>CM066319.1:162771360-163371360 GCA_033807775.1 Saussurea involucrata
CGGTTTGTAAATTTTCAAACCGAGCGGTTTGACATCAAATGCTCAGACCAGTCAAACCGTACCGCGGTTTAGGCGGTTTGGGCCTTTTATGGTCTTTAAAACAAATAAACAAACATATATAATTTGGAATTTTAAAGCTTCTTTGGCTCGAGTCCACAAAAAAGTAAATAAAGTCGACAAAAAAGTAAACATAGTCCACTTATATTTATTACTATTGTTACGGAGAATAAAAAGAATAGAAGTAATAATATGATAAGTAATTACAATTTATACAAAATATTAATAGCATATATTAAAATCTTTCAAACTCCCATCTCAGTCAAATCTCGGATTTTCATATAAAATTTTCTCAATTCTTTAAGAAAATGTCTAAAACTCTAAATGATATATATATATATATATATATATAAAATTAATATATATATATGGCGGTCGGTTTGGTCCAAACCGCGCAAAAAAATCGCCAAACCGTAGACTGGACCGGACCGCCCGATTTGACAAATTTTCAAATCAAACCGGACCGCCAAACCGCTCAAACCGCCAAAACGGTTCGGTTTGACTTGGTTCGACCGGTTCAACGGTTTTTTTGAACACATTTTATTATAATTTGTTAGTTTGATTCACCGCCGGCCATTTTGAGCGAAAGATGGAAGAATTGAGAGATTGGGAAGTTACCAAAAACGAACACGAGGTAGCGAGAAATCTAGAATTGCGTTTTTTGCGTTTTGTAACTTGGTATGTAACCCCATACACCAACTTTTTCTATTTATAGTGTTGAGGAACCATTAAAAACCAAGAAAAGGGTCACAAATCATCAAAAACGATCATATAGTCGTTATATAACGATCAGATTTTCAAATTCGAAACAGGCTGGGTCGTGCCGGCAAAACTTCCAAATACCAGGCCCGGTTGGGCCCAGCGGGCCGAGGCCCAGACTTTGGACAGGCCGGGCCGGATCGGGCTTTATGCGGACTGGGCTTCGGGCTTCTAGCGGGTCGGACCGACCATCTCTACTCCATAGTCACACAAGTACACATTACATGAAAGAAAGAGAAAAAGATGGGCCGTAAATCACAGCAAGATACAACTGTATCTCTTACTAGAATCAGAGCACGATCAGCAATAGAAATAAATATTTTTCTTGGTAAATACTTTTATCTTTTATTCTAGTAAGAGGATTTTACCCAATAAGTAGAGATAAGAGGTTAGTAAACAACCCAAAAACCCTTATCATTTTCATAATTCTTTTAGATAAACAACCTCACTTGCGTTTGAACAATCCAGTATCATCTATGTGTCGAATGCATCTATGTAGTGAACGCACTTTATATGAAAGATGGAGGTTTAAACTTGTTCTTAAAATGCTTATTGAGAATTCAATAATTAAAATCAAATAACTATTTGGCTAACTTTGGTTTCGGTAACAATACGAGTTATAATGAGTAGTGAGACGTGAGATCATAACTTTCACATACCTTCACTTATATTTAGAAACTAACAAATTTAGACATATGAAAGGGGTGTTCATCGGTTGACATCAAATGAATGTGAGGGAAACCGAACCGATCCAATCATCCATTGGATGTCAGATTTTTCCAACTCCATGGATGATTGAATCGGTTCGGTCCTATCAGCTGGATATGCTTATTGGATATCCATTTGATCGGATTGGATCAATCCGACATCCAATGGATGATCGAATCAGATTGGATCCATTCTATGTGTTAATGTAATCCAATTTTGTAACAATGAAACAAATTGACTACTCACTTTTATATGCGTTAAAACCAACAAAAGTGAGACTAAAAATTCAAAATCCAACACAAAACATATTCAGATTTAAGCATATGCAAACAAATTAATTGGATGATAGTTGGATGGAAAACTGGATGGTTAAATTGTATGGGTAATTGGATGTTGGTCAGTTCGATTTGGCCGGTTTTGATGGGTTCTGGACTGCCATCCAAAAACCGACAGATCCAAATTGGATGTTGAGATTTGCAATCCGATACGATTCAATTATAAATGGATATTCAATTATGGTCGATCGGTTTTAATTGGATCGGTTGACTTTCTGCACACCCTATGTGAAAGTGACTAAATATAAGTAAAAGTTCATGAAATTAAATAACTGAAACAAATGATAAATATGAACTTATATAGTTGAAGGTGAATGAAAACAGATCAAAAACTCAGCTCATCCAAAGAAATATTCACTGTTATTATCCCACTATCTCAAATCTTATTTGATTAAAAGTTATATAACACATATAATCTATCAACATTATTTAAATTTATCCCCTTTTTCCTACCCGTCCAACAAATCGGGCTGGGCTAAACCGAGTAAGATCGACGATGGCGGAGCCACCATCCATCACAAGCTCGGCCATGGCGGCACCGGTGGCAGGCCCGTTAAGAATCCCCCAACAGCTGTGGCCCGTTGCCACAAAACACCCTGTCATGCCCGGAATCTCGCCGATCACCGGGATGCTGTCATCGGTACACGGCAAAAAACATGCTTGTTCAGCTTTTACCCGCGCTTCTACACCTAAATGGCTAGATACCGTTCCAGCCACACGTTTTAAAACCCGAATTGAATCCGGATTCGGTTCGATCTGGTTTGGATCATCGGGAACCTCTTCCTCAGAAGACATTCCGCATACGTACACCTCCCCTACATCACCATAAACATTTATTCAAGTTTTATGATACTTTTTAAAGATCTTCACAAGATTAATTATTACCACAACAATTATATCTTGTCAAAAACCCCAACCACAAGACATGTTTCCGTTGACTTTTGAAGCTTTTAATTTTAATATATTTTTGGTTTAATTTTAATATATTTTAATGAATTTGCAATATGGAATCAAATATTACCAGTGGGCCGTGGATAGATTTCTGGATCAATGGGCTGTCCACCGTGGGCTGGTTGGTAGCTAAGAAACAACGCATGGGCTGTAATCTCATCCATTTCTTTGGGCTCTAAAACTATACTATGGGCCTTGAGCCCACTAACACGAACAATAGACGACAACAAACTAAGCTTACTAGTCCACGGCCCAAGTGCAAAAACCACCGCATCACCACCAATCACACCACCACCTTCCACCATCGCCGATATTTTCCCTTCACCCGTCTCCACCCTTACCAGTTTCCCGATAACCACCTCCGCCCCATACTCCGCCACCGCCTTCTCCATCAACGTCCGAGTAAACATCTGTGGGTGAACTTGCGCGGTGGTCGCCGTCGTTCCGATGGTTTTCGGGGTCTTGACCGGGCCGTCAATCCATGGCGGAAGCGTTGACTTCCGGCCACGTGGTGGGTTTTCCGATTCGGCGACGGAGAGGCTCAGGGTGTTGAGTGGACGGTATCCGTACAATTCCCGGCCGTTTAGTTCTTCGGCGAGTGAACGGTGGAGACCGAAGCTCGCACGTGCGAGGGCGGAGACGGGACCGCCGTCGCACCAATCGAGAGCTAAAAACCCGCCGGCTTTTCCCGAGGCTGCACAGGCGATGGATGATTGTTCGATGAGGGTGACGGCGGCGCCTTTTTTGGAAAGGAAATAAGCGGTGCAAACGCCGATGACTCCGCCGCCGCAGACAACTACTTTCTTTTTAGGTGGGTGGATTTGTTGGGGGTGGTTGTTATCCATGGAAGATTGAACAGTGAGGAAAGGAGGCCGTCGAGAAGGTAGGATAATCGGTGATTTCATCAACATTTTGGGAAATCCCAACTTGCAGAGACAAGACACGTGTGTTTCAACGTCAAGCCCATTTTCTAAAGCCCGTTATTCTCATGGGCCAAAGAAAAGGCTCATTTTTTCACTTGAATGTTGAATCTATATATATTAGAGTTAGAGATGGTTAAATATTTGATCTCGATTCTCGAGTAGAGATGCTTAAAAATCGTTTTTGGGTCGGTTCGTGTTGGGTCTAAATCGGTTCCGATCTATAAATAGTTATCTTGTAATTGGTCTTAGTATAGTCGGTTTCGGTTCCAACTAAAATACGAAGGGCCGATTAAGCTTTATAAAGCCTGGTTATGAGGACCGGTCCAACTTATAAAAAATATTTTTTTGGTCAATCATATACACTAACAAATACGTTTTTTATTATAATTAGATCTATCAAATACACTAAAAAATACTTACGTTTAAAAAGAATACATTTTATTATAACTGGGTTTATCAAATACACTAACAAATAGGTTTCTATTTAAAAATATACTAAAAAATATGTTTTTATTTAAAAATACATTTAAAATTAACTTTTATATAAAAAAAACAGGTCAGTTATGGGCCTTGTTTTTGGATGAAAACAGTGATGTCGTAACCGTTCCCAACGTAATCGGTTGCGGCACAACCGGTTCCGGTCCGACAAAAATACTTCAACTTGGTTAAACTTTTCAATGACTCAGTTATGAAAACCGGGACTAGGGTTAGCAACGGGTTAGGTATGGGTAGGATAAGAGTTATTTCGTTATCCAATCTATTTAAAATAGCGGGTAATGAAACGGCTAATTATTCATCTTATATTATCCATATCCTACCATACCCATTAAAAGTAGCAAGTAACGAAACAGGTAAAGGATAAATGGTAAAACACATTTTCACTTTTAAATTACAAACAATATTATTAAACCTCAAACATATAAGTGCAACATAAGTTCATATATAAATATAGTTATTATTTTATATCTAATTTGTTAAACATTTTATAACTCTAAATATAATCATAGTTTAATATTTAAAAAACAATATAAAAATCGTAAAACAACATTTTTCGTAGTATTTATTTTCCTGACCCTGTTGTTTCTCATTTAATCACTATAACTCATTTACTCAATAAATATAAAAACAAATTAAACTACACATTAAAATATGACAACATTCAAAAAATATTAATATTTAACTTAATAAAATCATGTATATATATATATTAATATTTACCTTTATATAACTATACATATATATATTTATATATATATTATATTGTAACACGTAACGGATAATGGATAATGGATAACGAAGATCCTTTTTTATCCACACCTTATTCACTAAAATTTCGGGTAAACGGATAATGGATAGGTGGATAAATGGATAAAATTTTCTTTATCCATACCTTTATCCAACGGGTCGAAACATAAATGGTAACGAGTTTACCCTCACCCATTGCCAGCCCTAATCGGGACCGGGACCAAATCGGTTCCATTTATTATTTTTTATGTTTTTAAATGATTTTTTAACATATAATTTTCTTTGAAGAATTTGATCAAACAAATACTACAAACAATTTTTATTATAACTGAGTCAATAAAATATTTAAAAAATTACGTTTTTGTTATAAAAAATTTGGTTAATCAAATACATTAAAAAAATAAACAATATACTTAAAAATACATTAAAACAATTTTATAAATAATATTTAAATAAAAAATTAGGCTAATCTCTTAACCGGTCCCGGGTAGGGCGGGGTTTGCCCGAAGACTTAAATGAATAGCCATCGCTTTTAATAACAAACGAGATTCTGACGGGGGTGATCGTACGTTCACAGTCAATCGTAAAATGATCCGTTTGGAAGATATAATGCTACACTCATGAGAGGTAACGGGGTCCCCGACAGCTTTGTTTTTGGTGGAATATTATAACCAGGCCATAACTGGCGGCCCCAAATGGTCCAGGGGCAGGCCAGGTCTAAGTTGGTCACGATTCCGGGTAGGACTGGGCTCATCTGGACATCTCCACTTAAATCTTGCAAATTTAGAGAAGGCCAAATTGGGTCGGTAAGGTCTAGACCGAGACCGTTTGGGGTCTGTTTCACGGTTCGATTACAAGAAAACTATCTTGGATTGAGACCGATTTGGATGTGACACGTGACCGGTTTTTGGGCACTTATGCTTGCGAGTTGCAATTAACATTGAAAAAAAAAACTAGTAACGCTAAGCTATTATTCATACTGATTTCTAGATAAGGGTTTAATTTGTCCAAAATAGTGTTTAATTTTTAAAAACCAAATGCATGATTTCTTAGTTTATCCTTAATCGTTGTTGAAGGTTAATATTTGCTCACGACACGTGTCACGCATGAATGTTACCAATGAGTATTTAAACATATAGGGTCGCACACAAAGAATATTTTACTTCCATTAGAAAGAAACCCAGAAAAATCATGTTTAACGGTAGTTATTCTTGAAAATTAAATATATTATATTTGAAAACAATATAATAATGTTAATTACATGGTTTTACATATGAATAATTATTATTTATTCAAATTATTATTTAAATTATTTATAGATAAACATTAACCCTATTAGAGTTATAGAGTATCTCGAACACCGGTCTATATAAATAGGGTGGTAGGTCAGACGGTTTTATTAACTGGTTCAATTCTTTGGATCTGGTTTATACACACATACACATATTGCTTTAGGGTTAGTTTTGGGCTAGCACTCGGTGGAATTTCATGTGTTCGTGTGTTGATACCGCTAGAGGAAACCTTGATTGGTTTCTAAAGTGCTTTGTACGTTTGTTCACAACAGATCTCGGAAAGGTACGTCTCTAAACACCCTATGTTGAATTTGTTGTTTAAATCCTTTTTATGAGTCATTGGATCCGATTGGATTTTAATCAATAAAAGTTTGTAATTCGTAACCAAAATATTTTATCCGTTGCGTTTTTACTGGATTACAAATCTATTAAAATTCTGCCGTTGTGTTTGTAAATCAATTACTCATTTACTATAAAAAAAAAGTAAAAGAACCGTTTATAAATGGTCCTGAATTAGTGTATTTATAGTTTTTTTTTCCTATATTTGTAATTCGACGAGTTTATAGTTAATTTTAATGAATGTGTAATTTATATAAGTTATATATTATAGGTGTTTAATATATCAAAGACGGGTTGGGTTGGGTTGGGTTGGGCTGGGTTGATTTATGCTTTAACCCAATGGTCAATTCCAATACCATCAATTGTCAGGTAGTGACGCAACGTAGGTGTGCAGAATGATCGACAAGCGTCTAAATTCATTGAAACGATCCGAGAATTATAACGTAAACTCGAAATCGAGAGAATACTTTCGAAAAAGTAAAAGTTTTATTGAATAATTGAACTGATTACAACTGAAAATAGAAACCCTATTTACATTAATCCTAACTTTAATTGGAAAAGATAACTAAGAAGAATAAATAAATAAGGAATAAGATGGCAGCGTGGGGATGTGAATTAAATTCTGGAATTGGGATGCCACGATGTTTTAGGGGTTGTTTGTTTTTATAACATTCAACACTTATTTAGATATTATCACTTATTTGGTTAGATGTTTATAAAATAAGATCATTTGTGTTTTTTAATAATTCAGATCCACTTATCACTTAAAGATATTAGGATGAAAAAGTGTTAGCCTAATCATCAATTTTCACTTATTTCTCAATAAGTCGCCGCCTACCAAACTGTGCGACTCCGAATCGGTCTGAATCCAAATCAATCTTCATCTCCAAGTTCGATCGAATCCAATCGATCTCCAAGGCAGTCGTTCTCCATCTCCAAGTTCACCACAGTATGTCGATTTATTGTTTCCTGTTTCGATTTGCTGCTCCTTCTTATTCGATTGTGGTTTGATTTTTCATGGTTATGGTTTGTTTCTGCTCTTTGTGGTTCGATTTCCTGTCCTATTGTGGTTTGCTTATGGTTCGAATTGTTGTTCCGAGTTCCTGTTTCGATTTGCACTAACAATGAAAGATACAAACATCAACGTTGATTTTCATTACATGTTAGACACAAGGGTGCTAGCCCTTAGTGAAAATATACTGGTGCAAACGATAAGAATGGGATGAAAACTGAACACCCAAAAGCACATAAACAATCTCCTCACCCTTGGCGTAAAGAAAGTTGAGTTTGAAAAGAGATGTGGAATAGAAGCCAAAACTCCAACAACATTATGACATGGTGAAAATTTCAATATTCTAGTGACGGCCAAACTAGGGAAATTAACGTTCAATCCGATTGGTTTAATCAAGTAAGGTGCAAATATTTTACACATAGGAACTCGTATAATAGTACGTTAAAGGATCTGATTCAAGGATGAACTCTAACCGACAGAAAAGAGACAAAAGCTTTTTGTGTAGCCGGATGGATCTGCTTCGCTCATGACTAGTTGAAGAAGAAAATATAGGTACCGTCAGAACCATTGGAAAATTGCTGGAACCAGCAAAGATCGTCGGAGTACAATAAGCTACTTTTTCTTTATGAAACCTTGTTCATGTTTTCTATTGTATTTGAATCAGTTAACGTATTTCAATTAATTTTAGTTGTTATGAAGATTGATTTTAGTAGTTTAATTTAATTATATATTCAACAGTATCACATTTTCAGGGATAAAATAGAAAATAGTACATATTCAGACGCTTTCAGCTTACAAAAATAAACAGTCTTTTTTATTCAGATTTCAGACTTTAGCATCACCACTTAAAAATCAGAAGTGAAATCAGACTTCAACACCACTTAAAAGACAAAGGGTACCATACTATGTAGTTGCAAACAGTGTGTCTATCGAGTTTGGTGCTACTTAGACCACATTAACTCACATGCAACTCGCTTTGGCCTCTGTTTGCAATTTTTAATTTGTTCATTGACTTCTACCGCAACTCTCTCTATATCAGGTAGGCAGTTTAATTGGGTTAAATTGATTGACGGTTTGATTAGATTGTTTGGACGGTCCTACACGCACTAAATGAACACCGTGGTTCATAAGGCTTGAAGGGTGATTCGTAGCCACATAACACTTCACACTATTTGAAACATCGACTAAAAGAATGGTCATATATATGACAACTCAATAACAGATAAACGTATCATCATGTTAGATACAAGTGTTATTACACCACCACCACACATGTTTGGTATCCGACAAACGACTAAAATCGTTTCGGTAGGAGTAAGTTTGGCCATGATTCATAAAATTAAAACGTTTCTAATACATAACTTTCCATATTTGATGGTTATGTTTGATGTATAATCTTTCTAGAATATTATACCGATCCTTTTCTCATTCCTGTTATGTTTTGATTTTTTTTTCCAATTCTTAAGTCGATATGGGGGTTTTGGGATTTTTGGAGATATGACCAGAAATAGGTTCTTGATTAAATTAATAACCTTGTTGTCGATTTAAGAATAATGATGAGAAGGTTATACATTTAATTAGAACCTCTTTTGAAGTTATAAACAAGAAAATCTAGGGTTTTTAATTATAAAACTGCATCTAATTATGTTAATGTGTTTAAAATACATATTAAATTTTCAATTACATGGTTATAAAAAAACATTTTTTAAAACAAATACATGTTTTATATCCTGATAATATAATAATTTTGCTAAAATAGATATATTATTCATACATAGTATTTCTTTTTCTTTAATTAATAAATTTTTATTCTAAAATTGTTAAATAATATTTTAGATATTAAATTAATTTAATCATTTTTTTCTACTTTTGTCTTTCTAGCTCTGATTATTATATTAAATATTTTTAATTATGTATAGCGGTTAGGCCACAATCATACTACCGTCCATAAGGAACAGAAAGCCCATTATTGAAACAACTGGGCCCACAAGACGGCTATAGGTGAAGGCCCACTTTTACCAATACCTATCAAACAACTGTACTGGAACAATAACTGCCAACATCAAATGAATTTGTACATTTCTAAATGGGAAATTCTAAGTATACCTGCCACATTTTGTATGCCCCTTCCTCACACACTTTATTTTTTATTTTTTATTTAATTGTTACATTTTGCATTCCTATACTTAATTAATTAATTTACTTTATACCTTTTAGTTTTTTATTTTTTTATTTTACACTTTCATTATATTAACACATATAATCATATACTAACTAAAATACGTTCAAAAAATACTTTTTAATTTTAATAAGTTACACCATTATATTCGTCTCGTCGATACCTTCGAAATGAGCCTAACATTGAATATTTACGAATTAATTTCTTATTATTAAATATCATGAACATTTACGAATTAATTTTCTTTTATATCTCTTACATTATTCATTTTGAAGAATGACGTATCGAGATTTTTTTTAATTTGTACATTTTACGCTCTTATATATATTTATCTATTATATACCTTTAAAATTATTCCATTTACGGTTACACTTTATACCATTATAATTAGTTATTTAATTTACTTTATATCTCTTCTCTTTTCATTTTACATCTTTATCATATCAACATACATAAACTAAAATACATTTACTTTAATGGTCGGTTTCGGGTTAATGTCGGTCGGATTCAAGTTATTCATTTTTCGGGTTTCGGACGGGTCGGGTGTCCAAAGATGAAATGAAACAAAATAAACAAAATTTTTAAAATTTATGTTTATCGAACGAATATTGTTTCAATTTTTTGACCAATTAACCATATTGACCTTCAAATCAATAACATATCTAAGAGACGATTATAATGATGTAATTTGTTAAAATTAAAACGTATTTTTACATCTTTATTATATTAACACATATAATCGTATATTAACTAAAATACGTTAAAAAAAGATTTTTTAATTTTAACAAGTTATACCATTATAATCGTCTCGTCGATACCTTCGAAATGAGCCCAATATTGAATATTTTTCATACCTTCACAATGAATTTCTGTGAAGGTTTAGTGTTATTTTGTGGTCTCACGGTCTCACAAAAACATGTTGGTCTCACGTGAACCCAACCCCTTGTAAAAATAATAGTATTAATTTATTAAATTTAATAGGTCCCACGTCTTGCAAGACCTTGATAATTTAGCAAGTTTAAGGGTATCTTGCAAGATTTTACTATCCACTGGCAAGTCATGCCATCTTACAAGGTCTCTAGCCAGGATGGATGTGGATGCTCTTATAGAACGTTTTTGACAAGTTGGTATCACTGGACTCAAAACCCCATTTCATATTCTTCTCGTGAAACCTTGTCCTATTGTCATTCACGATATCTATAAACACATACAAATAATAATAATTTAAAACGATTTAATGAATTAGTTAATATATGATTATTATGTTAATGCGATAGGAGTGTAAAACAAAATTGAAAAAAATAAGAGATGTACCATAAATTAAATAATTAACTATAAGGGTATGAATTATAAATATTAAAAATATTTTTATGTAGTATATATGATATATAATAAAATAATTAAATCAAAAAAATTCAATCTTGGGCTCATTTCGAACGTATCGAAGAGACGATTATAATAGTGTAATTTGTTAAAATTAAAACGTATTTTTAACGTATTTTAGCTAATATACGATTATATGTGTTAATATAATAAAAGTGTAAAATGAAAAATAAAAAACTAAAAGGTATAAAGTAAACTAATTAAGTAAGTATAGGGGGTAAAATGTAAATGTTGAATTGGTTTTGGTTTGTGAGGGAGGAAGGTGGCCGACAATTGTTGCAGGGGGTATACATTTGGCAGGGGTAGCCTTAGCAACACCCTTCTAAATAAATATTTATATATAGGGATAATAAATTGTAAACCTATAAATGTGTGTAAACTTTGAATTTCATAGGTTTTCTTGATAAAATTGTTTCATGAAATTGTTTATTTTGATGAAAATGTTTTATATCATTCGTTTCATGATGAAATTATTTCATATATTTGTGTTATTTATGTAAAAACGACAAAGTTTCATCAAACTGAGAAAATATATGAAACAGTTTCATAGGAATAAAAAAAAATATGAAACTACATAAAAAAAACACAAATATATGAAACAATTTCATCAAGAAATAAATGATATGAAACAATTTCATCAAAATAAACAATTTCATGAAACAATTTCATCAAAAAAACCTATGAAATCTAAAGTTTACAAAATAATGGGCCTCTGTATATGACAAATAAATACAAACAATGTAAAGTTCGAAAATCATATAAGCCAATCAACATATTTATATAAATAATAAAGGTTCATTTATTATGATTTGATTATTTAAGATAAATGATTATAGTATATTAGTTATAATCTATATTTTATATTAGGAAACAATCGATGTGTTTATGAAAATGAAACCATATATTTGTTAGACTAGGTTGGCGGCTGAGATTGGTTTGTATGGTTTATAATATTTGGTTGGTTTGCTTTTGATGGGACGAGAAGTTGAGGTTAACGCGAGAAACGTGAGAGGTGGATCTAAACCATGAATTGCGCCTTAGAAGGGAAATGATCCGGTGCATCTCATCTAAACCATGAATTGCGCCTTATGCGAGAAGACGAGAAATGTGATATCATATATGATACACGACATGTGGGTGTGTTTAGTCATATATGATTAAACGTCTATGTATTGTCAATGTAACATGTGTTTAATCGTATATGATTAAGCTTGACATCATATATGATATCACACTTCTCGCCTTCTCGCATAAGGTTTAACTTCTCGTTTGAACCTGTCCCTATATATGTATATATAAGGTTGGTTCCATCAGGAGAAAAGTTATGGTGAAAAGCTTAAGAAGAAATATAGACCATTGAATCAATCATCATTGAAGATCAACACTAATGAGACGCACTAGACCAGTTCCCGTGAGAAACGCCATTTATGGATGGGGTGAGATTAAAAGCATTCAAGGGTCCAGATCCTTTATTACGCCTATCACCTTAACTTTTTTTTCTCTCTCTCACGATCATCCTCTCTCTATCTATATCAACACTAATGAGATCCACATGATCAATCCCCATAAAAAGTGCAATTCATGGGTGTGACAAGATTAAAAGCAATCAAGATTTCCAGAGTCATTTTATATCCATTTGAATAAAATGTATATAAAATAAAATAAAATAAAATAGGGAAATAAGATGAATGATAAAAATAGAATATATTGGAAGAAGATGATGACACCAAACCTAACCAAAGACCACAAAGGAATGGGGTCCATCACTTTTGACAAACCCCCAGTATGTCTGGTCTGCCTTCCCTAGCCATACTTTAGGGCTTTGACTTTTCTTTTCCTCAAAGTATAAATGTTTCATTTATCTATTTAATTACATTAAAATCTCATTTATTATTTTCTCTCAAATTCTTTTGGTGAATAATCCAACCAGATTTTATATGTTCACAACAATAAATTATTTTTTGAAATACTTCCGACATCACCATCATCACTCACTCTTGATCTAAATCAATATCATCGTCAAGATCAACCACTTTGAACCACAACCACTAACTTCAACACAATATATACACAAACGAAGAAAACACGTTACTAAGCTTTCAACTAGTGATTTTCATTAAAGAAAAGTAGCAAAGTGTTGTGTTTTTCGTGGATGTTAAGGTGTTCATAATTGCTTAGGATTTAATGCAACATAAATTGGTGTCTACTTGCAAAATCATTATTCAGGTTTTGGGTGAATATTGGGTTTCAAATTCATATTGGAATGAATGTTTTGTATTGGTGTTTTTCATCACGAAAATGGTGGGTTTTGGGAAAGATGTTGCGTTCATATTTTATACATGCCCCTTTAGAAATCGTGATTTAAAATAGCACTATTGTAGTTTACCGTTTTATATAAATGATGAAAACTCCTGAACTTACTAGGCGTTAAGCATGACCTTTTTTATTTGTCGGCATGTGCATCAGGTCCGTATTGGGGAATAATACTAGCGACACCATGAAGAGTTAAGTGCTAGTTAGACGCACGAGAAGGGTTTAGCGATGGGTGATGTCTTATGACTTCTGCACTTTGGAGATAGCGACTGTTATTGAGTTTTTATAACACCCGTCCCTAATCTAGATTTTGTGTAATGCTTAGATTATCATTATTGATGTTAAATCAAGATTTTCTATTTGAGGTAATTCAAAGTGTTGATTCATTAAAGAGATTTATCATTTATTTGGTGTATTAATGAGAATTAAATTAATCGTTCTTTCCAAATTTGAAAGTGTCACATTATTCTGCAACGACCCGGTTTCCCAAACATGCTTTAAATAACATACATTGCATAACTTCATTACATTCATAATAAAAGATACATAATAAACCACAAACGGTCCCTTCGGTCTCGAAACTACAAAATACATTAAGCTTCCTAATCAACGCCCATCAAAAGCTCCTTACACTTAATCCTTTCCTTTGCCGATCCTTAACCTGGAAAACATATTTTTGAAAACAAAATGAGGGTTAGACCAAACGGGTCTAGCGAGTTAATCCCGGTCCTTTCCAAAATCATTATAAAACCTTTTATGTAAATCCTTTGTATCAAAATAGTTTAGATAAACCTTTGGTAATTCTTTCGTAAAATATAAACATACCACACGTATTTAAATACCAATCCAGACTCGTGCATCGTGTACATCTCATTCACCTTATTCCTCCACAAATGGCCATATTAGTTGGTAGCAAGTCAACTAATAAATCAACAACCGGTCCGCTCACCGGAACCCGGCTACCCGTCGGTCCGCACACCGGAACCCGACTACTCACCGGTCCGCACACCGGAACCCGGCTACACACCGGTCCGCTCACCGGAACCCGACTACACACCGGTCCGCTCACCGGAACCCGGCAACAAGTGCACCCGTGTAGTGCAAAGCTTATATAAATACAATATATATATCATTACATCATATTGTCATTTATATACACATAATCATATTCCTACCACATAATCATCTCATATATATATACACATATATATATGTATCCCAGTTCAAAAACGTTTTAAAGCAAAACTCACCTGAATGCTTATTACAACTCTTCCAAGCCTTTTCCAAAGATTCAGTCTATCAATCCCAATTCACAGAGTCTGCAAATAGATTAAATACAAATATCCCCTTACCAACTGATCACATAAAACATACTAGATGACCAAGTACTCTAGATACTTCTACATAACTCTTATCTTCAAAATTAACCAAACATCCCAGTTATCCGGAAACCACAGTTTATCCGGACAACTCTACTTTTCTGGACAGCACCATTAATCCGGACAACCTAGACAATCCGGATAACATCTTCAATCCGGACACCAAGGTATCCGGATACCATCCGATATCCATTTCATCCGGAAAAATAGTGAAAAGAGAACTTACCCGGGTAAAGACTCGTTCGGACACCACTAAAATGTCATCCGGACACTATCAACAAAACCATCCGGACACTATCATTAAAATACCCGGACACCACCAACAGGACTATCCGGATACATTCATCTTATCCGGACACCTCTGTCGGTTTACCCCATTTTTGCCCAGAAATCGACAGAATCAACCCCAGATGTGTTTGTGATGTTTCTACTCCGATAGAACCCTTCTAAAAGCAATTACAAACACAAAATGTAAAGGAAACATACCTTGAATCACTTCTAAGCACACCAATTGAAGCCTTAACCTAGCTTTTCTTCTTTTTCTTCTTTTCTTCCCAAAACACACACATACACCTTCAGCTGATATTTTCTGATGTTTGAATAATATCTGATTTCTAAGATAATAATATCAAACTTAATTTACCACTTTGGTCCTTGAACTTCTCAATAATAACCCAAACACCCTTAACTTATAAACTTATCCAAACTTTCCCTAAATAGAAACTTTAAAGTTAAATAAACTTAACGGAATTAGATTTTTAACTAACGGATTTACCCGGGGTATTACATTATCTCCCCCTTAAAAGAATTCCTTTCCGGAATTCGGTTAAGCAATAAACGAGGGTAACTACTTATCACGTCCTACCTAATGGTCCTTCACTCTGATCATTACATTCGTCTACTTTCTCCCACTCTCTTCTCAACATAAAACACGTTTTCCCAAGGATAGCTCACTAGGAGGTACTCACTCTTAACGGATCCTATGAGCTAGCTTTCTTTCACCTCCAAACCAATTGCACACACCCAATTTCAACAATTACTATACTTTACTAACAACTTCACCATACCTCATATCAGAAACTTAATCGAGTCAATCCAAAATCACACTCAATGCTCGAAACAACTATACATTTTCCATTTCTCAAACGGTAATACTCCATTCTTTAGCTAACCATCTACTGCCACTCCATTCTCTTATTCTTGAATAACACTACTAGTCTACTACACACCGCCTAGACATCCATACCTCTCCACACATACTTTTGGCACATCTACACAACTTATAAACAAAATTCCGAGCAGAGGTTTCCACTTATACTCACCCCATATCATCATAAATCCACCACTTAATCTCACGAAATTCATTACTACTACACCTCGCACATTCACTAATTATAAACTGCCACCATCTTATCCACATCACCCCACACATTTAAACAATACATTTCTTGATAGCGTCAACAATCACATTAAGTATAATCTTCACAACATACTAATCCGTCGCCTTCATGACAAGGTCAAGACTTCACACATTACCGTTACTCTCCACACATAATCGTCACGTTCTACATACTGCTATTATTCTTTACACTCAAGCCATCACACTCCACACACTAACAAATTAAAACAACAATAATTAAACACACCCTTCTATATCTCTAACACAATTATCAAATATTTTTCTAACACACATAATAAAATTGAAAACACAAAAGAATCGGTTTGCACCGAAGTCAGATAACACCTTAGCACGTATAGAGTTTATAGAAATATACCTGTCTTCGCCTCTATTCATACATCGAGTCCGACTTGCCACTCTGTTGATTTCAACAAGGTTAATATACACGTAAGCACATACCCAATATAACAAGATATTCCGGTTCAACATGTACTTGTAAGTTAACGCTTACACTGGCCAGGTGTAATTTTAACATACCTTACATGATGTTCCTTCTACCTTTTTTATACTTAATATCCCAAGGTTCTAAATTAATAGGGACATCCTACTTCACATGCAGTTTAAGTCTAGGTATAAATCCAAATACCTAAATCCCTTAAACTAGGGCTCTGATACCATTTGTAACGACCCGGTTTCCCAAACATGCTTCAAATAACATACATTGCATAACTTCATTACATTCATAATAAAAGATACATAATAAACCACAAACGGTCCCTTCGGTCTCGAAACTACAAAATACATTAAGCTTCCTAATCAACGCCCATCAAAAGCTCCTTACACTTAATCCTTTCCTTTGCCGATCCTTAACCTGGAAAACATATTTTTGAAAACAAAATGAGGGTTAGACCAAACGGGTCTAGTGAGTTAATCCCGGTCCTTTCCAAAATCATTATAAAACCTTTTATGTAAATCCTTTGTATCAAAATAGTTTAGATAAACCTTTGGTAATTCTTTCGTAAAATATAAACATACCACACGTATTTAAATACCAATCCAGACTCGTGCATCGTGTACATCTCATTCACCTTATTACTCCACAAATGGCCAAATTAGTTGGTAGTAAGCCAACTAATAAATCAACAACCGGTCCGCTCACCGGAACCCGGCTACCCGTCGGTCCGCACACCGGAACCCGACTACTCACCGGTCCGCACACCGGAACCCGGCTACACACCGGTCCGCTCACCGGAACCCGACTACACACCGGTCCGCTCACCGGAACCCGGCAACAAGTGCACCCGTGTAGTGCAAAGCTTATATAAATACAATATATATCTCATTACATCATATTGTCATTTATATACACATAATCATATTCCTACCACATAATCATCTCATATATATATACACATATATATGTATCCCAGTTCAAAAACGTTTTAAAGCAAAACTCACCTGAATGCTTATTACAACTCTTCCAAGCCTTTTCCAAAGATTCAGTCTATCAATCCCAATTCACAGAGTCTGCAAATAGATTAAATACAAATATCCCCTTACCAACTGATCACATAAAACATACTAGAAGACCAAGGACTCTAGATACTTCTACATAACTCTTATCTTCAAAATTAACCAAACAGCCCAGTTATCCGGAAACCACAGTTTATCCGGACAACTCTACTTTTCCGGACAACACCATTAATCCGGACAACCTAGACAATCCGGATAACATCTTCAATCCGTACACCAAGGTATCCGGATACCATTCGATATCCATTTCATCCGGAAAAATAGTGAAAAGAGAACTTACCCGGGTAAAGACTCGTCCGGACACCACTAAAATGTCATCCGGACACTATCAACAAAACCATCCGGACACTATCATTAAAATACCCGGACACCACCAACAGGACTATCCGGATACATTCATCTTATCCGGACACCTCTGTCGGTTTACCCCATTTTTGCCCAGAAATCGACAGAATCAACCCCAGATGTGTTTGTGATGTTTCTACTCCGATAGAACCCTTCTAAAAGCAATTACAAACACAAAATGTAAAGGAAACATACCTTGAATCACTTCTAAGCACACCAATTGAAGCCTTAACCTAGCTTTTCTTCTTTTTCTTCTTTTCTTCCCAAAACACACACATACACCTTCAGATGATATTTTCTGATGTTTGAATAATATCTGATTTCTAAGATAATAATATCAAACTTAATTTACCACTTTGGTCCTTGAACTTCTCAATAATAACCCAAACACCCTTAACTTATAAACTTATCCAAACTTTCCCTAAATAGAAACTTTAAAGTTAAATAAACTTAACGGAATTAGATTTTTAACTAACGGATTTACCCGGGGTATTACATTATCTCCCCCTTAAAAGAATTCCGTCCCGGAATTCGGTTAAGCAATAAACGAGGGTAACTACTTATCACGTCCTACCCAATGGTCCTTCACTCTGATCATTACATTCGTCTACTTTCTCCCACTCTCTTCTCAACATAAAACACGTTTTCCCAAGGATAGCTCACTAGGAGGTACTCACTCTTAACGGATCCTATGAGCTAGCTTTCTTTCACCTCCAAACCAATTGCACACACCCAATTTCAACAATTACTATACTTTACTAACAACTTCACCATACCTCATATCAGAAACTTAATCGAGTCAATCCAAAATCACACTCAATGCTCGAAACAACTATACATTTTCCATTTCTCAAACGGTAATACTCCATTCTTTAGCTAACCATCTACTGCCACTCCATTCTCTTATTCTTGAATAACACTACTAGTCTACTACACACCGCCTAGACATCCATACCTCTCCACACATACTTTTGGCACATCTACACAACTTATAAACAAAATTCCGAGCAGAGGTTTCCACTTATACTCACCCCATATCATCATAAATCCACCACTTAATCTCACGAAATTCATTACTACTACACCTCGCACATTCACTAATTATAAACTGCCACCATCTTATCCACATCACCCCACACATTTAAACAATACATTTCTTGATAGCGTCAACAATCACATTAAGTATAATCTTCACAACATACTAATCCGTCGCCTTCATGACAAGGTCAAGACTTCACACATTACCGTTACTCTCCACACATAATCGTCACGTTCTACATACTGCTATTATTCTTTACACTCAAGCCATCACACTCCACACACTAACAAATTAAAACAACAATAATTAAACACACCCTTCTATATCTCTAACACAATTATCAAATATTTTTCTAACACACATAATAAAATTGAAAACACAAAAGAATCGGTTTGCACCGAAGTCAGATAACACCTTAGCACGTATAGAGTTTATAGAAATATACCTGTCTTCGCCTCTATTCATACATCGAGTCCGACTTGCCACTCTGTTGATTTCAACAAGGTTAATATACACGTAAGCACATACCCAATATAACAAGATATTCCGGTTCAACATGTACTTGTAAGTTAACGCTTACACTGGCCAGGTGTAATTTTAACATACCTTACATGATGTTCCTTCTACCTTTTTTATACTTAATATCCCAAGGTTCTAAATTAATAGGGACATCCTACTTCACATGCAGTTTAAGTCTAGGTATAAATCCAAATACCTAAATCCCTTAAACTAGGGCTCTGATACCATTTGTAACGACCCGGTTTCCCAAACATGCTTCAAATAACATACATTGCATAACTTCATTACATTCATAATAAAAGATACATAATAAACCACAAACGGTCCCTTCGGTCTCGAAACTACAAAATACATTAAGCTTCCTAATCAACGCCCATCAAAAGCTCCTTACACTTAATCCTTTCCTTTGCCGATCCTTAACCTGGAAAACATATTTTTGAAAACAAAATGAGGGTTAGACCAAACGGGTCTAGTGAGTTAATCCCGGTCCTTTCCAAAATCATTATAAAACCTTTTATGTAAATCCTTTGTATCAAAATAGTTTAGATAAACCTTTGGTAATTCTTTCGTAAAATATAAACATACCACACGTATTTAAATACCAATCCAGACTCGTGCATCGTGTACATCTCATTCACCTTATTACTCCACAAATGGCCAAATTAGTTGGTAGCAAGCCAACTAATAAATCAACAACCGGTCCGCTCACCGGAACCCGGCTACCCGTCGGTCCGCACACCGGAACCCGACTACTCACCGGTCCGCACACCGGAACCCGGCTACACACCGGTCCGCTCACCGGAACCCGACTACACACCGGTCCGCTCACCGGAACCCGGCAACAAGTGCACCCGTGTAGTGCAAAGCTTATATAAATACAATATATATCTCATTACATCATATTGTCATTTATATACACATAATCATATTCCTACCACATAATCATCTCATATATATATACACATATATATGTATCCCAGTTCAAAAACGTTTTAAAGCAAAACTCACCTGAATGCTTATTACAACTCTTCCAAGCCTTTTCCAAAGATTCAGTCTATCAATCCCAATTCACAGAGTCTGCAAATAGATTAAATACAAATATCCCCTTACCAACTGATCACATAAAACATACTAGAAGACCAAGGACTCTAGATACTTCTACATAACTCTTATCTTCAAAATTAACCAAACAGCCCAGTTATCCGGAAACCACAGTTTATCCGGACAACTCTACTTTTCCGGACAACACCATTAATTCGGACAACCTAGACAATCCGGATAACATCTTCAATCCGTACACCAAGGTATCCGGATACCATTCGATATCCATTTCATCCGGAAAAATAGTGAAAAGAGAACTTACCCGGGTAAAGACTCGTCCGGACACCACTAAAATGTCATCCGGACACTATCAACAAAACCATCCGGACACTATCATTAAAATACCCGGACACCACCAACAGGACTATCCGGATACATTCATCTTATCCGGACACCTCTGTCGGTTTACCCCATTTTTGCCCAGAAATCGACAGAATCAACCCCAGATGTGTTTGTGATGTTTCTACTCCGATAGAACCCTTCTAAAAGCAATTACAAACACAAAATGTAAAGGAAACATACCTTGAATCACTTCTAAGCACACCAATTGAAGCCTTAACCTAGCTTTTCTTCTTTTTCTTCTTTTCTTCCCAAAACACACACATACACCTTCAGCTGATATTTTCTGATGTTTGAATAATATCTGATTTCTAAGATAATAATATCAAACTTAATTTACCACTTTGGTCCTTGAACTTCTCAATAATAACCCAAACACCCTTAACTTATAAACTTATCCAAACTTTCCCTAAATAGAAACTTTAAAGTTAAATAAACTTAACGGAATTAGATTTTTAACTAACGGATTTACCCGGGGTATTACATTATCTCCCCCTTAAAAGAATTCCGTCCCGGAATTCGGTTAAGCAATAAACGAGGGTAACTACTTATCACGTCCTACCCAATGGTCCTTCACTCTGATCATTACATTCGTCTACTTTCTCCCACTCTCTTCTCAACATAAAACACGTTTTCCCAAGGATAGCTCACTAGGAGGTACTCACTCTTAACGAATCCTATGAGCTAGCTTTCTTTCACCTCCAAACCAATTGCACACACCCAATTTCAACAATTACTATACTTTACTAACAACTTCACCATACCTCATATCAGAAACTTAATCGAGTCAATCCAAAATCACACTCAATGCTCGAAACAACTATACATTTTCCATTTCTCAAACGGTAATACTCCATTCTTTAGCTAACCATCTACTGCCACTCCATTCTCTTATTCTTGAATAACTCTACTAGTCTACTACACACCGCCTAGACATCCATACCTTTCCACACATACTTTTGGCACATCTACACAACTTATAAACAAAATTCCGAGCAGAGGTTTCCACTTATACTCACCCCATATCATCATAAATCCACCACTTAATCTCACGAAATTCATTACTACTACACCTCGCACATTCACTAATTATAAACTGCCACCATCTTATCCACATCACCCCACACATTTAAACAATACATTTCTTGATAGCGTCAACAATCACATTAAGTATAATCTTCACAACATACTAATCCGTCGCCTTCATGACAAGGTCAAGACTTCACACATTACCGTTACTCTCCACACATAATCGTCACGTTCTACATACTGCTATTATTCTTTACACTCAAGCCATCACACTCCACACACTAACAAATTAAAACAACAATAATTAAACACACCCTTCTATATCTCTAACACAATTATCAAATATTTTTCTAACACAAATAATAAAATTGAAAACACAAAAGAATCGGTTTGCACCGAAGTCAGATAACACCTTAGCACGTATAGAGTTTATAGAAACATACCTGTCTTCGCCTCTATTCATACATCGAGTCCGACTTGCCACTCTGTTGATTTCAACAAGGTTAATATACACGTAAGCACATATCCAATATAACAAGATATTTCGGTTCAACATGTACTTGTAAGTTAACGCTTACACTGGCCAGGTGTAATTTGAACATACCTTACATGATGTTCCTTCTACCTTTTTTATACTTAATATCCCAAGGTTCTAAATTAATAGGGACATCTTACTTCACATGCAGTTTAAATCTAGGTATAAATCCAAATACCTAAATCCCTTAAACTAGGGCTCTGATACCATTTGTAACGACCCGGTTTCCCAAACATGCTTCAAATAACATACATTGCATAACTTCATTACATTCATAATAAAAGATACATAATAAACCACAAACGGTCCCTTCGGTCTCGAAACTACAAAATACATTAAGCTTCCTAATCAACGCCCATCAAAAGCTCCTTACACTTAATCCTTTCCTTTGCCGATCCTTAACCTGGAAAACATATTTTTGAAAACAAAATGAGGGTTAGACCAAACGGGTCTAGTGAGTTAATCCCGGTCCTTTCCAAAATCATTATAAAACCTTTTATGTAAATCCTTTGTATCAAAATAGTTTAGATAAACCTTTGGTAATTCTTTCGTAAAATATAAACATACCACACGTATTTAAATACCAATCCAGACTCGTGCATCGTGTACATCTCATTCACCTTATTACTCCACAAATGGCCATATTAGTTGGTAGCAAGCCAACTAATAAATCAACAACCGGTCCGCTCACCGGAACCCGGCTACCCGTCGGTCCGCACACCAGAACCCGACTACTCACCGGTCCGCACACCGGAACCCGGCTACACACCGATCCGCTCATCGGAACCCGACTACACACCGGTCCGCTCACCGGAACCCGGCAACAAGTGCACCCGTGTAGTGCAAAGCTTATATAAATACAATATATATCTCATTACATCATATTGTCATTTATATACACATAATCATATTCCTACCACATAATCATCTCATATATATATACACATATATATATGTATCCCAGTTCAAAAACGTTTTAAAGCAAAACTCACCTGAATGCTTATTACAACTCTTCCAAGCCTTTTCCAAAGATTCAGTCTATCAATCCCAATTCACAGAGTCTGCAAATAGATTAAATACAAATATCCCCTTACCAACTGATCACATAAAACATACTAGAAGACCAAGGACTCTAGATACTTCTACATAACTCTTATCTTCAAAATTAACCAAACAGCCCAGTTATCCGGAAACCACAGTTTATCCGGACAACTCTACTTTTCCGGACAGCACCATTAATCCGGACAACCTAGACAATCCGGACACCAAGGTATCCGGATACCATCCGATATCCATTTCATCCGGAAAAATAGTGAAAAGAGAACTTACCCGGGTAAAGACTCGTCCGGACACCACTAAAATGTCATCCGGACACTATCAACAAAACCATCCGGACACTATCATTAAAATACCCGGACACCACCAACAGGACTATCCGGATACATTCATCTTATCCGGACACCTCTGTCGGTTTACCCCATTTTTGCCCAGAAATCGACAGAATCAACCCCAGATGTGTTTGTGATGTTTCTACTCCGATAGAACCCTTCTAAAAGCAATTACAAACACAAAATGTAAAGGAAACATACCTTGAATCACTTCTAAGTACACCAATTGAAGCCTTAACCTAGCTTTTCTTCTTTTTCTTCTTTTCTTCCCAAAACACACACATACACCTTCAGCTGATATTTTCTGATGTTTGAATAATATCTGATTTCTAAGATAATAATATCAAACTTAATTTACCACTTTGGTCCTTGAACTTCTAAATAATAACCCAAACACCCTTAACTTATAAACTTATCCAAACTTTCCCTAAATAGAAACTTTAAAGTTAAATAAACTTAACGGAATTAGATTTTTAACTAACGGATTTACCCGGGGTATTACAATTCTCTGGTACTTAAAACATTCTATACCAACTGTACTTGATATTGTTCGCTTTGTCTATACCTAGACTTATGATTTCAAGCCCCTTATAAGTCAATCTTAGTTTCCCTCCCCAACTGATAGGGACTTTACATTAGGAGTACCCCATGAACATGTCTCAATATGTTTCCTTCTTTTGCACATTATCTTTAATCTCTACTCTCTTTCTTCTAAGAAAAAGCAAAGGTCTCAAGCTCCTTGCATTCCTTTTGGAATCTTTTATACTCTTGATAAACTATTTCAGGAATTCCGTTTATCTGTTAACTTCGTAAAAGTTTTTTGCAAGCTCGCGATTTTCGTAGAAATAACGGTTTTACTCATAAAGGTAGAGATAATGTTTGTGCACATCAAAACCCTTCATAATATCTACTTTTAAGTGAGATATATTGGGTATGTTTCATTTAGGGGTCGTTTACCAAACACTTACCCGGTAAGTGTTTACGAGTAAAATTTAACACTATATTTTACTTGCCGTGTAAGGTTTTAGTCCACCAAAACGGCATTGTATGCAATAATTTACCCAGTAAGTGCTAACCGTGGTAAGAGTCGTCGCTGTCACTTACCGGGTAAGACTCTTGGTCCTTGCCCCGCTCTTACCAGGTAAGATTCTTGGTCCCTAACATAGTCTTTCGGTAAGGTACTATGACTTTGTAAGCGCTTACTCGGGTAAGCATTTGGTAAACGTCCCATTATATGTTTACAAAGTACTTATTACAATTACAATAACCATAATCATATAAACATTTTATTTAAAAAAAAAATTACACCAACAATAAGAAATTAGCGGTAGTTGACCCAAAGCTTATCCGGTAAACATTTATCAAGAGTCAACACTTTAATTTACTTTATCGGGTGAGATAGCAATTTATCAAAACGATATTGTATGCAACAATTTATCTTGTATGCACTAACTCGGTAAAAGTTGTCACCCTGATTACTTACCAAATAAGACTCTCTATCCTTGATATCGGATAAAATTCTCAACCATTTTCATGTTCATCCGATAAATAAAAAAATACCGATTAAGCACTTAATAAACAATTTATTACATAACGCCCATAACACAACGTTCATGAGATTCCATAAGTTTTAAAATCTTTAATTAGATTTGATTGACAGTAAAGAATTCATATTTAATTTTTTAATTATAAACTTAATTAAATTCCAAATTAAGTGCATGTTATTATAATCCTTATATTATTAATTATTATAATATATAATAATTAAGCTATGAGCACCAACTACGTGTCATATGGCCCCTCAATCCACAAAGCATTTGTATTTTTGTGAGGGGATAAGATTTGTGTTAAGAATATAATATATGGATTTAATTAAGCTAATAATAGTTATTATGAAAGTTGATTTATGTCAAACAGCTGTATAAATCTCTATATAATATACTCCCATCAGATAAAGTTGTCCACTTCGTGGGTATTTTTTAAACTGTTATATTATTATAATTTCACAGCTTAAAAATTGCTATAAGTTGTTGGTGATTAATAGGGCATTAAAGGAACCGAACGTTCAGCGAATCGTTCGGCGGAAAGTTCGTTTATGTTCGTTTATTTAATAAATGAACGAATATGAACACGTTTTTTTGTTCGTTTAGTTAAATGAACGAACATGAATAATGGTCTCGTTCGTTCATTTATGTTCTTTAATGTTCGTTCGTTTATGTTCATTTATGTCTGTTTATATATATAAACATATTTATATAATATGAAATTAATGTGTAAAATCATCAAGTAAATTGATCTTTTAGAATTTATTTTTTATACCTCCTAAGTTAACCCGGTTTTTTATTTTGTTAAGGTATTTTTTACGAACGAAATGATGAGTACGGTGGTTGTTTTTCGTTCATTTATGTTTATATAAAGTCGTCCGTTTACGTTCGTTTATGTTCATTTAAGTTCGTTCGTTTAACTCTTAATAAACGAACATGAACAAACAAAAATTCTTACCGAACGAACATGAACACAAAAAATCTCGTTCGTTTACCGTTCGTGTTCGTTCGTTTATTCGGTTAAGTTAAACGAACGAAAGTGAACAAGCCTCCGTTCGTGTTAAATTAATCGATTGAACATATAATTATATATTAACAAGTATACACTAACGATTAATTCTGGTTATCTGTTTTCTTATGAATAAAGATTCAAAACTCTTCCCTATACGGATTATTTTCCTTTTCTTTTTCCCTTCTATCAAAATTCGTCATCGGTCTAATTGAACCTAATAATTTGGTCGATTTAGTTTTCAAAGCTTAATGATTTTGATGTAGGGAAGCTTGCAACTATTTAAGATTATTTAAAAGCTAGAAATGACGATTATGATTATTGGTTTAAATTAATAATTATTTAAATTTATTTTTCTTAATTAGATATGATTCATTTATTTTTGTCATAGTTAGGATTATAGTTTCATAGTTATCTCCAATTAGGCCTATAAACTGTTTGGTTTGTTTAGATTACGAGGGATTCTGAATTTTGATAAATAAAGTTTATTAAAGTCTCCCTAACGGATTTCTTGAAAGTATTCTTGATTCGTTTGTAAGTTCGGTCATTCAATCAATCCGTCATCAGATTTAGTTAACTTTTTTTACTGTCTAACAGAATATAACGTTATTTTCAACATACGTTATTTTTAACACTTACAATAAAAGAAGCATGATGTACAACTTTAAAAGCTCACCTCTCACACGTCTCTCAAAAATCAAACAATTTTCAATTTCTAAGTTACACTTTATACCCTTAGAATTAGTTATTCAATTTACTTTTAATCCTTTATTTTTTCATTTTTTATTTTACACCCTTATCATGTTAACATAAATGATTGTATATGAACTAGAATGCATTAAAAAAATACATTTATTTTTTACAAAATATACCATTGTAATCGTCTAGTCAATACCTTCGAAATGAGCCAAATATTGAATATTTTTGGATTTAATCATGTTATTAAATATCATGAACATGTACGAATTAATTTGTTTTATATCCCTTACATTATTCATTTTCATTTTACACCCTTATAATACATATACTATATATATAAACACGAAAGGGCGGTTATTGTTGGAAATTAAGACATACTATTTTTTATGCATTATGTACAAGTTATTTAAGCCTCCATCCATATTTCCCTTCTATCAATTCTACGCCTCCGCTATAACTTCTCCGCCCGCGAGATATCTGTCACGTTCCTCAATTTTCTGAGCAAACCATCCATCCCACTCCCCTCAATTCTTTAACCGTGCTTTCTCTCCCTCAACAAATCAGTCACCAGCAAAATCGGTTCCCCTGATTCAACCATCCCACTTCCCAAAATCCGTCTACCAGTTATAATCATTTATAATCATGTTGTGCATCAACTATAGCATTCGACGATGGCTTCATCTCCATCTCTCGCTTTTGGTACTAGCCCGTGTCGCATCCAAGAATTAGAAGGGGATTTATTGGTGGATGAATGTATTTAAGGAAAAGGGAAAGCAGAATTCCGCTAGAAGTTCAATTTCTGATTTCTGTTCCTCTTCTTCAATCAAAAATCCAATTAGTCCTACACCGAGAATTGCAAAGAAACGATTTCGTAAAACCCTCGTGTGGGTTGAATGTGATTCCGCTACAACCGCTGCACTTCTTCTCTCTAATAGTCACCTAAAACCCTGATTTTCGTTTTCTTTAATTCTTGGTTTGTTTTTTTGATTCCCCTTGATTTTCCATCATTTTACCCTTTTTTTTGCAGATTTCTCCACTTGCTTGGCTACTATTTAATTTTCTTATGCAGATTGTCACTCACAAAGTCACGATGCTTAATTGCTTATGGTCAGATATGCAAAGGAATTTGGGATAAAAATTAGTCTGAAGCTAGACTCTGTTGAAGCTAGGATATTGCCTCCTCCTTTGGTAAATGGTTATTAGTTATGTATATCGACTTTTAAGTATACCTTCTCTAACTGTTGATGGTTTCTTTGGCGCTTGTAAAGTTGTGATGTGTATAAGTCATGCAGTTATTCTTCAATAATTTGAGGTTTTGCTGTAGCTACTTGAAAAAGTTCATTGCTGCCAAGAGAATTGATTTTAGCAACGGTCTTTGTGGGGGTTATGAAGGATTCTATAGGTTTAAGGGTCCCCTACAGGTTCATCTCTAGATCTCTCTCTCTCTGGGTTTATTTTCCTTGCCAACTTTTCACCAAAGTTGCTATTTTTTTTCCAGGTCACTTCATGACAAATAGAGGAGTCCAAAAAGAGGATTGTCAACAATCCGTTCTTTCTGATAGTCCTCATATCAACCTTCTCATACTACATGGTTCTCGGTTATCTTTAATACATAACACCAGTCTCTTTTGTTTGCTTGATATGGAAGCACATGATCACATCAACAAAATTTCTCTGGTCTTTGGGTATGTGGCATTGGAGGTGGAGTGGGCCTTGATTGGATGACTATATCTACTTTGCTTGAAAGTCCCTTAGCCAAACCTGGATTCATCATCATAACGTAGTGATTCCTATTGTCTCCCAATTTATTCTTCTCACGAGTCTGATGCTTATGGAGAACCGTACAAAGTTTCAAATTTTAAATGCCACAACCTTCTCATTCAATAAACAAGGAAGTAAGATCAACTTTAGTATCATATTTTATATTTTTCTATGGTCTAAGTTTTGCCACATCGGTTGCCACACTCTTTCATGATGCACTCTTCCATGGTAGATAGGTAGTTCTCCAAGAACCTTCAAAATTTCAATGTGGAAGCATGGGTTCATAACAACTATCTTATATATATGTGTGTGTGTGTGTTTCTTTTGTCATCTGCAGAATGATCTAGGAGCAACCAACATTATTTAGAGACACATGGAAGACATTTTTGTCCTACTTAGTCTTGTGTTAGTCAACATTAACTTTGCAACAAGGCATTTTTATTCTGTTATGTCTATGTAATTATAGGGTGATTCTAAATGAAACACTGAACCTTCTACATTCTATTTAAACGCCAATTAGTTTTTTCTTGTAGACATCAACATCAATTTTCTTTTTTTACATTCTGAATGATCTGAATTGACCTAAACAATATGAGTAGGGACCAAAGCTATCTGAGCATATATAAGGCTTATGGTCCCATACTATGGTTCTAACGGGCTAGAGAGAAAAAAAGGTAGACACAACCCTCTAACACGCCCCACTTCACCGGCCTACGGTCATCATAGAGGAGGTAATTAAATCAACGAATATGTCATATTGGCAGAGAAGCGATACCCATGCTCAAACCTGAGACCTTATTCATATTGATCCTATCCACACCTTTACCACTATGACGTATATTACACATACAACAACGTATTCTGTATGATCAAACTTTTTTTCATCCTTCAAATTTACTAATATGAGAGTTTGGACTTTTGATTTTACTTCTTGGATACAGTTTGAGATATTCTAATGACTATTTCATTAAGACCAAGTGGAGAAACTTAATTATGCTACTTAGGGCATAATAATTTACGTTTTATTTTATTTTTATATCTAAATGACATGTTGACAACACCATATTTATTTATTCTTATATCTTGTAAATTAATTCCTAAAACCAGAAATGCAAAGGTCTTCTGCAAATGAAGTGTTACTTGCAAGTGATTGGATATCTAAAGGTTATTGTTAGAATGTCAGATTATTATATGGTTGAGAAAAGGTGACTCAGGGTATAACCCTTTTAGTTTGGGGTAGGTTGAAAGCTTGTTTATGGCTATATTATACATTTTCTAGGATTATAAATTTGACTTGTAAAGTCACTTGAATTGATTGAAGAACCATCATTCTTTGTTTTTATGTTTGTAACATAATTACTAAATGTTACAAACAAAATAATTAATTAATGTTATAGGGAAAAAAGATAGTAATTCAAATTTGTTTAACATAATTTTGGTTTTTTTAAGCAAAAACTTTAAGTCTCGATGAACAATGGGTACATAACTCGCTTAGCAAAAACTAATTTATACATTACATTCTTGCTTATATTTGTTCAAGTTTTATATTCCGCTGCATTGCAGCGGGTACGTAACTAGTAAGTTATGAACTAAAAACTTGATAAAAAATTTATTTATCGAGTTAACTTTTTTATAACTTATAAGTTATAAACCAAACACTTTATACAAACTTATAAATAAACTAATAAACTAATAAACGTAAGATAAAAAATTGTGATAAATATATTGACAGAAGTGTTAAACTCTGAAGTAACAACACATAAAAGTATTGAAAGACTTCGATGATTTATTAAGCAGAAAAAGGCTGTATAAATAGCCAGTACAGTGACTCCAACAAACCCAAAAACTAGGAAATAAAACAGGAAACAGAATAAACTAAATCAAACATACTGGCTCCTAAACTTTAGGAACTTATTCCAACCATCTGCTGACTCAGTCAGGCATAACAATGCCTATCCTAAACTGAAAGCTCTAGCACTCAGTTTAACCTTCACACACACCCAATTTGTCGCGAAACCTGGTGAATGCAGCAAGTGGAAGAGGCTTCGTCATTATGTATGCTACTTGATCCTCCATTGCACAGTAAACAAGATCAACAATTCCTTCTTTGGCAAGATCTCTCAAGAAATGAAACCGAACGTCTATATGTTTGCTTCTGCCATGAAGCACCGGATTTTTTGACAACTTAATTGTCGAACTGTTATCACACATAATCGAGGTGCACTTTGATTGCTCTAGCCCGAACTGATCTAAGATCCTTTTCATCCAAATGCTTTGGCAAGCACACGAAGCTACTGCAATAAACTCTGCTTCAGTTATAGACAGAGTCACAGCCGGTTGCTTCTTGTATGACCATGCGACCACACCTCCATTCTGTAGGAATACATACCCACTCGTACTTCTTCTGTCTTCTGCATCCCTAGCATAATCGCTATCTGTAAACGCATACAATCTTCCATCAGCTCCTTTCTGGTAAAACAATCCCAATTTCGTAGTACCTTTCAAGTACCGAAGTACCCTTTTGGCCACCTGCATATGTTGCTGAGCAGGGGAGCCATGAAACGACTAAGTAAGCAGACTGAATACATCAGGTCCGGCCTTGTATCCGTGATGTACATAAGACTGCCAATTAATTGTTTGAACAACGTTTCATTTACTGCAACTCCTTCTCCTTGCTTCAAAAGCTTAGTTCCGGGCACAATTGGGTTCTTAACTACGTTGCCATTATGCAGATTAAACCTTTTCAAAAGTTCCTCAGCATACCGCCTTTGACTAATGAAAATTCCTTCTTCAGTTTGCGTTACTTCTTCCGTTTTGACAAAGAGTTTATGTTCAGATTCACATCTCTGAAATGCTTCTCTCGTGAAGTAACCTTCAATTTTACTGTACCATGCGCGCGGTGCCTGCTTTAGGCCGTAAAGTGCCTTACTGAGTTTGTACACCTTGTGCTCTTCTCCCGCTCGTGCAAACCCTTGAGGTTGCTCAACATACACATCTTCTTGTAGATCTCAATGCAAAAATGCACTTTTCACATATCACCCTTTTTGTGCTGCTAATGATAAGAGCATACGAATTGTATCCGATCGTGCCACCGGTGCAAAAACCTCATTGTAATCGACACCATGTTGTTGAGCATAGTCTTTCGCTACAAGCCTTGCTTTACGCTTATCCACTTCTCCTTTTTTCATTCAACTTCGTCTTATAGACCCATTTTACACCAATTTTCTTTGCTCCAAAGGGTAAGTTTATGAGCTGCCATGTATGATTCTTTTCAATAGACTTTAGCTCACCCTTCATTGCCCTCCTCAAATCTTCATCTTTGACCGCCTCCTCGAACGTGTGGGGATCCTTAGAAGTAGAAAACATGAGAAGGTTGTTATTGGCCTTTTTAAGAGGGAGTTCTCCTGTTGCATAGTCTTGTAGGTAGGATGGAGGTCTTCTGATTCTTGTAGGTCTTTGTGAACCTTCAACATCGTTATCCCGATCTTGTACAACCGGTACTTTAGGTACTGTTTCTTCTGTGGTCTCTTCTGGTCCAACAGATACCTCTGCCGCAGTCTTTTCTTCTCCAACGGGTTCATAATCTTCCTCTCCAACTTCGTTTTCAAATCCTCCCCACGCAAGCTTTGTTTCTCCCTTTTTTTCTCCCACGTCCAGCCTTTGTCCTCTTCAAACATGACATCACGACTGGTGACAAGCGTTGAAGTGACGGGATTGAACAAGCGGTATGCTTTAGACTCGTTACTAACTCCAAGCAGCACGCATGGAAAACTCTTATCATAGAGTTTTTTTCGTTTCTAATCTGGTACATGAACATGTGCTAGGCTTCCAAAAACTCTGAAGTAGTCTACGGTTGGCCTTGTTCCACTCCATAACTCTTCTAGGGTTTTGTATTTCTCTACTGAAATAGGACTCCTGTTTAAAACGTGAGTCACCCATCTCGCAGCTTCTGGCCAAAATTCCTTGGGAACAGCTTTGTCATTCAATATGCACCGTACCATGTTCATTATAGTGCGGTTCTTGCGTTCTGCAACCCCATTTTGTTGCGGGGTATAAGCCGTTGTCAATTGTCTACTTATCCCTGCATCCTTATAGAATGAGTTGAATTCATTTGAGGTGAATTCTCCTCCTCTATCAGTACATAGACAACTCAGACTTGAGTTGGTTTCCTTTTCAATGAAAACTTTAAATTGCTTAAAAACGATAAAAGTATCGGACTTGTTTGCCAAGAAATAAGTTCATACCTTTCTGTTAAAGTCGTCAATGAATGTCAACATATAATTCTTGCCACTATTGGACGATGGAGATATCGGTCCACAGAGATCTGAGTGAACTAACTGCAACCTTCTTGTAGCACGCCATTGACCTTTTTTTTGGAATTGATTGCCGATGTTGCTTGCCTACGATACAACTTGTGCATGAACTTGTTGATCCCTTCAGTTGTGGTATTCCAACCACCATGTTTCTGTAATTTAGAGTCCTCAACCCTTTGTAGTTTAGGTGAGCATACCTACGATGCCACAGTTGCGTTACATCATCGCTGGATGTTTGGAAGCATTGGAATGCTATGTCTCCTACTCTGGTTGCTGATAGTGGGTGTAACAACCGGATTTTCTTGCAATAATGTGAAAGTTTGGTGGTAGAAATCTAAGAAAATAAAGTTGGAATTGAGGGACTTGGTGGCAATTTCTGAGAAGTATAAAATGGGTCCAATTCCCTAGGGCACCATTTTATTAGAGAATCAGTATTATTTTTGGTCTTGTGGGTGTTGGCGGCTGAAAGAGAAGAAAGAAGAGAGAAAGGAGTATTTTGGAAGGAGTCTTGTTCAAGGAAGGAATTTAGGGATGAAATCGTGAGGGATTGCTGTGTGTTCACCTAAGCATCCCTTTATTGAGTATTTTGGGTTTTTGTTGATAAGGTATCGATTTTGTAGTTTAAAGATGGAAGTTTAAGTGTTTTATGGTTGGGGTTTGAATCTAGTTGATTGCCTAATCAAACCCACAACAGAAAACCAGTTTTAATCGCTTTTGGAAAATAGATTTTCGTCCAGTCCGTAGTTTCCGGACGTCGCCCCATCCGGACAGTAGTGTCCGGACAGTGGGGGTTTCCGGATAAGGCTAGTAGGTGTCCGGGTGTCGTGGTATCCGGGTTAGTGCGGTCAGCTCAGGTCTCCGGATGAGACATCTGGAAAGTGGATGTGTCCGGAAAGTGTTAGTATCCGGGAAGTGTTAACTGGACAGTAGGGTCGAACCATTTAATCTGATTCGAATCTAATGCCCTTAGGTGTTCGATTGGATTAGCTTGGAGATATTTAAGGAGTACGTTCAGCGCTAACCAAAGGTGAGTTCCCTAAACCCTTTTTATGACGTAAGATGTTAAATGCTTTTTTAACTGATTATGGTTCTTTACGAGCATGAAATGTTTACGAACTGATGTGCATGTTTCCCATGAAAATACTTATTTTATCTAAAAGAATATTTGGCATGATGAAATGAGAATTATGATTTACAAATATTCTAAGTAGCATGTTTTATGAAATGAATGATGTGCTATGTGGAGTCGGTCTGCACTGTGGGATCAGAGAGCCTCGGGATCCGATGATCCCTTGGATATGTATGACAGACCGGTAGGTTGGAATTCGTTTCCCTCCTATTCGGGTAGAGTGGAGTCTGCTTGGGCCCCGATACGGGCGAGAGGGGAGTCTGCCGGGGCCTCGATCGCGGAATGTTTATGTGATCCATTACACGGTGCAGTACCATGTTTGATGATATTTGAAGATTTACGATGAATTTTTTATAAATGATTTCATATTGTTTATACATGTTGTTTTCGGAGGGAATTCACTAGACCTTTTGGTCTAACTCCCGCTTTTCAAAAACTAAACCATTTTCAGGTAAGCGTTCTGCGGGTTCTTCTAGTAAGAACTAGGAGATAGCACAAGGAGAAAATTGGAGCTTAGAGCGACTCCAGAATTTTGATTATTACCTATAGATAGAGCTCTCGGCTATGGATTAGAGACTTTCGCTGTCAAATTTTGTTTAGCATAGATTAACGAAGTATTAAAGACAAGTTTATTATGTAATTCGAATGATTATCCTATGTTAATGTTATGTTATGTTATTGGGACGTTACAAATGGTATCAGAGCCTAGGTTTAAGAGATTTAGGTGACCAATCGGGCCTAAACTTAAACTGTAAGATGAGGAACACAGCCGAGACATAGGATTGCCTTTAGGAACGATCACTATAAATGCGCTTAAGAATAAGGTGCCAAGGACAAACGTGTAAGGTAAGTTTGGGATTACACATGGGCAGTGTAATTACGAACTTACAGGTACATGTACGTGCTTACAATGCCTTACTTATAGCAATTTTGTTGTGTCATGCCTAGCAAAGGTTAATTATGGTTTTCTTTCAGTTTAGCGCTATGGCTGGGAGAACCTTGAGGAGCAGGTCAGTACCTGTTGTACCAAGGAATCAGAAGGAGGAAGTCCTGAATAATGGGCATGTGGAACCTACGAGGGCGACTGTCACACGTGGAAGGGGTAGGGGTCGTGGAAGGGGTCGTGGAAGAGTACCCCGTCGGGCCGCCACCCAAGTGGCCGGGGATGGGGGAAACCCGAACCGGAGAATGACTCATGCGACTAGAAGGGCGAGGAGTGTGGAAGTCCCCGCCCACCAAGAAGACTCTCTTCAAGAGAGTTCAGCTTCTACAAGAAGGGTAACTCAACCGAGGGGACGTGGTCGAGGCCACAGATCTACTTTTGTCACCCGAGAGAATCTTGCAAGCTCTCCTTACTAAGCAGAATGAGTCAGCCTCGGGAAGCAAAGAGGCGAGTGAGAATAGGGAAAGTGTGGAACTATCAAGCCCGGTAGAGACTGGTACGGGAAGTCACTCGAAGTCAACCCCTCTGGTGGTGAATGAGTCAGCAGCTAAGGGATACAGTTACAAGGCCTTTGCCTCATGCAAGCCCCCTACTTTCAAGGGCGAGTGTGACCATGTCTTGGCAATGAAATGGGTGAAAGAGATGGAACTAGTATTCGATACATGCAAGTGTGCTGATGGGGATAGGGTGATGTTTGCCCTATCCATGCTGAAGTCTGATGCAGTGTATTGGTGGGATGCTGAGACTGGGGGAAAGGGTTCGGCAATGGATAAGGGAATGATGTGGGAAACGTTTGTGGAAAGATTTAAAGCACAGTTTTGTCCACTCGCAGCAGTAAAGAAGTTAGAATAAGAGTTTTTGGGTTTGGAACAGATGGAAATGTCGGTACGAGAGTATACTTCAAAGTTTATAGAAAAATCTCGTTTTTTGGATCTTTATGTACCAACAGAGGAACGTCGGGTGGAACGTTTCGTTTATGGGCTGAAGAGCAGCATCAGAGAACTGGTGTTGACAAGAAACCCCACTACCTTTCAGGCGGCCATCAATACGGCCGAGCTGATTGGGAGGGAAAAGAACCGTCAGACGACTGAGAAGGGTGGTGAGAAACGTAAATGGGATGGGCCGGGTAATGACTCAAGGAAAGGGAAGGTGTTCCGACCAGAAACTCGTGCTAGCAAAGATTCAAATGGCAAACCGTGTAGTAAGTGTAACAAGACACACCGGGGAGAATGTATGGCCGGTTCCAATTCGTGCTACCGGTGTGGGTTGCCCGGTCATGTGTCAAAGTATTGTCCCAAGGGGAAATCATGTTACCAGTGTGGAGCTACGGGTCACGTGCGGTATGACTGTCCGCAATTGAAGAAGGGTGGGCCAGCTCGGTATGGAGAACGTCAGGGAGGAAAGGGCAGTGATAAGGGAGCAGAACCGGCGCGTCCGAAGGGACGTGCGTTCTGCATGACTACGGAAGAGGCGAAGGAAGTCCCAGATGTTGTGACAGGTACATTTCTAGTGAACTCTCTATGTGCCAAGGTGCTATTTGATTCGGGAGCGAATCGTTCTTTTATATCGCATGCTTTTATGAAATGTTTGGGAGTGAGGCCTAGACGTTTGGAGAGAGCGCTAGAGGTAGAAACTGCCAATGATAATCATGTTTACATTAAGGAGATGGTAGATGATTGTGTCATAGATATAGAAGGGAGGTTGGTGTCAATGCAATTATATCCCATGGCAATGGGGGAGTTTGACGTAGTGTTGGGTATGGACTGGTTAGCCGCGAATGATGCAAATATCGTTTGCAACAAGAAGCTGGTCAGGGTTCGGTTACCTGATGGGGATTCTGTAGTGATCTATGGAAATCGCCGTGATAGAAAGACTAGCCTTATCTCCATGATTAGGGCTACTAAGTGCTTGAGAAAGGGGTGTCAGGGATTCTTGGCGTATGTGTTGGACGCCAAGAAGGAGAAGCGTGGGGTGGGTGACGTGCGGGTAGTAAGTGAGTACCCGGAAGTATTTCCGGATGACTTGACAAGTCTACCCCCGGATCGTCAGATCGAGTTTAGAATTGATCTGATGGCTGGAGCTGCACCAATTGCCCGCGCACCTTATAGATTGGCGCCGTTCGAAATGAAGGAAATGATGACTCAGTTGCAGAAGTTGTTAGACAAGGGATTCGTTAGACCAAGTACGTCTCCGTGGGGAGCACCTGTGCTCTTCGTGAAGAAGAAGGACGGTACTATGCGGATGTGCATAGACTACCGAGAACTCAACAAGGTCACGATCAATAACAAGTACCCAATACCGAGAATCGACGACCTGTTCGATGAATTACAAGGAGCAAGTTACTTCTCTAAGATAGACTTGAGGTCGGGTTATCACCAACTCAAGGTAAGGGAGGAGGACGTGCCAAAGACCGCTTTCAGGACCAGGTATGGACACTATGAATTTTTGGTGATGCCGTTCGGGCTAACCAACGCCCCGACAACATTCATGGACCTAATGAATAGGGTGTGCCAACCTTATTTAGACCAGTTCGTGATAGTGTTCATAGACGATATCCTGATATTTTCAAGATCGGAAGAGGAGCACGAAAGCCACATTCGGATAATTCTCGTGCTGCTAAAGCAAGAGAAGCTGTATGCGAAGTTTTCTAAGTGCGAGTTTTGGCTAAAAGAGGTGCAGTTTCTCGGACATGTGGTGTCTGAGAGGGGAATCATGGTAGACCCGTCTAAGATCGAAGCCATCCAAGATTAGGAGCAGCCTAAGAACCCGTCAGAAGTTCGGAGTTTCCTCGGACTAGCGGGATACTACCGAAAATTCATCAAGGACTTTTCGCGTATTTCCACGCCATTAACCTCCTTAACCAAGAACAATGTCAAGTTCGCCTGGTTTGAGAAGCAAGAAGAAGCCTTTCAAAGGCTGAAAGATATGCTGAGCAGCGCTCTGGTGTTGTCGTTACCGGACGATTCTGATGATTTCGTGGTTTTCAGTGATGCATCGAAGCTCGGCTTGGGTTGCGTACTCATGCAACGAGGAAAGGTGATCGCTTATGCCTCCCGACAATTAAAGGATCACGAGGTTCGATACCCCACTCACGATTTAGAATTGGCGGCAGTGGTTTTCGCTCTGAAGATTTGGCGACATTACCTGTACGGGACGAGGTGCCAGATCTTTACGGACCACAAAAGCTTATGTCATCTCTTTGACCAAAAAGAGTTGAATATGCGCCAAAGAAGATGGATTGAGTTATTGACCGATTACGACTGTAAGATTGAATATCATCCGGGTAAGGCAAACGTAGTGGCGGACGCCTTGAGTCGTAAGGAAAGAAGTGAGACCCCAGTATTGTGGCCATGAGGGCCGAGGTGACGTTCAATTTGTTGAATGAGATAAAGAAATGTCAAGAGGAGGCGCTCGGAGTGGAAAATCTCAAAAAGGAGAGAATGGTGGGACAAACGTCCTCATTAATGGAAGATGGTCGTGTAATAACCCGGGTAAGTTCGTTAGTTAAACTCTTTTCCGTTAAATTTAGTTAACTTTAAAATTTGGATGTTTAGGGTAAGTTTGGGTTCATTTATAAGTTTAGGGGTGTTTGGTAATTATTGAATAGTTTAAGCCCAAGATTGTAAATTAAGTCTAATATTATCCATTAAGCATCCAGATATTTTCATAAAGCAGAAAAAAAATCAGTGAGTGTGTGTGTGTGTTTTGGGAAGAAAAGAAGAGGAAGAAGAAGCAAGGTTAGGGCTTCATATTGGATTCATTGGAAGTGAAATTGAGGTATGTTTCTTTTATGTTTTGTGTTTGTAATCGATAGTACTAGATTCTTATCGGTTTAGATTTGTCAATTTTGTGATTTGTAATAGTTTCAATCGATTCTGGGTTAAAAATTAGAACCGACTGAGTTCAGAGGTTTCTGGACGTAGGGAGGTTTCCGGACGTGAGGTTTCCGGAACTAAGGTTCCCGGAAGTATGAGGTTCCCGGTAAGTTTTGTTTATTATGTATTATCCGAAATGTTGTAATGCCCGGAAAGCTATGTTGTCCGGATCGATTATGTTGTCCGGAAAGTATGGTGTCCGGAAAGTTGTGTTATCCGGACAGGTCTAGTGTTCGGTAGTTTGAGATGCCGGTAAGTATGATGTATCCGGTAAGTTATGATGTCCGGACAGTTTTATGGTATCCGGAAACTTTGGTTGTTTGGTCACTTTTGAGGATAAGAGTTAGATAGATATATCTAGATTTCTTAGCCTTTTAGTAAGTCTTATATGTTTAATTGGTAAGGAGATAATTGTATTTAAATTATTTCAGATTCTGTGAATTCTGGGTGAAAGATTGAATCTTTTGGGAAAAGCTTGGAAGCGTTTTGATAAGCAAACAGGTGAGTTTTACTTTAAAATGTTTTCAAACTGGAATACATATATGTGGATTGAGAATGTGATAAGTAGTGTAATAATGTGCATATGTATGAAGTATGATATATTGAGGTGTATATTATATTTATACGAGTATTACACTACACGAGTGCACGTTGGCCGGGCTTAGGACCGGTGGGGTTTGGCTGTACGGAGGGACAGCGGAGTTGGCTGTATGTTAGTGCAGCGGAGAAAATTGATTAGTTGGCTCACAACCAACTAATATGGCCATGGGAATGAGATAGGAAAGTACACAATGCATGAGTCATAATTGGTATTCATATTTATGTTATGTATATGGTGTTTGTGCAAATGATTTTAAACTGACAGGGATTTTCTCACTTAGACCACTAGGTCTAACCCTCACTTTGTTTTAAAAATATGTATTCCAGGTCGTGGATCAAGTAAGAGCAAGTGAAAAGGGTAATCTGTGACTAGCTTTTGGAAGACTTATGTTTTTGAAGATCATGACGTGTTTTGCAGTTATAACTTTGTTATTAGTTATAATGTAAATTAATTAGCAAAAAGTTTGTAATGAAATACTTATTATGGTTGTAAAGACTAAGGGACCGTAAATGTTATATGATGTATCTTTTGTTATGAAACAATGTTATGTAAAATATGTTATTTGTTGTATGTTTGGGAACCGGGTCGTTACAGATGGTATCAGAGCCCTAGTTTAAGGGATTTAGGTATTCGGATCCATACCTAGACTTAAACTGCATGTGAAGTAGGATGTCCCTATTATTTTAGAACCTTGGGATGCTAAATATAAAAGGTAGAAGGAACATCATGTAAGGTAATTTCAAATTACATTTGGCCAGTGTAATCATGAACTTACAAGTACATGTTTGAACTGGAAAACTTTATTATATGGGGTATGTGCTTACGTGTATATTAACCTTGTTGAAATCTACAGAATGGCAAGTGGTACTCGACGTACGAATATAGAGGAAGAAGGAAATCCTAGTAGAACAAATCCAACAATCGGGACAAGGGGAAGGGGTTGAGAACGAGGTAGGGGCAGAACGGGAGGTAGAGTTCAATCTCAAGGCACAAAATTTGTTACAAGGGACGATCTGACCGCTGAAATGGGAAGACTGCAAGAAAATATACAAGCTATGTTTAACCGAACTCGTCACACTGAAACTGAAGTACCAGATCCTAGTCTGGAAGACGAGATGCCCATTACACTTACTGTCATACCGGTGCCAAAGAAGTGTGATTATAAGATGTTTCTAAGTTGCAAGCCTCCGACTTACTCAGGAGAAAGAGACCCAGTAAAGGCTATGAGGTGGCTAAAAGAGATATAAGCCATCTTCAAAACCAGCAAATGTGCCGAGGAAGATAGAGTGTTATATGGAATCGCGATGCTGAAAGCCGATGCTCTATATTGGTGGGAAACTCTTATTACCTCTAGAGGATCTGATGTGTATTCTACTTTCTCTTGGGAAGAATTCACTATAGCTTTCAAGAGACAGTTTTGTCCTCAAGCAGTAGTTAGACAACTGGAAGAAGAGTTCATGAACCTGCAACAGGGAAGTTTATCGGTTCGGGATTATACCGCTCGTTTTCTGGAGAAGTCTTGTTTCGCTGAGTACTATGTTGCCACAGAGGCACTTAAGATGGAAAGGTTTATCTTCGGGTTAAATTCAGAAATCAGAAGTCTAGTGATTGCAAAGGGAGAGATACTAGTGATAAAAGTACTGGAAAAAGAAAATGGGAAGGACCACATTATGATCCAAAGAAGTTCAGATCCCAGAGATTTGATAGTCATCCACCTTTCAGACCAGCTGAAAGACCTTGTCCAAAATGCAACCGTATTCATCAAGGAAATTGTCAAGTTGATCCGCGAGTTTGTTACAAGTGTGGAAAGACCGGCCATATTGCTAAAGACTGTCGGGTAACTCGATTTTGTTTCTCATGCAATTCTCCTGATCACATTCAGTCTGATTGTCCACGGTGGAGAGTACAACAGGGTGGTACATCAGTGAGACCAACGGGTGTTAGGCCGGTAGTATAAAGGCCAGAGCTACCAAGAGCAAGGGGTTGTGCCTTACAAATGACAACGCAAGAAGCGGAGGAAACTCCTGATGTGGTCACATGTACATTTCTAGTGAACTCTACACGTGCTAAAGTGTTATTTGACTCCGGTGCAAACCGGTCATTTGTGTCTCCTTCATTTGCTGCTTATATGCATTTAAAGCCTAAACTGTTAGATCATGCGTTAATGGTAGACACTGCAAATGATAATCAAATATCGGTTAGAGAGGTATTTGATAGCTGTGTTATAGATATAGGTGGGTGTGGAGTACCTATTCAGTTATTTCCTATAGCTTTGATCGAGTTTGATGTGGTAGTGGGAATGGATTGGTAGGCCGAGAATCAGGCTAGTATAGTTTATGATAAGAAGTTGATTAATGTTGTATTACCTGAGAAGGGACCGGTAGTGATTTATGGTGACCGTAGAAATCATCAGTCTTGCCTTATATCTATGTTGAAAGCTCGTAAGTGTGTCAACAAAGGCTGCCTGAGTTATTTAGCTTATGTGATAGATGCTAAGCTAGAAAAGAATAAATTGAAAGATATTCCTATCGTGTGTGAATTTCTAGAAGTTTTTCTAGAAGATTTGGTTAGTCTTCCGCCCGTTAGACAAGTAGTGTTTGGTATAGATTTAATTCCTGAAGCCGCTCCTGTTGCCCGTGCACTGTATCGTCTGGCACCTCCAGAGATGAAAGAAATGATGACGCAACTGCAAGATCTTTCTGACAAGGGCTTCATCAGACCCAGTACGTCACCGTGGGGAGCACCAGTTCTGTTTGTGAAAAAGAAAGACGGGTCGATGAGAATGTGTATTGATTATCGAGAACTGAATAAGTGTACGATCAAGAACAAGTATCCGCTTCCCATAATTGATGACCTATTTGATCAATTAGTTGGAGCTTGTTATTTTTCCAAGATTGATCTAAGATCCGGTTATCATCAGTTAAAGGTTAAAGAAGAAGATGTTCTGAAAACTGCTTTTCGCACAAGGTATGGTCACTATGAATTCCTAGTGATGCCTTTCGGATTGACGAACGCCCCAGCTGCCTTTATGGATTTAATGAATCGGGTATGTAAGTCGTATCTCGATAAATTTGTTATTGTGTTTATCGATGATATCCTTATCTATTCCCGTTCCGAAGAAGAGCACGCTCAACACCTTCGTTTGATTCTTGAATTGTTGAAAAAGGAACAGTTGTATGCCAAATTTTCTAAATGTGAATTCTGGTTACGAGAAGTTCAATTTCTTAGGCATGTAGTTTCAGAGAAAGGCATTCAAGTTGATCCGATGAAGGTGGATGTAATTGAAAAATGGGAACCGCCGAGAACGCCAACCGAAGTATGAAGTTTTCTGGGTTTAGCCGGTTACTATCGAAAGTTTATACAAGATTTCTCTCGTATCGCTACGCCCCTGACCAAGCTGACCCGAAAGAATATAAAGTTCGAATGGAAAGCAGAACAGGATGAAGCATTCCGAATATTGTAAGAGAAACTTTGTAGCGCGCCGATACTATCACTACCTGAAGGTTCAAATGACTTTGTTGTCTACAGTGATGCTTCCAAACTAGGACTGGGATGTGTACTAATGCAGCATGGGAAAGTTATTGCTTATGCTTCTCGACAACTGAAGGATCATGAACGACAGTATCCTACACACGACATGGAACTTGCCGCAGTTGTCTTTGCTCTAAAAATCTGGAGACATTATTTATACGGCTCTAAGTGTCAAATTTATACCGATCACAAGAGTCTCCAACACCTCTTCGATCAGCGAGAATTGAATATGAGGCAAAAAAGATGGTTAGAATTGGTGAATGATTACGACTGCGAAATTCTCTATCATCCGGGGAAGGCGAATGTGGTAGCTGATGCCTTGAGTCGCCAAGAGAGAAGCGGAACAATAAAGGCAATTGCACTACGAGCTGAAATTCTACCTAACATCTTTGACGAATTGAAGAAGTGTCAAGTAGAAGCTTTTTAAGAGAAACACTTGAAACCAGAACGGTTAGTGGGGATATCAGCATCACTTGTAAAAGATGATCGTGGGTTACTGTGTCTGGAAAGCAGAATATGGGTGCCTCGTCTGGGTAATTTACGTGATCGGGTACTTCAAGAAGCTCATCAATCTCGTTTCTCTATTCATCCGGGCACAAATAAGATGTATAAGGATCTACGACAATTTTACTGGTGGCCGGGAATGAAAAGAAGTATTGCTCAGTATGTGGAAGGTTGTTCTACTTGTAAGAAAGTAAAGATTGAACATCAAAAGCCTTTTGGTCAGTTGCAACGTTTAGAAATACCTATGTGGAAATGGGATCAGATTACTACAGACTTCATCATGAAGCTACCAAAGACTCCGAAAGGGTTTGATGTCATTTGGGTGATCGTCGATAGGTTATCAAAGTCTGCTCACTTTTTTATCGATAAAAGAAACCTATTCATTGGATAGACTAGTAAAATTGTATATCGATGAAATAGTAACTCGACATGGAGTTCCAATCTCGATTATTTCTGATCGTGATAGTCGTTTTACTTCAAGGTTCTGGAGGAGTTTTCAAAAAGAAATGGGGACGCAAATAAAGTTAAGTACAACGTATCATCCTCAAACTGACGGTCAGAGTGAACGAACGATTCAGACTTTGGAAGATATGCTACGGGCCTGCATTGTTGATTTTGGGGGATCGTGGGATAAGTACTTACCGTTGATCGAATTTGCCTACAATAACAGTTATCATTCCAGCATACAAGCAGCACCGTTCGAAGTTCTGTATGGTAAAAAATGCCGAACTCCTCTGTGTTGGAACGAAGTGGGAGAGAAATAATTAGCGGGGCCAGATATAGTTCAGTTAACCGCGGATAAGATTACTCAGATTCGGGAACGATTGAAAGTGGCTCAAGACAGACAGAAAAGCTACGATGACCGACGCCGAAAACCATTAGAATTTCAAGTTGGAGATTTCGTAATGTTAAAAGTCTCACCTTGGAAAGGAGTCATTCGATTTGGGAAACAAGGTAAACTTAGTCCAAGGTACATCAGACCGTTTGCCATTACAGAAAGAATCGGTGAAGTAGCTTACAGGTTAGATCTTCCGCCAGAGTTAAACAGTATCCACAACGCTTTTCACGTATCAAATTTTTGAAAGTGTTTGGTTACGCCAGATCAGACAGTTTCTCTACCAGATATACAGGTTGATGAAAGGCTGAATTACGTGGAGGAACCTGAAGCCATTGTTGACCGTAAAGTTAAAGTTTTGCGGAATGGTAAGGAGATCAAACAAGTAAAAGTACAGTGGCGATATCATAAAGGGAATGAGACAGGAAAGTACACAATGCATGAGTCATAATTGGTATTCATATTTGTGTTATGTATATGGTGTTTGTGCAAATGATTTTAAACTGACAGGGATTTTCTCACTTAGACCACTAGGTCTAACCCTCACTTTGTTTTAAAAATATGCATTCCAGGTCGTGGATCAAGTAAGAGCAAGTGAAAAGGGTAATCTGTGACTAGCTTTTGGAAGACTTATGTTTTTGAAGATCATGACGTGTTTTGCAGTTATAACTTTGTTATTAGTTATAATGTAAATTAATTAGCAAAAAGTTTGTAATGAAATACTTATTATGGTTGTAAAGACTAAGGGACCGTACATGTTATATGATGTATCTTTTGTTATGAAACAATGTTATGTAAAATATGTTCTTTGTTGTATGTTTGGGAACCGGGTCGTTACAGGTCGAGGGGTGAAGTGTCTTGGTGGGAGAATCTGGGTCCCGAAACTCGGGGAGCTCAGGAAGGTGATTTTAGAAGAAACCCAAAAATCAAAGTACACGATTCACCCTGGGATTAACAAGATGTACGGAGATCTACGACGAGACTACTGGTGGCCAGGAATGAAAAAGGAAGTGGCTCATTTTGTAGAGACCTGTATAACGTGTTCGCGTGTAAAGATCGAACATCAAAGACCGTACGGGAAGCTTCAGTCATTGGAGATACTGATGTGGAAGTGGGATCAGATTACGATGGACTTCGTAACCCATCTGCCTAAGACCCCAAAAGGTTATGACGCTATATGGGTGATCGTGGATCGACTCATGAAATCAGCACACTTCCTGCCTATACGAGAGTCTTACTCGTTGGAACGGTTAGCAAAGTTGTATATCGACGAGATCGTAACCCGACGTGGTGTGCCATCGTCGACAGTATCTGACCGAGATAGCAAGTTTACCTCCACGTTTTGGAGGAGCTTCCGAAGGGAAATGGGATCGCAGATTAAGATGAGTACCGCTTACCATCCTCAGACCGACAGTCAGAGTGAGCGAATGATCCAGATGTTGGAAGACATGTTAAAGGCTTGCGCCTTGGACTTTCAGGGCTCATGGGAAAAGCATCTACTGTTGATCGAGTTCGCTTACAATAACAGCTATCAGTCGAGCATCAAGGCAGCGCCATATGAGGCACACTATGGTAGGAAATGTCGGACTCCGTTGTGTTGGAATGAGGTCGGAGAAAGACAGTTAGCCGGGCAAGAGTTAGTGCAACTGACGTCGGACAAGATAGTCCAAGTGCGTGAAAGACTGAAGGTCGCTCGCAATCGATAGAAGAGCTATGCGGATAAGAGACGGAAAGACATAGAATTCCAAGTCGGAGACCATGTTTTGCTAAAAGTGTCTCCTTGGAAGGGAGTAGTACGATTCGGGAAACGTGGGAAGCTAAGCCCACGTTACATCGGACCATTCGAGATTACCGAACGAATTGGAGAAGTGGCGTATAGGTTGGACCTACCGGGAGAATTGTGCGGCATCCACAATGCGTTCCATGTGTCTAATTTGAGGAAATGTCTAGCCGACGTGACCAAAGCGGTGCCGTTAAATGACATAAAGGTGGATGAGAAATTAAACTTTGTAGAGGAACCCGAAGCCATCACGGATTCTAAAGTGAGGAAATCATGAAACAGGGAAATCAGATTGGTAAAGGTGCAATGGCGTCATCACAAAGGTCCAGAGGCGACTTGGGAGTTGGAGTCGAAAATGAAAGCAAGATACCCGCATCTCTTCCAATGAGGAATTCCGGGGACGACATTATTTTAAGGGGGGAGTGTTGTAACAACCGAATATTCATGCAATAATGTGAAAGTTTGGTGGTAGAAATCTAAGAAAATAAAGTTGGAATTAAGGGACTTGGTGGCAATTTCTGAGAAGTATAAAATGGGTCCAATTCCCTAGGGCACCATTTAATTAGAGAATCAGTATTATTTTTGGTCTTGTGGGTGTTGGCGGCTAAAAGAGAAGAAAGAAGAGAGAAAGGAGTATTTTGGAACGAGTCTTGTTAAGGAAGGAATTCGTTCAGGAAATCTTCCCTAAATTCGTTTTCCTGGTTATTGCAAGCTTTCTTCTCTCTTGTGTCTAAGAATTTGGGGATGAAATCGTGAGGGATTGCTGTGTGTTCACCTAAGCATCCCTTTATTGAGTATTTTGGGTTTTTGTTGATAAGGTATCGATTTTGTAGTTTAAAGATGGAATGTTTAAGTGTTTTATGGTTGGGTTTTAATCTAGTTGATTGCCTAATCAAACCCACAACAGAAAACCAGTTTTAATCGCTTTTGGAAAATAGATTTTCGTCCAGTCCGTAGTTTCCGGACGTCGCCCCGTCCGGACAGTAGTGTCCGGACAGTGGGGGTTTCCGGATAAGGCTAGTAGGTGTCCGGGTGTCGTGGTATCCGGGTTAGTGCGGTCAGCTCAGGTCTCCGGATGAGACATCCGGAAAGTGGATGTGTCCGGAAAGTGTTAGTATCCGGGAAGTGTTAACTGGACAGTAGGGTCGAACCATTTAATATGATTCGAATCTAATGCCCTTAGGTGTTCGATTGGATTAGCTTGGAGATATTTAAGGAGTGCGTTCAGTGCTAACCAAAGGTGAGTTCCCTAAACCCTTTTTACGACGTAAGATGTTAAATGCTTTTTAAATGATTATGGTTCTTTACGAGCATGAAATGTTTACGAACTGATGTGCATGTTTCCCATGAAAATACTTATTTTATCTAAAAGAATATTCGGCATGATGTAATGAGAATTATGATGTACAAAGATTCTAAGTTGCATGTTTTATGAAATGAATGATGTGCTATGTGGAGTCGGTCTGCACTGTGGGATCAGAGAGCCTCGGGATCCGATGATCCCTTAGATATGTATGACAGACCGGTAGGTTGGAATTCGTTTCCCTCCTATCCGGGTAGAGTGGAGTTTGCTTGGGCCCCGATATGAGGCGAGAGGGGAGTCTGCTGGGGCCCCGATCGTGGAATGTTTATGTGATCCATTACACGGTGCAGTACCATGTTTGATGATATTTGAAGATTTACGATGAATTTTTTATAAATGATTTCATATTGTTTATACATGTTGTTTTCAGAGGGAATTCACTAGACCTTTTGGTCTAACTCTCGCTTTTCAAAAACTAAACCATTTTCAGGTAAGCGTTCTGCGGGTTCTTCTAGTAAGAACTAGGAGATAGCACAAGGAGGAAATTGGAGCTTAGAGCGACTCCAGAATTTTGATTATTACCTATAGATAGAGCTCTCGGCTGTGGATTAGAGACTTCCGCTGTCAAATTTTGTTTAGCATAGATTAACGAAGTATTAAAGACAAGTTTATTATGTAATTCGAATGATTATCCTATGTTAATGTTATGTTATGTTATTGGGACGTTACAGTGGGAACATCCTGTTTGGAGTCATCTTTGTTTGAAAAATGAGCCCTTTATTTGGATGATAAAGCTTGCAGATTCCATTTTGCATGAGCACCGCCACACCTTTTTTCTGCAACTGACATACACTCAACAGGTTATTGCACAAGTTTGGTACATAATACACATTAGTGACTGTGTGTGTGCTTCCATCGATTTTTAACCGTACATCACCCATCCCCATCACTTGCAAGGGATAGTTATTTCCAAGCTTTACTTTATGCCTGAAATTTCCGTCAAAACGAGTGAACCATAGCTTGCTGCCACACATGTGATTACTGCAGCCCGAATCTAAGAACCATACGTCATTATCCTTTGCATTATTGGTGTCTACAAAGGCCATGAGTAGCATGTCTTCTTCATCATTGAACTCTGCATAGTTCGCTCTCTTGTTCCATGTTGGACACTCATATGCAAAGTGACCCAACTGATGCCATGTGTAGCACTCCACAGTAGCCTTGTTCAATGGCCTGCCTCTTCCTCGTCCTCTTCCTCTTCCACGAACCGTGTAGCTGCTGTTTCTTGTTTCTCGGTCATCATCTGAGATCTTCAACACTTGATATTCACTACCATTTGAGCCACCATTTGAAGCTCTCATGAATTTCTGTTCATGAACGAGAAGCGAGCTTTGCAAAGCATCAACAGAGAGCCTATCAATGTCCTTTGACTCCTCGATAGAACACACTACATAATTGAAGTTCTCGTTGAGAGTTCGTAGTACCTTTTCAACGATTCTTCAAGTCTTGCATATCCTCACCGTAATTCCTCATGTCATTAGTGACCACCATCACCCTTCCAAAATAGTCCGTCACCGACTCTCCGGTCTTCATTTCCAGTAGTTCCCAGCTTTTTCGTAATGATTGTAGAAGTGCGAGTTGAACCCTTGCATTCCCCTGGTACTTGGTCTTCAACGAATCCCATAGAGGCTTTGACGTTTGCTTTTGGGTTATGGTCTTGAGAATAGACTTGTCGATTGCGCTGAACAGATAATTCTTAGCCTTGAGATCTTTCAGTTTTGTTTCTTCATTGTCAGTCTCACGATAAACATTCTACGCTCCAGTCGTCCTTTGATCTGAGAGGATTTTCCATGATCATGCTCCAAAGATCGTAATCCCCATCGAATTTAGGAATACATGGTTGTGCAAAGTTGCCATTGTCTGCCATCTCTCCTTACTTCTAGCACTCACCTTCTTCTTCCTTACTCACAGGTCTGGCTTTCCAAACAAGCTCTGATACCAGATGTTAAGCTCCGAAGTAACAACACAGAAAAGTATTGAAAGACTTCGATGATTTATTAAGAAAAAAAAAGATGTATAAATAGCCAGTACAATGACTCCAACAAACCCAAAAACTAGGAAATAAAATAGGAAACAGAATATACTAAATCAAACATATTGGCTCCTAAACTTTAGAAACTTATTCCAACCATCTACTGACTCAGTCAGGCACAACAAGAAGTTAACAGAATCGAAATAAATTGGATTATTTGTAATGATGAATAGCCAAATAAGCGACTTCTTTTATTTATTTTTGAGTAACTACAGTTTTGGTCCGTGGTTTACATCCAATTATGAACACCGTCCTACTAGAATTTAATAAATACACTTACACTCATTGTTATTTACATTTTGGAGTGAATTGTATTTTTGGTCCCTGTGGTTATATGATTTCTTTGAAAGAGGGACCTAAACTTCAATATCTCAAGTTGTGGACCCTCGGGTTTGAATTTTGCTTTGAAAGTGGGACGTGACCACTAACTTCGTTAAAAAAACTCAGTTAGAGTCAGGGGAATTTTCGTCCAATGTAACAACCCAACTAAAAATGACACTTAAACAACATAAATTAAGCAACTCGCCGTAACGGCTCCAAAATACTGTCATAAACAAAAGATTACATCACAAGGTTTGCGGAACAACCTATTACACAGCTGAGATTTCTAGAATACTAAGCTTGGCTTACTAAATAAAATAACCTCCTTCTAGACCAAAGCTTCACGCTCAAGCCTTCTTCCTGCACTTACTAGAGCCTTCTACTATACGCTTACCTGAAAATGGTTTAGTTTGGAAAATACGAGGGTTAGACCATGAGGTCTAGTGAGCTCCCTCAAGTAACAACAGTTCAACAATACATATTTGTTAAATCCAGATCCGTGCAACGATTATGAAATCAGTAATGTAAGCAAATAAGAACAATGATTTCAACTGGTCATCCCTGTATTATGCTTTCAATCAGAGTGTTTACAATACGAGTAGGAAAGCAAATGAGACAACTAACTTGTTTTTCCAAGCTAGAAGAACATTATATACGCGGGCCCGTGGTTAACAAGCCCACGGCCCGTTCACTAATAGGCTCAAAATAAGGAAATACAAATTACACCCTTGAACTTTAAATCAACATTAAATTGACCCTAACAATCTCCGCCTTTGATTTGAAGTTCGAGTTCGCGCTCTAGCTCTCGCCAGTTGTAGACATATCTTTTACGAAGCGCGAAGTGAATCTCGAACCATCTGATAGCACGACGGTAGTCGATGCGATCTTCAACCAATTCCAAGGCATTCCGAGCATTTGTTTCATTCGGATTCGGAACATATGAGTACCTTGGATTTTCAGACTCGTGTGTAATGATCTTTCGAAGAGCATCTCGAACTTTGAGGAGCGTGCCGTCGCAGAATCTTTCTACCTGACTGAACCGCATAAATCTTTTCTCTTTCTGCTCATTAATGAAGACGATCCCAAATTCTGGTTCAAGAAGCATAGCGTTCTCGAGATACATATTCAACTCAGGAGCTTTCAGATTCGGCTTTATCAGATTTACCTTCTTCGCCCTGTTCTCGACAGCCATTTGAAAATCCGTTAGATATGACATCATAATGGTACGGACCAGATATCGACGAACAGCTTCGAGCACCTTTGTAATTTCAAGCGGTCGGATGGTTCTTGTACGAAGGTCTTTCAGAATAGCCAGGAAGTCGAACGGTCGGAGGAGCTGGAAGTCGGCTTCAGAGAATTTCCATTCATTACCATCTTCGTGGCGAACAGTGAAGACTGGATATACGATCCTCATGATGCGGCGTGAATGGATGTTAAGTACCTCTGTGATTTGATGCTTGGTTCTGACTGGAAGACACCACTTCATTGCGCTGATATAACGCCGTTGGTATTCGGGGTCGAGGTTGTAAATACCAAGGCAAAAGGTCGGCTCGATCGGGCGAAGTTTGTGGGCGAACAACTTCTTCAAAGATTCCTCCAGATGAGGGATAAGTACCATGATCTTCTCCCAACGGATTTGTTGTTGAGGAGGGGGAGGAAGATCAGAAGCTGTCGTTTGCAGAGGAGTTGTCGGAATGTTGGCAGTAGTAGGCTCATGTCTTGTTGAAGTTCCAGTGGGTTGAGCATAGTGAACGGGAGACGTACCATAGAAATTCTGGAGCAGGAACTGATCATAGTCGATGTTATCGTCTTCATCAGTGGGGAATACCAAATTTACCTGGAGATTTACGGCACTGGCGGATTTTTCATACCATGCATCTTCGGTCTCCGGGTTGGATTCATAATCTGGATCTATCATATCCAATAGCGGTCTGTCTGATGAATCAAAGTCGACCAGTTCCTGTGTTGAACCCTCAGGCTTTTCAACCGTCGGGTCTTCATCATCTGAAATCTCCATGTCGATTACCATCTCGGTTAATGGCAACTCGGCTTCAGGTGTTTCTGGAGTAGCTGCCGTAGTTGGAGGTTCCTGTTGAACCACTGTTGTAGCTTCAGTCTGGATCAGGGCGGCGGCCCCAGTCTCGGATAGTCTGGGTCTTTTCTCCCCCTCACGGTGATCAGGATCGTCCTGGTCATCCTGTTTCCGCTTCAGACCGCCTGCTTGACTCTTGCAGGTGTCTTCTAGGGAACTGACTCTTTCGGACATCAAAGTAAGAGCTCGGTTGAATTCCTTGAGAGTTGAGTCGATAGAGTTCAGGCGAGATGTAATAGATGATGAAGGAGCAGTGACCTGTGTTTTCAGAACGGTGATCAGGTCTGCTTCGGTTGAGGCGTTTGTTTCTGATTCTTGGAGCAGTTGGGCCAGTAGCATCGTCTTTAGAGTGTCCGCCGAATAGATAGGTTGAGTTGTGATCGATGGAGGTACAGGTGCGGATTCAGCTTCGACGACCTTGTCTTTGCCCTTGATTGCGCGCATAACTTTGGCAAGTTCAGCGGCTACATGTTGCTGCATAGTTTGCTCCATTGCCTCGCGGACAGCCTTAAGGGTGCTGTCCAGGGACCCTGGTGACACAAAGTCTGGGTGAGTAACTCCGGGTTCACTTAGATTACCCGTTGAGGCATCTACCGCAGGGGTAGATCCACCTACGTTCACAGTTGGCATATCGGTAGCTGTGGTAGGATTTCCCTCCGATCTTTGTGTTCCACCTAGAGGTGAAGACACTACGGTGGTTCCGGTCGAGTCACGAAGATTCTCGACTTGGTGTTGCTCCTCTTGTATCCTAGCCAAAGGATTTTCAATAACAAATAGCTCTAGACTCGATCGTGCACGAAAAGAAGTCGCGACCGGGGGCTGCTGGTCGCTTGTTTCAACACCAGCACTCTCCGAGTGAGAGACCGGTGGAAGTTGTGCTATATCCCCGTGATGTACTGAAACATCCGTCTTTTGAGAGACGGATGAGTGGATGAGGGGGTCGTGCAATTGCTCCGCTGGGTCCACGGAGTCTTCTTCAATATCCCGTCCCAACAAATGAGACGGGATAGCAGATGTGGCTACCCGGATATCGCTCGGTTCGGTTCGCTCAGGGGCCTCGTTATCTTTACGGCCCAATCTTTCCTGGTTCGCTTTCGAACTTAACTCCCTCCTTCTCACATGTTCTATGTCCCGGGGAAGGTCTCTCTGGCGCTGGCTGGACCATAGGATTCCCTAACTCTTGGCTATATGCTATCACAGGTAGGGTTTCAGGCATATGCATAATACGGATATAATCCTGCTCCGCCTCAAAACATACATGGGGATTGACTTGCTCCCCCTCGGATTGAGAGTGTTATTTACTTGGGAGACATCAACTCAAAAAAAACATTTAGACTTTTAAGAAAACAGTGTGACGCTCCCCCTTGGATTTTGTGGAGGATGTTGATCCACCATGGAATATCTGTAAATGACCCAAAGTTAGTAAAGCGGACGGATAAACAAGTTCCAACGCGTACATTTGCATAAAATGGCTCAATCTGAGACAGATTGAGGACTGGCAGTGTGATGGCAGGTGCTGAATTGACAAATATAGAGGAGTCCGGACATAATGAATATATGTAGAACATCCTGGACAGACCATACTTCCCGGACAAATAGAGTTTCCGGACAAACATGGTATCCGGATGAAAGAGGATGGAATGGCAAACCTTTCCGGTCAAAGCAAAGTATCCGGACAAAGGGTGTTTCCGGACAGAGTAGGGATTCCGGATAGTCCTACCTGGATACCCATCCGGTCCGGAAAGTCATCCGGACTGATGGGTGTCCGGACACTTTTACACTTTAAAGAATAATTCCATTTTTCAAAGAGATGAAACCTGTAGAATTTTGAAAAAATGGATCTCTCGCTCCCCCTCAAACTGAGAATGGGGAAAAACTTGCTCCCCCTCGGATAGTGTTTTAGGGATGTACAATGGAGAGTCTGACACAAAAAGACTTTAGACATTTAAAGAAAAATTTGTGTCGCTCCCCCTCAAATGATGAGCATTAGATGACATGCTCCCCCTCAGAATGTGCGCGTAGAGTGAAGTACACACGGGAGTGTCCACACACCCAAAAAAACTTTTTAGCATTTAAAGAAAAAATGTGTGTGACTCTCCCCCTCAAAGGATGAGTAAACCTACCTGATGCTTCTTTGTGCTCCCCCTGAACACATGAACACACTTTGAAAGCACAGAGATAGATAGATAAACAGATATAGACGATAGTATGAAATAAAATAAACACACGAAGAAAGAAAGGACAACAAACGAAATCTACGAAATAAATACAAAGACTAAATCTAACGGTGTAACTGGAACAAGTAGAATACAAGTGCGAGGAAGTGTGTGCTCATTCATCAGGAGGGTAAACACCGGATGATGAGTAGACAGTTACTCGTATATGTATGGAACTTGTAGTAGGCACACAATCGGACTACGTCGTCAGCTTTAGCATACCTAACTTTTGCACAAGAGTGTTAAAACGTTTTTCGTCCAGTGCTTTGGTAAATAGGTCTGCCATCTGATGTTCAGTATTTACGAAGTAGAGTTCGATGGTACCTCTTTCGACGTGATCCTTAATGAAGTGATACCGAACGTCGATGTGCTTCGTCTTGGTGTGTTGAACCGGGTTACTTGATATGGCGATGGAGCTCTTAGAGTCATAGTAAATCGGGACCTTGACGTACGTGAAACCATAGTCTTTGAGTTGCGTCCTCATCCAGATGACTTGGGAACAACAGCTCGAGGTCAGCTTCAAAAAGACACGGTGTAGAATCCTCAACGATGACGGAGAGGAGCTATTGGTTGGAAAACGCGGGACCAATCTCTACACAATCGACCTCGCAACTCTGAAACCCGATAACCCCGTCTGCCTCATGTCAAAAGCCAATTCCCAACAAGCTTGGATTTGGCATCAGAGACTATCACACCTAAATTTCAAGAGTATCAACAAGTTGGTGCTGGGCGGACACGTAAAAGGCATGCCCGACCTTCAGTTCGTGAAGGATCGTCTCTGCGGGGCATGTGAGATGGGAAAGATGAAGCGAGTGCCGCACCCGCCGAAGGTAACTCCGAGCACGACCCGGACCCTAGAACTTATTCATATGGATCTAGCTCTGATACCACATGTTAGGATCCAAGCGCTTACCACTACGCCAAAAGCAATTGCTGGTGGAGAAGGCGCAACTTATTTCCATATAGCGTAGCAGCCAGCGCCACGTTTCGATTTAGGAAGATGCTGGTCAATGACCCAACAATCCTCCCCCCCAGCATCTGCCAGCACTAACGAGAGCTTCGCTAGAAGTCAATGGCTGCACAGCATGCCTTTGGCATTTTAAATGCACTCCATGGGATTCGAACCCGTGACCTGCTCTGATACCAATTGTTAAATCCAGATCCGTGCAACGATTATGAAATCAGTAATGTAAGCAAATAAGAACAATGATTTCAACTGGTCATCCCTGTATTATGCTTTCAATCAGAGTGTTTACAATACGAGTAGGAAAGCAAATGAGACAACTAAATTGTTTTTCCAAGCTAGAAGAACATTATATATACGGGCCCGTGGTTAACAAGCCCACGGCCCGTTCACTAATAGGCTCAAAATAAGGAAATACAAATTACACCCTTGAACTTTAAATCAACATTAAATTGACCCTAACAATATTCAAAACAGTTCGCACTTTCATAAACAACTTTAAAAAAAAACTTTCAGGTAACATCACACTCGTAAATGGCATACTGAAGTCACTCAGAAGTGACAACGTGTTAGTCTCACACTGCCTTACTGGGTCAATCCTCTCATGGCATATACAGGACACACCCTCGGTATGAGCACTGGCGGGCCATACCTCCCGACTTAGCCAATTTATGTCTAACCTCAATGTATGCATACATTTCAAATAAACTTTCATACAAGCATAATCATGTAATAAAACATGGCATTTCTGTTCATTTACTTATTTCGGAAAACACGTTTAAAACACATATTTTTTGTTAGAAAAACTCACCTGTTTTCCTTGCTTTATAACTTCTCGCTTAGCTTCCGGTTTCTAAACGGGACACCTATGAGATTGGAAAGATTAAGAATAATAAGGCTTAACATGTACTCACAATAACCGGAACATATCCCCAAAACCTGACTCAACAGAACAACCGAATCCAGAACCAAAGTTCCCGACTCCGCTCCTGATCCAGATCGAAATCCCGGACTTCACTCTCATACCGGATTCAATCCGGATTCCAGTCCCATACCGGATCCAGTCCGGATTCCGGTTCCAACACAACTCCGGATTCCATACTGCAACTCAAAATACCGGACTCCAAATAATCCGGATGTCTACTCCGTACCCGGTTCCGGTTCCTAATCCGGAATCCCCCGATACCAGACCCTGTCCCGGATTTCCCTCATACCGGATCATGCTTTCGAATGTCTAAGTCCGGATTCGTCCCTCCGGACTCCTTCCCGGATTCGGGGCCTACCAGCTCTGGTATAGACAATCGGTTTAAAATAAGCTACACTGGACAACCAAATCTAACTCACACAACAATGAAATTTCTGTTACTGACAAGTTCTCATACGGGAATCAGTAGATGTAACACCCGTAATTTCGGTAAGTAAATATCACCCGAACGTCTTGCAGCTTGAAAATGGTGGAATTTATGTTGGGGAAACATTTCTTAAAGTCCCTAAGAGTATCAGGAGTTTTGGCGTTGAAAAAGTCGAGTTTCGGGGCTTGGTACGGGTCAAGCTACAATGACCAGCGACTATGACAGTGTCACAGTCGCGTGGCATAGTCGCAGGGAAGGAACAGCCTTCGGTACAGCTTGTGCGACTATGACCAGCGACATTGACCATGTCATAGTCGCGGTGGCAATGTCGCGAAGGAGGAGCTCTGGTCAAAAATCAAACAAAAGGTGGTACCTCTTCTGTGACTGTGACACGCGACTATGCCACAGGGCATTGTCGCCGGGCATTGTCGCGGTCGGGGTGCAGGGGGCTGTTTTAAATCCGATTTTTATCCCCATTTCACTCCTCACTCCCTTTCCTTCATCCTTTTCTCTCCCAAACCGAACCCTAACCCTCTAAACCATTTTTGGAACCCTTGAAACCGTAAATCTTGTTATTTAAACCCTCTCCCTCATCTTTTAGCAAGAATTTATGGATTAAGGTTGGAATTCTTCATCTCACTTTCACTTTTGGTGAGATTTCTACATTTTCTAGGGTTTCATCCAACCTTTTGTCCATTTTGAAGAGTTGGAGCTTATGGGGTGTTATTGGGGAGCTAAAAGTGCTTTGGTTGGTGGATTCACGTTGGGGTCAAGGTAACCTTCTCTCATCTTCACCTATGGAAATTAGGGTTTTGGTATATGTTGAGTTGTTGATGAAAATGCTTAGGGAAATGAAGTTGTATGGTTAGATATGATTATTGATGGGTGGAAATTTATGGATCTAGGTTTTGGAAGATTTGAGCTTGAAGATTCGGGTCTCTACAAAGGAGCTTACGTTTGGGGAAAGACCTAGATTTAGCCTAAATCTAGCAAGGTGAGTTCAAGTTGCTTTGTGAAAACTGTGTACATGCCAAAATGTTATTTTTCCAAGTACTTATGTGTTTTACATGAAAATTATCAATGTTGAGTTATTTGGTGGGTTTTAAATTTTGAAGTATTTATTGTGGCAAATATTGTAAAACACTTACATCGAGAATTTTGGGAAAATGTGATAGATAAGTCATACATGAAAATGGGTTGTTGATTTATGTTATAAGTGGAGTCTATTTGTAATGAAAATTCATTTGTGTATATTTTGGAAACATGCATTTAGTACATTATGGGACGATTTGGAAATGTACGGTGTGAGTTCTTTGGAAAAGAGGGTTGTCCCAACCCAAGGTTCTATTTCGGGTTTTCATAGATTTGAAATATTATTGGCAAAAGTGTGTGTTGCTACGTTTAACCTCATGTTATGACTTTTCGTGAATTATCTTTTGAGTCAGTTGAGTTTATGGCTCGGTATTGGATTTTGTTAAGTCTTGAGGACAATTGTCCAGTTTTGATAGCTCAAGTTGAGTTTTGATCATGATTTACGTTATTGGGAAATTGCATGTTTGAATGCACTTGTTTATTCATTTGGGGTCGTGTAATGTTTTAGACCTTGTTAGCTATGGATCCATAGGCATTTGAGTTTTCCAAGTCTCGCGGACAAGAGATCGGGATTGATTGAGCTCAGTTTACGAGACGTTAGTTTCCCTTTTGTAGCACGAAATAGGCATCGGGTTCCATGATAAGTAAGGCGTGGACCTATATGGTCGGGCGTCGTCTCATGAGCAGTAAGGTGTAATCCCAAAGCTGTTGTTGTGGATTTGGAGTGACCTAATGTATAGACCTGGAGTGGTTGAAGTTGGGGGCTCCCTAGTCTCGCGGGCAATAGATCTGGAGTGATTGAGCTCAGTTTACGAGAGTAAACCACGTGTATGCTTTATTGCATAGTAGGTGACCCACTTTTGTGTTCCGTCACGTGCAATGTATACGGACCTCCCCCGTTACCGAAAGGTGTTGTTTTGGGTATTTGTGTTTATCCATGTTTTCGGTGGCGTGTCATATTTATACGAATTGTTTCCACGTTATATAAGTTATGGGTTATGTTTTATCCATGCTTTGGGATGTTTGGAATAATGGTGATTTAATTATGAATTCAATCATTTTGAGTATCAAATGCTATTTCACCTTTCACGTTGGTTTTGGAAATGAATCCATTTTGGGAATCAAGTTATATTAAAGTTTTCAGCACGGGAATTGTGTGAGTTAGAAAATGGGTGATTTGCATCTAAAGTAAATTCTTTTGGAACTCATGACTTAAAATTGCATCTCTCACGATTTATGAATTTATATGGTCATGATAAAACTCTTGAACTCACTAGGCGTTAGCCTAACCCTTTTTATTTGTCGGCATGTGCAATAGGCTCAGGTTGGGAGTAGCTTTAGCTACAATGTGAAGTGGCAAGTGCTAGTAGAGTGCACGAGAGGTGATTTTGATTAGTGAAGCCTCCCGCATTTATTTGGGATTAGCAACTTGTGTTGTGTTAAGTAACGCCCGTTTTAAGTTATTAATTGTGGAAATTATGATGTTTAAATTCCGAGGTATTTTCAGGGATGATCTGTAGAAATAGTTTTATCCTCATTTGGTTATTTTATTGAAATTAAAGTGAGTTGCTCGTTCCAAATTTGAGGGTGTTACAGTAGATTAAGAAATCTTTTATCGAAACAAAACCCAACCATAGCACCTACGAGTTCGCACTATACCAGGAACTTCTATAATCTAGAAAACTAATTCACAAGCGGTAAGTACCTGAGATTTGAGGTTTACCTTCAATAATTTGAGGATAGAACAAACTCAGCTACCACACCTCCTTGCCTTCTTCTCAAAATCGCCCACGATGATTTGATTTCCTCTTCTTGCTTCCAAAAACTCAGCCGCTCTAAGTGTGAAATGTGTCTAGGGTTTTGTGCCCCAAAAAATAAGCTTTTATACTCTCCTCCAAAATTACACTTTGGCCCCTCAAGACTTTAGCTTTCAATTTTTCTACCACTTATCTTACACTTCTTTAATTTAAATCTGGTTATTACAATATCTCCCCTCAAAAGAATTCCGTCCCCGGAATGCCATTGCCGAAAAGCTGAGGGTACTTGGACCTCATGTCCGCTTCTACCTCCCAGGTTGCCTCTTGTCCTTTAAGATACCGCCACTGCACCTTTACTAATCTGATCTCCTTGTTCCTAAATTTTCGAACCTTACGGTCCATAATTTCTATCCGTTCCTCTATGTAATTCAACCTATCCCCAATTCTGATATCCTCCAATGGTACTGCCACATCTGTCTCAGCCAAACGCCCTTTTTAAATTCGAAACATGGAACGTTGGGTGCACTCCCCTTAATTCTTTCGATAACTCCAACTTGTACGCTACTGCCCTTACTCGTTCTATAATGACGAAGGTCAACTCCTTATCGCTTGTATTCTTTGTAAGGTCGCCATCATCTCAACTTCCAACATCTGCTCTCCATAATAGAGACGCGCATCACACTATGAATTCTTCCAAAATCTCATCGAGCACCACAAGATCGTACACTATCTCTCCAACTCTCATAGTTTCGACGGATCCAAAAACGTAGTCCACTTCACTTTTCCCTCGAATGCACCACTCCAAACTATGAGGACGTCTTCCGCATCAGACTGCCCCTTTCTCAAACTCTAGGTTCAAAAGTCTTATGCTTTTCAATCCAACCAACTTACTTCCACTCGGTTTCCCAAACCATTCTGATGGAAAACATAGTTGTACCCCATACTTCGGAACTGCCCTCGGTGAGTCACAACTTTGCTATGTCGGGCAATCTCGTACAAAATACTCGCAACCTCTCCGAACAACTATACCCGCTTAATAATACCATATGCATTGTTCTAAAAAACTCGCCGCACAGCCGCCATGGTGCGCCATGGCAACAAGGCTTGTTAAGCTCGTGGCACGCCATGTCCTAATGCGCAGTATTTTGAATGCGATATTTGGTTTTTCTTTACGTTTTAATGTCTTATTTGCAATTTTTTTAATATTTAACTTGCTTATTATTATTGACTAATTGAGTAACACTACAAAACATATGTTTTTATATATAATATTATATATGAATTAGAAATTTGACGCCATAAGTCAAGCTTTGAAAACGTCATGGCTTCGCCGTGGCTCCTAAGGCTTGAGGCTTGGCCTCGCCGCCACGCCACGCCTCATGCCATTTAGAACCTTGACCATATGTAACACCCCAGGCCAATTGTATCGGATAATGTTCACTTCGTCCACACACCTGGACTTACTGTTTTAAAACGCGTCTAATCAAGGTTTTCGCATACAACTTCGTTTCCTTAAAAGAGGGAACTTTGCGGAATTCCCTGCTACATTAACGTGAATCTTTAACCAGGAAACAACCACTCACTTGCCAACTTGGCACAAGGCCATCCTTGAACATCCCAACAAACGCGCACCCAAGAGTTCCCTCATCGGATTCCATGCAATTCTAGATTACTTCTCCCAACCGACATACGTCTATGCAGATAATACCCCCTTTCCCGAAACACATCGGCTACAGCTCAACAACCAATTCATACGCTCTCACCACGTCATCACCCACACTTATACGTAGCTAATAGCAGGAAACCTCCACAATCCTTCATTTGAAATGTTCACCTATCCGAATTGAACTTATCTTGAAGACACATCAATTTCTCACTGCATTCCACATGCGTCCAATCATATATGACATAACTTCGGTTACCCTCACTCAACGAGGAGGAGTGACCATGTTCACACAAAACTATTCCCAATAGCTTATCACTGAATGACCAGTTCGCTCGAACATTTTTCAAAATATCACCAACTCAAATCCAATAGTCCTTTATTCCGAGCACCACATTCAACTACATTTTTCTTCTTCTTTCCCGAACATAAAACATACACAAATCCCCTTCCTCCATACTCTTACCAGGAGTTCGCACACTTACCGATGACAATCTACACACACTACTCCACCTTTTCGGTGTTACTGCCAAACTTCCTGCTTCCAACCTACTCACTTATTCCAACATACTATCTTCACCTCCCCATGTTAGCGTGGAGCACCGCCCACCAAACATTACTTGCCCCCTCTTCCGACCTTTCCACATGTGCCGATAACACTTCCTCATTACTATACATAACCAAACGGTTGCACCAAAGTTCTAACTTGAGGTATCCAACCAGGTCATCCTGAAATGACACCGGTGTTCGAAGCCACTACACACTCCTTGATTTCCAAACTCTTACCTTCTCGGATAATTCCTTCTCACATAAGAAACAATTCACATTACTTAAAGATTTCGCATCTACTACACCACATCCTAGACTAACCCATCCAACATCTTCTTTAAACTTTCAATGATCCCAAAATATACTTACCCAACGACTCACACAACCAAAAACACTTGGTTTCTCATTTGGGTAACCACCCACTAGCGCTCCGCCATTTTATTCCTAGAATAGCCATATCCTAACGCCAACTTACACACCACGTGTCCCAACAACTTGATTATAAATTTGTATAACTCATTCGAAATCCCCGAAAAGGCTTCCATCTGATGCCTCACCTCTTTTAACAACACATTACCATATCACTGGCTTGCACATTTATCTTGGCAAAAGATGCCAGTAACTCATCCATACATCCTCCACCCACAACATCACATCGCAGCCCAAGTTCTCACGGTCATTTGTACATAAATCAATCTTGCCTTCATATTCACCCACATATATAACCAAGATTATCTCACTACTTTGTCTTTCCCCAAATCTAGATGAACCACAACTCACAATTTCCTAATTTACTTAAACATATTCGTTTCTTGCTGGTTCTTTGCGATCCCAAAACCATTACATAAGACAGGGCACACTCCCTTACAGATCGATATAATCTATGCACCCACTTCGTTTGTGCTAAATACCTCATCCTTTTACGAACCGTCCAAACCTCGTAAGTAAAACACTCATCCAATTAGCAATCTTTTTTAGAGGAAAAACTCCAGGCAAATTTCATAGCAAACGAAAAAGGAACAAACGGGAGGCAAAGCGCCAAATCCAGAGCTAAAAAAAGCAATAAAAGGCTAAAACAACGCCATACCAAGCAACTAAAATCCAGAACAGGCAAAGGCTAACAGAAAAATACAAAGAGCAGAAAGGAATCCAGAGCCAAAGCTTCCAGAAGAGCCTCCAAAAAGCACCCAAATCAAGCTACCAATCACGAACCATGTTCCTCATCATCGGCAATTGTACCACTTCTTCTCCGCTTCCAGCTTTCCCTTAACGAGACAACCTCATAAATTTCCTTCACGAGCTGCTCCACCGTTCTCCTCTGATCCATGAACATCCTCCTATTTCGTTCCTGCCAAACAAAATAAACCGCAGCCACAAGAGCCAAGCAGTGAAGCATCCGCCTAGGAGCCCTCTGAGCGTCCGAGATTGCCACCATGATGTCTTCCCAATTATTGGGAAAATTCACCCACTGAACCTTCCGTAAAACACCTTTCCATACCTCATTCGCAAAAGCACATTGAAAGAATAAATGATTGTGAGAGTCAGCACTAGTCGAGCACAATGCACATCATAATTCCGGCGTATCATGCAACCATATGAGGATTCGGTCATGTGTGGGAAGCCGCCTTAAACACGCCGTCAAAAGGCAAAAGGCATGTTTAGGAATGTGCCCCTTACACCAAACCGTACTCTGCCAAGGGACATCCACCATCGAACCCATAAGACCACTAACCGCCATTTTTACCGAAAAATCAACCAAACCGTTCGAGCCATCCGACCATCTCCAAACATCCTGACCCGTATCCAATAAATGGGGCAGTGAATTAGCTACAAGGGTAGGATACCTTTGTAGCCACTCCACCGGCCAAACACCATGCACCCCATCCACCAAGTCTTGGACCATCGTGTGAATGTTGAAACCATACGCATGAATGAATCTATAAGTAAACACCGTAGAGAGACGTCCACAAGGAAGCCATGCATCCTCCCAAGCGTTCGTGTCCGTACCATCCCCAATGAGCTTCACAAAGAAGCACCGCAACTGATCCCGTAACTCGAGGATTTTGGTTAAGACCCACGACCATCTAGAACTCTTCCTTATAAGCCAAAACTGTTCGGACCGTATGTAGAAGTGGTGCACCCATCTCACCCATAGCGTATTACGCTTAGTCAACAAATCCCCGATATGCTTAGCAAGTAAAGCACGGTTCCAAACTGCCAATCTACGGAACCCTAGACCACCACATACCCTCGGTCTACAAACGTCCTTCCAAGCTACTTTGCACTTACCCTTCGAAGACTCCCCTTGTGCCCATAAGAAATCTCGAAAGAGGGCTTCTATCTCGTGGATTACACCCGAAGGGAACTTAAAGATCGCCATCCAATAGAGCTGGAGCGATTGAAGTACCGAGATAATTAGTTGCCTACGACCACCGAAAGATAGGAACTTGGTTTTCCAATTTTGGATTCTCGCTTTGACTTTGGCAATAATACCACTAAAATCAGCCACTTGTAACCTCAAAGGTGATAAAGGAACACCAAGATAGCGGATAGGGAAACAACCCATTTTAAACGGCAAACACTCCAAAATAGCAATCTTTGTCTCCTCCGCTACATTACCAAAAAAAACCTCACTTTTCTCAATATTTGGGGAAAGGCCCGAATGAGATTTGAACAAATGAAGAGCCTTTTTAAGAATCTCAATCGAAGCCACATCGCCCTATGTAAAGACAAATAGGTCATCCGCAAAGCAAAGATGCGTGATTCCCAGCTGTTCACACCCGTTGTGATACCTAAACGATTGTGCTTCACGAATACACTGCTTAAATAACATAGCAAACCCCTCCATCACAATCGTGAAAAGATAAGGTGAAAGAGGATCACCTTGACGGATTCCCCGACCTCCTTTAAAAAACCCATACGAGTCCCCGTTTAACGCCACCGAATACGAGGGAGTGGTGACCATTTCCTTTATCCACTTGACCATCGCCGGGTGAAAGCCAAATCCTGATAACATATTGAGGAGATAATCCCAATTAACAGTGTCATACGCTTTGTGGATATCAATTTTAAAAGCACATCGTGGAGGCCCGGTGTTTTGTGGTAACCCGAAACAAGCTCGTGGGCCAAAAGGATATTATCCAAGATGCGCCTTCCCGGAATAAAGGCAGATTGCTCCTCCCCATCCAAACCATTCAAATAGTTCTTCATACGTTCAACAATGATTTTGCTAATACACTTATACAAAACCGAGCAACAAGCAATTGGTCGAAACTCCGTGACCCTTGTCGCGTTTGGGACTTTGGGAATAAGGCAAATAAGGATGTGGTTCAACTCCCGGCAAAGAGAGGCACGGTAAAAGAAATTATGAATCGCGGTGGTTACCTCACATCCAACTATTCCCCACGCTGCTTTGAAGAACTTGGAGGAGTACCCATCCAATACTGTAGCCTTATCATTTCTAATCTGAAACATAGCCTTGCGAATATCCTCGTAAGAAATTGGCCGAATCATATGGAGAGCATCGGATAAAGAGAGGCGATTTGCAAATAACTCCCTAGGCAAGAGAGCGACAACCGAGTCATCTTTGGTCCCAAAATAGGACCTAAAGTGGTCCACAAAAACCGTTGGAACCTCTTCCCCATGCACGAAATCGCCAGCCATTGTACAGATCAAATGGATGTGATGTGAATGACGTTTTTCCCGAACTACATTATGGAAGAAACGTGTATTGGAATCCCCTTCGTTTAGCCACTTAACGTTCGCCCTTTGTCTAGCAGCAACCTCTTCATCCCATAACGCTTGTTGGTAAGCATGTCGAATGTGGCACAAGTCTTCCATAAGATCCAAGTTGTCCGGTTCACTATCACAACTGGATTGGATGGTATCCAACTCCTTTTTGAGAGCATCCACACGACTAGATAAATTCCCATATGAGGATCGAAGCCCCCTCAAAGACGCTTTTAAAGCTTTCAGACGAGTAGTAACACGGTGCATAAAGTTTCCTTCACTTGGAGTATCCTAAACTTTTTTAACCTCCTGCAAAAACGAAGGGTGCTCCACAAGAAAGTTATCAAATTTGAATCCCCACACCTTCTCCCGAATACCACCTTTGAAGCTCAAGATGGCGGGAGAGTGATCCGAGATACCTCGTGGCTAAAACCGAACCGATGCGTCATGAAACAAGGTGGTAAAGGCGGTATTAGCGAGAACTTTATCCAGTTTACGACGGATCCCGCTCTCATCACTTGGTTTTTGGCACCAAGTGTACTGAATACCAGTATACGACACATCAAACACTTCTATGTCTTCCACACACTTATAAAAGTCCTCCATCCCCTTATTTCTTCTTGAAGAACCTCCCAAACCATCATGAGGGAACAACATGGCGTTGAAATCCCCCATGATCACCCACGACGCATTACCCGTAAGAACTTTAAACTTTCGGAGTCCCGTCCATAAATCCACCCGACGAGCTTCTTCATTCATTCCATAGACTATCGAGATAGAAAACGGGCTTGGTTCCCCTCTCATACGCACCTCACAATGTAAAAATTGCCCATGTGTCTCTATCACTAAAACATCCATCAGCCGTGCATCCCAAGCAAGGATAATTCTCGTGCCCGACTCACACTGAGCCTGATTTGAGACCCAAACCCATCGTCCAAACGTGCGATTACATATACTTGGTAAAACCTCCCTTTGGACATGCGTTTCCACAATCGCGCACAAGTTAACGCCATTATTATGAATAAACTCCCTTACTTCCCGTTGTTTAACCGGGGAATTTAAACCCCGTATGTTCCATAAAGCTAAATTAATCATTGATTACCTTTGGGGGTTGCGACATCATATTCCATCGTCAAGTATACATCTTTCCTGAACGACCTCCTACATTTACCCACACCATGGTAATTCTCTCCACTTTCAACCTCTTGACAACGCCTTCAGCTCCAGACATTTTAAATAGTTATTGACTTCAACTTTAATAGTCGACCTGATGAAGCTTCCCTAACCTTTCCGTCAACAAGGGTTCCTAACAGAATCTAATCCTTCCAACATATCATAATCAACTTCATATCCCATCGTCCTCACTTGAAAGGAAATTTTTTTCAAGACTTACTTGTGTAATGTCAATATTACACCGATTGAAGACATATCATGTCATGTTCGACGCCGAAGACATTTCATTTATGCCTCTCAACACTACTCATAACGAGTTCCTAATACCAACACCTTGATGACTTCAAGTCCTTCCTCTGGACACAACCGCCCACCGATAACCGCACTTCAAGTTACCGAACAAGAGTACAAGCTATCGTATTACAAACAATGTCAAAGTCCTTTCTTGACTTTTATACCACTCACCTCACTTTCTTAATGGGCATACCAAGGTCATAAAACACTCGCAACCGGCTTGACTGGCACATCCCCACTCTCGAAACCCTTTCATATCTTTAAATGTAATAATCTTCACGACCTAGTGAGTTCATAGTGTAACACCCCGAAAATCCTAACGCAAATTGTAAATGAACTTATTTGGAATTATTAAAGGACAAGGTTTTGCATTGGAATGTGGAACACGTAATGCTAATTGGATCGCATGAAAAATCTGGCTAAGTTTGGGCTTGGTACCTTGACCGCAAGAATGCCCGGCGATTGTGACATGGTCACTCTCGCCAGGGCACTATCGCCCATTATGTACTGAGGGTGTTGGGAGAGGCCAGTGAGCATGCCACTCGCGATTGTGACATGGTCACTTTCGCAGTGGCACTATCGCCGAGATTGTACCGAAGGTTTTGGGTAGCGGGCGAGTATGCCCGGCGATAGTGACCAGTGTCACTATCGCGGTGTCATAATCGCGGTCGGGGGCTGTTGATTGTTTTAAATCCGATTTCATCCCATTTCACTCCTCACTTTTTCCCATTCGTCCCTTTTCTCTCCTAAAACCAAAACCTAACCCTAAAAATCGTTTTTGGAGCCCTTGAAGCTATATAACTTGTGATTCAAAACCCTTCCCTCATCTTTTCATAAGGATTTATGGATGAAGGTTGGAATCCTTCATCTTATTTCCATTTTAATGGGATTTCTACAATTCCTAGGGTTTTACTCAACCCTCTCCTAAACCCTTCCCTTTCTTTGGATAAAATGAAGATTGAGGCTCACTTTGGTGACACTAGAAGTGTTTGGTTGGTGAATTCACATGATGGTTGAGGTAATCTTCTCTTCTCTTCATTTTGGAAATTAGGGTTTCGATCTAATGGTTATTTTGGGTATAATATGTTGGGGGAAATGATTCTAAGTGTTTGGGTATAAATATTTATGGTTGGAAATTGTGGATCTAGGTTTTCGGAAGATTTGGAGCTTGAGGATTCGTGTTTCTTCAAAGGAGCTTACGTTTGGGAAAATCTAGATTTAGCCTAAATCTAGCGAGGTGAGTTCAAGTTGCTTTATGAAAACTTTGTACATGCCAAAATGTTATATTTTTAAGTACTTATGTGTTTTTACATGAAAATTATCAATGGTTGAATTATTTGGTGGGTTTTAACCCTTTGAGGTATTTATGGTTGTAAATATTGTAAAACACTTATATTTGGAGTTTCTGGGAAAATGTGATAGATAAATCATACATGAAACGGGTTATTGATTTATGTTATAAATGGAGTCTACTTGTCATGAAAATGCATTTTGTGTATAATTTGGAAACATGCATTTAGTACATTATGGGACGATTTGAAAATGCACGGTGTGAGTTCTTTGGAAAAGAGGGTTGTCCCAACCCAAGGTTCTATTTCGGGTTTTCATGGATTTGAAATATTTATGGGCAAAGGTGTGTGTTGCTACGTTTAATCTCATTTGATGACTTTTCATGAATTATCTTTTGAGTCAGTTGAGCTTATGGCTCGGTATTGGAATTTGTTAAGTCTTGAGGACAATTGTCTAGTTTTGATAGCTCAAGTCGAGTTTTGATCATGATTTACGTTATTGGGAATTGCATGTTTTGAATGCACTTGTTTATTGGTTTGGGGTCGTGTAATGTTTTAGACCTTATTAGCTATGGATCCATAGGCATTTGAGTTTCCCAAGTCTCGCAGGCAACAGATCGGGATTGATTGAGCTCAGTTTACGAGACGTTAGTTTTTCTTTTGTAGCACGGGATAGGCATCGGGTTCCATGATAGGTAAGGCGTGGACCTATATGGTCGGGCGTCGTCTCATGGGCAGTAAGGTGTAATCCCAAGTGTGCTTGTTGTGGATTTGGAGTGACCCAATGTATAGACCTGGAGTGGTTGAAGTTGGGGGGCTCCCTAGTCTCGCGGGCAATAGATCCGGGGTGATTGAGCTCAGTTTACGAGAGTAATCCACGTGTGTGTTTTTATTGAATAGTAGGTGACCCACTTTTGTGTTATGTCACGTGCAATGTATACGGGCCTCCCCCGTCACCGAAAGATGTTGTGTTGGGTACTTGTGTTTATCCATGTTTTCGGTGACGTATCATATTTATATGAATTGTTTCCCACGTTATATGAGTTATGGGTTATGCTTTCATCCATGTTTGAGATGTTTTGGAATAATGACGGTTTATTTACGAATTCAGTCGTTTTGTGAATCAAATGCTATTTCACCTTTCACGTTGGTTTTGGGATGAGTCCATTTTGGGGATCATTTATATTAAAGCTTTCAACCCAGGATTTGTGTGAGTTGGAAAAATGGGTGATTTGCATCTAAAGTAAACTCTTTTGAAATCATGACTTAAATTGTAATTATCACGATTTATGAATTTATATGGTCATGATAAAACTCTTGAACTCACTAGGCGTTAGCCTAACCCTTTTTATTTGTCGGCATGTGCAACAGGCTCAGGTTGGGAGTAGCTTTAGCTACACTGTGAAGTGGCGAGTGCTAGTAGAGTGCACGAGATGTGAGTTTGACTAGTGAAGTCTTCCATACTTATTTGGGATTAGCAACTTGTGTTGTGTTAAGTAACGCCCGTCTTAAGTTATTAATTGTGGAATTTATGATGTTTAAATTCTGAGGTATTTTCAGGGATGATCTGTAGAAATGATTTTATCCTCTTTTGGTTATTTTATTGAAATTAAAGTTAGTTGCTCGTTCCAATTTTGAGGGTGTTACAAGTTGGTATCAGAGCATAAGTTTGAGAGAATTAGGTGTTGATTTTGGATACCTAGACTCAAACTAGCGTTCTTTTAAGTGAGTGAAAGTGAAATTGCACTATTAGGCACCTTAAGATAGAATGTTTTGAGGTTGATGGAGTCGTTAGAAACGAGAATCACGTCGAGGGTAGCAAGGATAAGCATGTACGGTACGTTCATAATTACATATGGCAGTGTTATGGTGAACCTACTAGTTACATGTGCATACTTGATCTGCTTTAATGTGATGACCGTTGGGGTAGTAAAGAAGTTTCTAAGCGAGTAGTCGTTGGAATAGATGGACGGTTTTAACATTAGTCACTCGGAGTGACGATAAGCATGATAATGGTATTAAGTGGACCATTTCGGGTCAAAGTTGATGGTTGGATTAGAACCATAGACTTATTGAATCAACCTCAATTCGAGGATAAATTGTAAGGTTAACCGTTGAGGCTTTCAATTTGCCTTAAGATGTTTGAATCCCCAGATGACATCAACATGTCGATACTCATTTTGGTTATAACAGCTTTGCAGCCAAATGTTTTCTTGATTTTTTGCAACAAAGTTATCTTATCATGAAAAGAGCGGGATATTTTGCAAATCGCTAAGCTCAAAATTTTATTGTGCGACGTAAATAGAATTGCCTTTTTCTTTAAACACATGCTTGCACACGTTGACTCATTTCCGACCAAAAATTCGTTATTTGCGCAATTACTTTTAATAATGAAAAAGCTCATGTAACACTTATTTTTTTTGAACGGCAGTAGAACACACACACACGTTCCCGGGGTATCGGGCTTCCACTTAAGGCGCCACCCACTAATCCCCGTCGACTTGGCTCAGGCTAAGCCTGGCCCAACCAGCCTTTCAGCTGGCCCAAGACCCGGCCCAAAGGCCGTCTTGAAGTCTGGATATCGCAGAGTGCACACCACGGGGCTCGAGTCAGGCCTTCCAGCACTGACCCCCCAGGGATGTTAGGTTGCCACTGGGCTGCGTCCTCTTTGATGCTCATGTAACACTTATAAGGACACAATGCATGAAACTCAACTCGCAAATGAAGGCTATCCACTCTAACAAGGTCAACCGCTGTACCCACACAACTTATCCTTGGCACTCTACCTTGACCAACGATCGCTCTCCCGTCCTTGCAACAACTTTCCGCACATGCGATTCACAGCCTACCTGTTCAACCATCCTATACAGTCCTCGTCTTGACCAATTACTTCACATTCTACCCCTACACGTATTTCAACCCAACACTGATATCTTCCCTTCATTGTTCCTGCCACTCGCTCTTGAATTGAAGCTTTCAAGATTCTGACACCGTCCTTCCTCACCATCCCAACTGATCTACACCACGATTTTGAGAACTGGGACTTCCCAGAAACCAGGAGTTTTACCCATAATCAGTCCTTCATCCTCTTCGAACCCACGAAGTTTTACCTTTAGACGGCTCATAACATTCCAAACAACACTTCTTCTACAAGATATAAACATCATATCATAAATGGTCTCTCACAATATTTCAACCTATTGCTATCATTGCAAGGTCAAAACTCACTACATACTATCACACTCATCGATCTTCTCAACGAGAGCAATTGAGCACGCTCATGTACCTATAAATCCGCGATTGCATTGGCCAGATGTATTTACAAATTTATCTTACATGACGGTCCTCGGTACTCTATCACTAACGCACTTAAAGTTATCTTTCCTAAAAGCATCCTATATCCCAGCTGTGTTTCCCTTCTACTCCACAGTTTAAGTTTAGGCCCATCCGGTCACCTAAATCTCTTAAACTATGGCTCTAATACCAACTGTAACAACCCAACTAAAAAATGACACTTAAACAACATAAATTAAGCAACTTGCCGTAACGGCACCAAAATACTGCCATAAACAAAAGATTACATCACAAGGTTTGCGGAACAACCTATTACACATCTGAGATTTCTAGAATACTAAGCTTGGCTTACTAAATAAAATAACCTCCTTCTAGACCAAAGCTTCACGCTCACGCCTTCTTCCTGCACTTACTAGAGCCTTCTACTATACGCTTACCTGAAAATGGTTTAGTTTGGAAAATGCGAGGGTTAGACCATGAGGTCTAGTGAGCTCCCTCAAGTAACAACAGTTCAACAATACATATTCAAAATAGTTCGCACTTTCATAAACAACTTTAAATAAAACTTTCAGGTAACATCACACTCGTAAATGGCACACTGAAGCCACTCATAAGTGACAACGTGTCAGTCTCACACTGCCTTACTGGGTCACTCCTCCCATGGCATCCCATGGCATATACGGGACACCCCCCAGTATGAGCACTGGCGGGATACACCCCCTGACTTAGCCAATTTACGTCTAACCTCAATGTATGCATATATCTCAAATAAACTTTCATACAAGCATAATCATGTAATAAAACATGGCATTTCTGTTTATTTACTCATTTCGGAAAACACGTTTAAAACACGTATTTTTTAGTTAGAAAAACTCACCTGTTTCCCTTGCTTTAAGACTTCTCGCTTAGCTTCCGGTTTCTAAACGGGACACCTATGAGATTGGAAAGATTAAGAATAATAAGGCTTAACATGTAATCACAATAACCGAAACATATCCCCAAAACCCGACTCAACAGAACAACCGAATCCAGAACCAAAGTTCCGGACTCCGCTCCTGATCCGGATCCAAATCCCGGACTTCACTCTCATACCGGATCCAATCCGGATTCCGGTCCCATACCGGATCCAGCCCGGATTCCGGTTCCGACACAACTCCGGATTCCATACCGCAACTCACAATACCGGACTCCAAATATTCCGGATGTCTACTCCGTACTTGGTTCCGGTTCCTAATCCGGAATCCCCCGATACCGGACCCTGTCCCTGAATTCCCTCATACCGGATCATGCTTCCGGATGTCTAAGTCCGGATTCGTCCCTCCGGACTCCTTCCTGGATTTGGGACCTACCAGCTCCGGTATAGACGATCGGTTTAAAATAAGCTACACTGGACAACCAAATCTAACTCACACAACAATGAAATTTCTGTTACCGACAAGTTCTCATACGGGAATCAGTAGATTAAGAAAGCTTTTATCGAAACAAAACCCAACCATAGCACCTACGAGTTCGCACTATACCAGGAACTTCTATAATCTAGAAAACTAATTCACAAGCGGTAAGAACCTGAGATTTGAGGTTTACCTTCAATAATTTGAGGATAGAACAAACTCAGCTACCACACCTCCTTGCCTTCTTCTCAAAATCGCCCACGATGATTTGATTTCCTCTTCTTGCTTCCAAAAACTCAGTCGCTCTCAGTGTGAAATGTGTCTAGGGTTTTATACTCTCCTCCAAAATTACACTTTGGCCCCTCAAGACTTTAGCTTTCAATTTTTCTTCCACTTATCTTACACTTCTTTAATTTAAACCTGGTTATTACATCCAACCAGGTTTTTGTCCTCCTTTTGTATTTTTTTTTTGTTTTTTATAGTATTTCTAAAAACACACATCAAAGTTATGGGACCAAATATGTAAATAACTCTAATATAAACATTTTTTCAAATAAACTATAATATATACATATATGTATGTATATACTACACTCAGACCATTTCCTCGACCAAAGGGACGTCGTTTGTCATCCAAACTTCATCGCCCGCCAACCCCACAAAAGTGAAGGTGACCATCTTCGGCGAACTCCGATCGTGCCTCCATCATCCTACCCATCGTCTATCGGTCTTCCACCATAGTTTTCGGTGAAACCATTTTTTCCGGTGCAACCGATCGTTCTCCTTCCACCTCCCCTTCCATCTTTCCACTACTTGTGTGCAACACAAAAGTTTTTTTTTATCGATATAGCCCCCTGAAGCTGCCTTCGTCCCACCTCCCATTTCCGGCCATCGCCAATACCTGTGTTGATATATACCTCCGACGATCACCATTGTGAAGCTGTTGCTGCCATCATGTTGAGTTATGTCAATCATGTTGCCTCGTATTTTATCTTCAACCTCTAGTTTCATATATAAAAATGATATTGCAACGTATACATAAATACTCTTCATAACAACTACACGTAGAAACTAACGTCATAGTTCATCTTTTTGGTCAATGTTGTTGCCTTCATTGCTTTCTTTGGCATCGGTGTAAGTAGGTGATCTAAAGTCTCCAGATGCTGAACTTGATGACACCAACAACAACCCACTTCCCAAGTTCTCTATAAGGTATAGAGAAAACTAGAATTACAACACCCCCCCCCCCCACTTTGACGATTCTTCCCAATTTGTGTGATTGCAAGCTTTAATATATTGACTAGTGGGAGTAAGTGCTTGGCTCAGATTTCATGAAAATATTGTACTTGTGTCCCCCAGAATTCCCTTTGCCTTCGATTTTATTTCATATCAAGATGGGTCTTTTTTATGTTTGATGTGTTTACCCAATCGCTGCTCTTAGATTTCCTTTCTTACCGATTTCAAGTTTAACCTGGTCAAACTATTTTTGACCATAAATCTTGTTGTATCTGTGATTTCATGCCTATCTTTGAGTTCTTGATTTCTGTTATGGGTTCATGGATATTGCTTTTTTCTGGTGATATAGTTGTTTCTTGAAGTTTTTGGATGAATCTTCGAATCTTTTTTAGATAAAGATTGGTGTTTTTTTGTTGAATCAACAATGATTAATTTTTAGAAGAAAGAAGGTCACCGAAAAAAATGGTGGGGTGGGGGAATAATAAGCGCCGGAAAAGTGGGGGTGGGGTGGGAGGGATGGGAAGTGGTTTTCATAGAATTTACAAAATTGGTCCCTATTGTTATGGGTTTTACAAAAATAATAGAAATACAAACAAAAATGCAAAAGGAGGACAAAAACCCGGTTGAACGAAAATGCCATTGACTCTAACTGAGTATTTTAACGAAGTTAGTGGTTAGATCCCACTTTCAAAGCAAAATTCAAACCTGAGGGACCACAACTTGAGATATTGAAGTTCAGGTCCCTCTTTCAAAGAAATCATATAACCACAGAGAACAAAAATGCAATTCACTCTAAATTTTCCTTTGAAAATTGTCCCTAACACAAACATCATTAGTCAAAGTTCATTAAATAAGGGGTATTTTCGTCTTTTTACTTTTTCATTGAAACAAAGGGACAACTTTCATAATTTTATATAAACCACATGGATCAATTGTAGCTTTACTCTATATATAGGCAGGGGTTCAAACGAGAACAATTCTGTTTTACGAAAATGTAAGAACACTTTTTGGGCTTCAAAATTATTTAATACCATAAAAAATTAAAATAAATGAACAATAAATTAGTATTTATCAACGATTTTTTGTTATCTTAAATTTGTCTTTATCCTTATGTGTGTGCATATCGTCAGGGGCGGAGCTGGGCCTGGCCCAGAATTGGCACAGGCCCACCCTCAAGATTTCAAAAACTTTGTTAATTTTTTTTACAGCCCAAATATAGCACAAGCCCATCCAGTTAGCAGCCCACCAGGCCACCCTCAATCTAGATTAGAATTCGCTATTTCGCTGGAAACGTTGAATCAGATAAAAAAAAAGAAATACGGCTGCTTTGCTTTGCTTCTGTTCGACAGACGACACTTCGACTCTTCGCTGAAAATCTGAAATGCTGAATCGCCTTCGCCTCTGTTCTTCGACTTCGACTTCATCATATTCGATTCTCTCATTCTCACTTGGCTTTTGTTCTCAAGTTCAATGGATTGCTGTGAGTTTCTAATTTCTAGGCTAGGGTTTCACTTTCCACAATTTGACATTTTGTTTTGTTTGATTTTTTTATGTAATCAGTAATTATTCAGTTGTAATTGTATAATTTGTATTTGATTGATTATTGTATGAGTATTGAGAAATTAGAAATACAATATGTTTCACACTTTCACTTTCACTGTGAATTGTGAATTGTGAATTGTGAATTGTGAATTGTGAATTTGATTGATTATTGTATGAATTGTGAATTATTTATGACTTTCTGTATTTTAATGTGAATTGATTATTTATGTATTTGAATGTGAAATTGTGAATTGTGAAATTGTTTATTGAATTTCATTTGGTATTTGAATATTGTTTATTGAGAGTTTGAGACTATTTGACTGTTGACACAAATTGGTTGTTTTCAAGTTTCAACTTTCTATTGATATTTGTGATATTTGCAAATTGTTTAGGATATATAACTACTATGTATAAGTTTTTAACAAAGAGAAAAGCAACCGTTGATTTGGAGCCGAGTAATGTTGATAATTCTAAACAAACTCGTGTGGAAGTCAACTTAGCAGATCTTCCCTCAGACCCTGGAATGCGGATTAGGATTTTGGATTATCATCCTAATATTAGAGATGAAGTTCGAAGATCGTATCTCTTAAAAGGGCCTTGCCAACCTCGGAACCACAAATTTCCTTACACTCTTTTTGGGAGTAAACAACGAAGATTTAACTCTGCTTGGTTTGATGAATATCCTTCTTGGTTGGAATATAGTGTAAACCAAAATGCTGCATATTGTTTATCTTGCTATCTCTTCAAACCAAATGTAGGAGCTCAAGCAGGTGGGGACTCATTTGTTGGTTTAGGATTCAAGAATTGGTCTAGGAAAGAGAAGTTAAGGATTCATGTTGGAAGTGTTAACAGTGCTCACAACCAAGCTTAGGCAAAGTGTGTTGCTTTATTGTCCGACAAACAACAAATTGAAAATGTGATCATCAAACATTCTGAGCAAAGTAAGATAGACTATAAGATAAGATTGAATGCATCAATTGATTGTGTTCGGTTTCTCTTAAGACAAGGCCTTGCATTTAGAGAACACGATGAGGGTGAGACTTCAAAGAACAGAGGGAACTTTATTGAGTTATTGCAATTTCTTGCAGATCATAATAAAAGCATTGAGGTTGTTACTTTTAAGAATGCACCTGAGAATCTTAAGTTGACTTCACCCGATATCCAAAAGGACATTGTTAATGCTGCAGCAACTGAAACAACAAAGCTCATTGTAAGTGATATTGACAATGATTTTTTCTCGGTCCTTGTTGATGAATCTCGTGATGTTTCAATCAAAGAACAAATGAGTGTTGTGTTGCGTTATGTAGATAAAAGATGACATATTATTGAGCGTTTTCTTAGTATTGAACATGTTCCGAATACTACATCTATCTCACTCAAAACAACACTTGATGATTTGTTTTCAAGACATGGATTGAGTATCTCAAATTTGCGTGGGCAAGGTTATGACGGGGCTAGTAATATGCAAGGTGAATTTGGTGGTCTCAAAACACTAATTTTGAATGAAAATGCCAGTGCTTATTATGTTCACTGTTTTGCTCATCAACTTCAACTTACTCTTGTAGCTGTGGCGAAAAAGCATATGAAAATCGTTAGTCTGTTTCTGGTACTAACCAATGTTGTCAATGTTGTTGGAGGTTCGTGCAAACGCCGTGACCGTCTCCGAGAACAACAAGCTGCCAAAGTTATTGAGGCACTTGATGTAGGCGAAATCCCAAGTGGTCGAGGTCTCAATCAAGAAACTTCTCTGAGGAGAGCGGGTGACACGCGTTGGGGATCACATTATGGTACTATGGTGAGTATGATTTTTATGTTTTCATCTGTGATAGATGTGCTTGAAATGATTGAGGAAGACGGATTAACACAAGAACAAAAATGTGAAGCTCTTCATCTATCTACATCATTGCAGTCTTTTGATTTCGTATTTTGTCTACATTTGATGAAGACTTTATTGGGTATTACCAACGAGTTATCTCAAGCATTGCAAAGAAAAGAGCAAGATATTGTAAATGCAATGAACTTGGTTGGACTTTGCAAGAAACAACTACAAACTTTAAGGGACGATGGTTGGGATTCGGTGCTCGAGCAGACTACTTTGTTTTGTGAAAAACACGATATTGATGTTTGCAACATGGATGATATGTTTTTACTTCCCGGACGGTCACGCCGAAAAGCTCCACGGATGTCAAACTTTCACTACTACCGTGTTGAGTTGTTTTATGCAGTTATTGATGTGCAACTCATGGAATTGGATAACCGTTTTAATGAGACTAGCACGGAGTTGCTTCTTTGCATGGCATGCCTCAATCCGAGCAACTCTTTTTTGGCTTTTGATAAAAGCAAACTGATTCGTCTTGCTCGTTTTTATCCAAATGATTACTCTGAGATGGAGATTATGATACTTGATGATCAACTTGAAACCTATATTCTTGATATGCAAACTTCATCAGATTTTTCAAATCTAAACGGGATTGGTGATCTTGCACGAAGAATGGTTGAAACAAAAAGGGATAAGGTGTTTCCGATGGTTTACTTGCTTATAAAACTAGCATTGACATTACCGGTTGCAACGGCAACAGTTGAGAGGGCATTTTCTGCTATGCATATTGTAAAAAACAGGCTGCGTAATAGAATGGGAGATCAATGGATGAACGACAACTTGGTAGCTTATATTGAAAAGGAGGTGTTTGCAGACGTTGAGAATGAAGATATCATTGATATGTTTCAAAAAATGAAAACGCGTCGAATTTATTGTTGAATCTGTAAAGGTTAGTGACTTAGTATTATGGCTTTTGAAAATGTATGTTCACTTTTTGAACAAATTTGCCATGAATATAATATGAATTTAATATCATCGTACATCTTTTTTTTGTTTTATTAAAGAGGACCACCCTTGGCAAAATTCCTGGCTCCGCCCCTGCATATCGTCAAATATTTTTTATGTTGATCTGTCTGTTGTCGATAATGATATGATAATGTTTGTGACACTAATATGATTTTGTTGTGATAATGCTTTGATAAATCAAAGACTTCTTATGATGTGATCATGTCATGACAATGATATGATTTTGCTACGGCATAATGTGATAACGTTTTGATAAATCAAAGACTTCTTGTGATATGATGATGATCTAATTTGGCTGTGATATAATGATAATGTATTGATAAATCAAAAACTTCTTATAATGTGGTTTTGCTATGATATTGATGAGATTTTACTATGATAATGATGTTATAAACTTATAATGTTGTGATAATCGAAAACCAATGAGGATAATGTCCACAGTCATTCGGTTCCTTATGTGAATTTTGTGTAATAATGATGTCATAATGTTGTGATACATTGTGATCAGTTAATATGTTATTTGTATGTGATTTTAGGAATAATGAATTCACTAATATTATGGCTTAAATAATTTGTAGCCTCAAAATGTTCTCACATTCTCGTAAAATAAAGTTGTTCTCGTTTGAACCTCTCCCTATATATATACACACACACATACACACACATACATACATACATACATACATACATACACACACATACATACATACACACATACATACATACATACATACATACAGACACACGGACAAACACACACATAAACTCCAGTGACACATATGTCATCTTCACACACACTCCCCCGCCCCCTAAAAGATTCACACACACATACACTATATACTCACAGACCAAAAATCATCAAAATCTGTTCTCTATTTTTAATTTGTAAGAGTGAAACGAAAATAGCATGGGGCTGCAAGTGGGTTTTGGTCACTACCCTTCGTTAAAAAAGGTGGTGGGTAGCAGTAGGGTTTGGTCGTGGTAAAGGTGGTGTTTGGAGATGGGAGTTGCTCATGGGTGAAAGTGGTGGCTAGTAGGGCTGTAAACGAAACGAACGAACACGAACGGAATGTTGTTCATGTTCGTTCGTTTAACTTGACCGAATGAACACGAACAGTAAAAAATGAAGCCGACAAAGGGAGGGAGGGAGGAGAGCCAGGTGGGTTGGGTGTAGGGGACAAAAACAAAAAAAACACAACAATGTGTAAGATGAGCAAATAACCTTGACCTAACGATATGTAATGAAGTTAACTAGAGGGCTTACTTTCAAAGTAAAATGCAAACCACATGACTATAACTATACTTGTTGAAGGCTAGGGACGGTGTCCGTAGTTGGATGTAATTTATAGGGACCAAAATTGTATTTTACTCTTTCTTTTTTGTTAATAATAGTAATAAATAAATAAATACGTAAATAACTTTGGAATCCTTATCTACTTTTTACAATGGACTCCTACTCCTTGCTTGCCTCACAAGTCACAAGCAACTTTTTATTTCGATGTCGACTTGTCAACCCACATAACCAACCACCATTCCCATGCACCAATTATTATATCCATATCTAACCCATTATCAACATATAAATTTAGGTGAATTATATCGTTTAAACAAAGTACCTTATATAGAAATGCGAAGATTATAATTGATTATATGTGATATTAAATAAAAATGGATGTCATTTTATTGTGACTTATAGGTGTTATTCGATTGGTTAATTTGGTTATGCTTAACGGTTTTCCAAAATTTAAAACTAATCGATAACTAAACGATATAACGTTAGGTTTAATCGTTTTCTGGGCATTCAATTCGGTAACTAGTTAAACAGAGTAATAATGTATATTTTTTCGTTTGACGCTTGCTCCATTAATTTTTCCAAAAAGTAGAATAAAAAGTAGTGTAAATGAATAGTGTTACACCAAATATAGTGTAATACTATTCATTACACTAAATTTAGTGTGGAAAATAGAGACCCCATTGGAGATGTGAATAGTGTCATTTACACCAAATTTAGTGTTTAGTGTAAGATTTAGTGACCCCAATAGAGATGGTCTTAGTGTCTATTGAACCTAATATATAAATAGATATTGAAAGTTCTTACAAAAATTATCATCAAAGAGAGTTTTATTAAGAACATAGGGGCTGTTTGGCAGTTACTGAATGGTTTGGTGTAGAATGATTAAGTGGTCAGAATAATTAAGAGGTTCTTATGATATAGTGAAAAATGAAATATGGTTGTTTAGTAATCGTTCAGAATGAAATTAGGGTGCTAAATGGAAATGATATGACATAAAAAAATTCAAAAAATGGTTCTTATAAGAAGTAAGAACCTCTGTTGGAGATGTTCCAAGTGTAGCTTACATTTATACAGAAAATTGATTTTAATAATAAGTTTTAAAATACATCATCTTCCAAAAACACATATATACCAAAAACGTAATCTAACAAAAAATATCACCTACAATTAAACAAAAATATAGTATGTAACAATAAAATATGTATTTGGTTCATTTTTATAAATAAATATGAAATAATCATAGAATGTGTTATATGTTTTAATCAAATTAGAAAAAAAACAAACCGAAAACCGAATCAAATAAGTAAACACAGCAAAGCTACACGGCTCCTAGAACTGAAACATACCAGATCATAGGGGTGCTCAAATTTCCGATCAACCCAACCAACTCGGTCAACCCAACCCAACCGAGGCAAAAAAAAAACTCTAACCGAGCTAACCCGATGTATAATCGATACTATTTTTGACCAACCCGCATATATTGGGTTGATAACGGGTTAGGCCCAAAACAAACCGACCCAACCCGACAACCCGTGAAAAACATTTAAATCTAATTTTGAATTCATGTTATTGTCATTTTTGTTACTATTGAACATTTATAAACACACAATTGTTGGCCACTTGTTACTTTAGTAATCTTGTTATTGATTCTTGATATCACATTTATAAACATAACATTTATAAGCAATATTTTATTAGATAATTTAGTAATCTGCTGAATATTTAATTATTTAGAAACATTTAGTAATTTGTTTAGACACGAACTTAGTTAAATAATGAAATGATCGATAAAAGTTTCAATCCGACCAACCGAATCCAACCTGAATGGTTTGGGTTGGGTTGGGTTGCACTTTCGATTGGGTTGGGTTGAGATTTTTCAAACCGTAATGATTGTGTTGGGTTGTTAAAGTGCCTTCAACCCGGCCAACCTAACCCGTGAGCACCCCTACCAGATCACAACATACCAACCCACTGTAGCGTGCGCCACATAGGCGTACGTTAACCACCTTCCTTTTATTGGCACGAACGTGGTGAGCACGTGGGAGAGTTGAGAGGACGGTGAAGTGGTACGATGAATGCATACGGCTTAGGATAGCATGAATCATGGTGGAGTGGTTGAATAATAGCCTTTATTCCCCCACTCACTTTATTTCCGGCTTAATCTTTTTTTATTTATATTTGCTATAAAATTTATATATTTTATCGCAAATAATTTAGTTTTATCATATTATAATACTTAACGTTATAAACGAACACTTATTTTAGAATACGTAGGTCAACATCATCCTATAATCTAAAAAATAATTAAAAAACCAAAAAAGGTAAATGCGTTATAGCTGGCCGTGGGTCCCACTGATGGTGGTGTGAAAGCAGACACCAACAGAACTACAAAACAAACAACGGAACAAAATATGGAGAGAGAGAAAAAGGCAATTATTCGTAGTCACGCTGCTGCCACGTCAGCTGGGTCAGAAGACGACAAAACAGTAGGCCTTCGTTTTCAACTGGCGGCTGACATGGCGCTAAAATTCGGGGGGTTCGTTTTAGTTGGCCACGTGGCTCACTTATGACGCGTTATTTATCTTGGCTTGTTTTCCACGTGAGTCTTGTGTAGCCCCGTCTTTTTGTTTTACCGTTTTCCGCCACTTGGCTTCAATTTAACGTGTTTCCCGTCCCTAATTATTTTTTGTTATTTACGCACGTTCCTTCATATGATTTTATCCCTATCTTCAAATTAGGGTAAATTACGTTTTTTACTTATGATTTACTGTTTTTATACGTGATTTATAATTTAATTTAATTTAATTTTAACGATTAAGAAGTTAACTTTAGAGATGAAAACGATAAGGTATTGCAAATCATATGGACAAAAAATTGTAATTTTAATCTGCGTGTTAAGAATTTTGTCGAACATACATTTTGAAATGGAGAAAATAGATATTTTTAAGAAAAGTTTTGCGTCTATAGAATCTTCAAATTGTTTTCCAAAATGAAGGAATTGTTGAAGATGAGTGTAATTTTTTCGTTTGAATATTCCGAATTTTAATACACCATTTTAAAGAAAAGCTTGAATAATTTGTTGAAGATGCTCTTCAAAAATTGATATTGTTGCAAATACGACTACACCACCAAACTTGTATCAACCTTGAAAATTAGCCGAATTTCCTGATGACCCAAAGAGGAACTCGAACATGTTCATAATTCGGAAATGATAAACTTGGATTTTCAATGTTAACAATAATCAATGTTTGGGCAAAAATTAAGACGTCACGACCGACGATAGATAACTCATATGACATTTATGCAAGCCATTCTTGTATTAAGATAAGATCTTACAGGTTATTTACAAACGAACATTCGGTCGTACATTTCCATGATTGGTCGTATATTCCGTACGACCGACGTCCGAGACTCGAGACGGTCGTACGATTACACTAACCGTTGACAGTCAACATCCGTTTCTTTTGTTCATTAATGCAGGCCCACAAACAATCATTGCGTAACGGCCAGTAACGGATGAGCTTTTAATGACATTAAGGACCCAACAACGGTTACAAAACAAGTCATCAAGACACATTAATTGCCGACGAAAGCTATATAAAGGCCTGCTCCATATCAGAAAAACACATCTATCAGACAGTTACACACACCGAATCAAGCTGAACATTGCAACATCCATCCGAACTCTACATTTCTACACTCTCAACATTCTAACATCAGAAGCATTCGAACACACATCACTAACGCAAGTTTCGCACGACAGCAGTTCGAATCGCACGACAACAACTTATTTCGCACGATTTACGCACGACGCACAACTTTGTCTTACGATTAAGTTTACTTTTACTCTTATTGTAATCTGTTGTACACGAAACACTTGTTACCAAAGGACTCTCGCCCCTGTTTGGCGATCATAGTGCACCGTCGACTCTCACAAGTCGACCACGGTTTTTTCCCTCGTTTGGGTTTTCCGCGTCACCAATTCTCTTGTCTTATTTACTTTTCTCGCGATTGTGTTGTTTGTCTTGAGATCTCTTTCTTTAGTTGTTAAAAGTTCCATATCAACCTTAAGTTATCCTTTGGGTGATTTTTGGCATTAACAGTTTGGCGCCATCCGTGGGACCCCATCTAGAGAAAATCTCAAGCCAAACATACATCTCTTTAACGATCTTGTGAAGTTTTTGTTGTTTCCAGGAAAATGGCGATCCAACCAGATCATTTGACACAACAGTTACAGGTCCAGGATATCCCCGAGTCCTCAAATGATTATCGTCTAGAAGAAGTCATCTTGGACCAAGACAAGCCTGATCAAATTGTCTTCATGGGGGCATCGTTAGATCCCATCATAAAGAGTCAGCTAATCTCCTTTTTGCAAGAACACACTGATTGTTTCGCCTGGACGCACGAAGACATGGTGGGCATAAACCCCGATGTCATATCCCACAAGCTAAACCTCAAACAACGATGAGGTCGACAATTTGCTTAAGACTGGGAAGATCAGAGAAGTGAAATACCCTGACTGGTTAGCCAATGTCGTGGTCGTACAGAAGAAGAACGGGAAGTGGCGAGTGTGTATCGACTTCACAGACCTTAACAAGGCCTGTCCTAAAGATCCATTCCATCTACCCCACATCGACGCTATGGTCGATGCAACCGTAGGACATGAGCTTTTGACGTTCATGGATGCTTATTCTGGATACAATCAAATACTGATGCACATCAAAGACCAAGAGAAGACTGCTTTCATGACGGATAAAGGCTTATACTGCTACAAAGTCATGCCTTTCGGTTTAAAAAATGCAGGATCAACCTACCAGCGATTGGTTAACAAGATGTTCAAAGAACACCTTGGCGACACCATGGAGGTCTACATTGACGACATGCTTGTCAAATCCAAACAGGCGGCCGACCACGTCGATCATCTAAAGAAACCCTTCGACATCCTTCGAAAATATCAGATGAAGCTGAATCCTACGAAATGTTCCTTCGGAGTCAGCGCCGGGAAATTTCTTGGGTACATAGTCACGCGACGAGGCATAGAGGCAAATCCTGATCAAATCAAGGCCTTGAAAATATCAAGTCGCCCAGAAACCTCAAGGAGGTCCATCGACTCACAGGTCGTGTAGCAGCGTTAAATCGCTTCATCTCACGATCGTCGGATAAATGTCGTCTGTTCTATGATGTCTTGAGAAAGAACAAGGGTTTCGACTGGACGAGCGATCACGAGCAAACGCTACAACGATTGAAAGAATATGTTAGTCCCATATGGCTTAACAAGTATTGTAGAAGGGGGGGGGGGGGGGGTTGAATACAATACTCAAAATTTTCACAATTTTAATTCTTTATATTGAAAATCTTTCAACTAGAATTACACAAAGAAACTTAAAGACTGTTGCGGAAAAGAACAGATAAACTATTCTAACAATCATTCACAAAGTAAACTAAACAATACAGCAGAGAACACTAAGAGCAAGGCTATAAGGTTATCAAGCAATATGAAAATCTTGCACTGAGAGAAATCCAGAAAGCGTAATTTGCATGGAGAAGTCTTCTTCCTTTTATAGTGAAGGTAAGGTACTGAGCATTAAATGCTTAGTACGAATATCCTTCAGTTACTTGTAACATACCAAAGGACTTCTGAAAAGTACCAGTGGACTTCTAAAAAGTTGATAAGTCACCATCACCTTTTTCTTGAAACAAGGAATAGAAGCCATGCTGAAGGGACATCTTCCAAAAAGATAATAAGACAAAAGGTTGCTTTTGCCTGTAAGAAGATTTTGTCCCGAAGTAAATGATCTTCTTGATGTGGATTCCAAGACAATCATACCGATGATGTTTCACCGATACAATTGTCATTGGTCTTTGAAAACATCTGCAAGGAAACCAATTTCACAAAGATCCCACCGATTTAAGTATCCTCATCAGTGGGAAGAGTTCCACCGATTTCTGAAGACCACATCGGTGGAAGATGTCCACCGAATAATGCAAGCATTATCGGTGGAGATGTTGACCACCGATTTGTGAGAACAAAATCGGTGGACATGTTGTTCACCGAATTGTGAGGACAACTTCGGTGAATGATGACTTGTTTGTTTGTTGAGAAGAGTTTTCTATTTTCCACAAGTAGAGAGTCTTTAAGCTTGATTTCGGTTGATCTTCGACTTCACCGAACAGTTGCTATAATGTACAAGCCATATGAAGAACCAAACTAAAATATTCTAAGTAGGATTTTAGGGAAAACATCGGTGAGTCAATTTCAAATCTTTGGTGACCCAACAATCTCCCCCTATTTGAATTTGAGCTCCTTTCTTAGAATATTTAGGAGTATGAAAGATTAAAATGCATTTTGACCCTTTTTACTCTTTTTGGGTTCTTTTCACATAGACCATTCTTTTTGTTCTTTTTGAACTTTTTCTTTTGTATGAGTATGTATACTATGTACAGTATATGAAAGTAAAGTTATGTACCAAAAAAAATTCAAATAGAAAGGTACTTGTATTTAGATAAGTTTTCTCGTACAAATGTAAGAAGAGAAACAAACTATTACAAGCACCATTGAGAGAGAGAACCTACTTCTTGGAAATTTGCCTGCGCTTGATTTCTTCCAACACATTTCTGAAGAAAGGTTGAGCTTCGGGAATGTTTGGAAATAGGTTGGTGATGCCTTGAAGAAACAGGGTGTCGGCTATGGCAATTTGAGCAAATCTGAAGAAAGCACGACGACCGTAACCATCATTGAAGAACAGCACGGGAATCGGTGAGAGGCTCAATGTCGTAGTAGGATATGGCTCCGAAGTAGGGAGGGAAAGATTTAAGTTGCTTACATTTGGGATCTTTCCTTCCGTTGCCATTTCTTTGAACACTTTGTCGGTAGGATTCTTGACTAAGGGAAGACGGATTTCTTCTTTCATCGATTGAAGTTTCGCCCTTTCATCGGAGGAAAGGATGATGTTGTGTTTTCGTTTGATCTCCTTCATCCTTTCCATCAAACCTTCAATGCATTTGATAAAAGTGTCTTTCTTCGGGTTTGCACTTTTGACTAGATGTTTAGAGATCTCATACCATTCGGTGAGGCCGAGATTTTTGAGATGAGCATCAGTTAAACTTTTCAGCGAACCATCATCTCTGTTGACGATCAGCCTGATATCCTTCGGGTTGACTTTGGAAGTAGCAATTTTAACATTTGAGATTTGGGCTCTGCTACTTCGGTGGTGCATGGTCTTCTTTTACCAACTTATTTCGTCATTCTTTTCTTCTTCAATGGCACTTAGTACCGATTTCTGGATTTCGATGGCATCGGTGGATTTTGCTTTAGCGGCTTCTTCTTCGGCAGCTTTCATAGAGAGGGCTTTAGATTTATCTAAAGCAATTTGAGCAAGTTTAGCTTCCTCAAGTTCCTGAGGAGAAAGACCGAGATCGGTGGTGGTTTCTTGGGATGGAGGCTTGAGTTTAAGAGTTTCAGAACCTTCAGGTCGAGCCCCATACTTAGCCAAATCCTTTTTCTTCTTTTCTTCTTTTGCCAAGTCTTCGGCCGAAATAACTTTCTTCCCTTTGTCTTTGGGAGCTTTGCTGGATTGCTCGCCCTCAGTTGATGTATCAATTTCCACGGCCGATGGGGACTTGATCGGTGAAGCGACTGATTCGGTGGTCCCTGTATGAGTCGGTGAAGAATTAGGTGATTTCGGTGATGGCGGAGAGGTTTTCGGTGGAGACTTGTTGCTGGTAAATCTCTTGATGTATGGCAATTTCGGTCGAGCAGTGGTTTTCTCCCCCTCAGCAACATCCGGAAGCTTAAAACCCAATTCATGAAACACTTTGTCAAACTTTGAGTGCAGAGAAGCCAAGCTTTTAGTGGTGGTATCGGGAACCAAGGAGAAATCCCCCAAGTCCATCTCCCATTGGGATTGCTCGGTGTTGGTAGTGTCGGTAGAGGTTTTTGAGAAGGTCTCCACTTTTGAAGATAGGGAAGAGACTGTATCATTTATCGGTCGCAGGGCATCGGTAATGGCATCGAGAAGAATTCGTGGCAACTGAGACTCGAGCATGGTTATTCTGGAGTTTGCTTGGGAGAGCAACGAAATGGTGGATTGAAGAAAAGCAAAGGGGCGGCCAATGTTTGAAGAGGTCTGACCACCGATTTCTGGGAAAGAAAATCGGAGGCGTTGGGGATCTTCTTCGGTGATGAGATTTGGGAGGTAACTTGATATGGCATCGGTATAGAGGATTCTCGGTGGAGGAGGATTTTGGTGAGGAGAACCCTGCCGTGTCGGTGTGGGAGACTTTCGGGGTGTAGGTGATCGGTGTGGGGTGGGTGATCGGTGTGGGGTGGGCGATCGGTGTGGGGTGGGCGATCGGTGTGGGGATACGATCGGTGGTGTGGATTGGTTCTTCGGCGAGGGAGACTCGGTGGGATTCTCTTCGGTGGACGGGATGGTTCGGGGAGAACCAGTGTCCGCTAAAAGAAAATCAAATAAATCATGTGGGGGTGAAGGTAATGGGGGGGGGAACTCAAGGCAAGTTGTGCTTCATCATCGATCTCATAGAGATCGGGTGGAAAGTCGTGAAGTGAAAAATCAGTACCCTCGAGGGAGAGACCTCGAGGTCATCTCCACCACCCAAAGAATCGAGTGGGGAGGTAGGTTGAGGTTCCTCCAATTGTACAACTGAAACCTTTTGAGAGGCAACAGAGGAGTCGGTGGGGTTAATGGCGGATTCCCTTGGCCTGGAGGGTTGAAGTTCAACAACTGGCGATTTTCGAGAATCGACAGTTGGATTAGACGGTGGGGCCGATGGTTTCCGAGACCTCTTTGAAAGAGATCTCGAAGGGGAAGATGAGTGCCTCCGCTTATGAGAAGGGGATTGAACCGGGGAAGCCTCTGAGGGATCTCTCGGTGGCATAGTTCTAGAAGCGGGTGCGGAGGTGTCGGGGGCCGTACGTTGTTTCTTTTTCACGCCGCCCGACTTTACTCGAGTAAGGGAGGATGGGGCCACTACATCATGGGGTGCTTCGGGAACTTCCGGGTGTTTAAATCCGGGAATTTCCGCATCGCCCCAATGTAGATCGGGAGAGAGAGCGAGAGAAATCATACCTTGTCTTAACGGGTTGTCGGTGGCGAGAGGTCCCACATTTAGTGTTTTGAGACCGACAACTGGGGAAGACCAATCATACTTGAATCGGGGCGCTTGAGATTTTCGATCCGTCTCTAATACCTTGTTGAGCTTGTGCTGAATGATCATCGAGATGAATCGCGGATAAGCAACGTAACACTTCTTGGGATGCTTGATTACCTCGACAAGTTCAGAAAAGAAGTATTGGGCGAAGTCGACTTTTCTTTGAAAGATGAGGGCATGGGCGAGCTTTGTGATGTATGACGGTGATTGATCATGCCCACTAGTTTTGCGAGAGAGGCAGTGAATAACATGGGCAAAGAAGAAGTTCCATATGCCTCCCATTTTGCTACGGAGAAGAGTACCGGGGCCTTTAGAACTGTTGGAGGAATCGTCGATCACATAGCCGGTTGTTTGAATAACATCTTCATGTATGGTTTCCACATACATGTCTTCGTAGGTTGGAAAAGCGTCAATTTTTAGGGCGAGGCGAACATCGTCGACCCCAAACGTAAGGTCGTGATCACCTTCTTCATTGGTAAGAATGGAGGCGTGAATGGCTTCGTTTGAGGGATCGTACACACAGGTTAACCAAAAGTTCCCAATGAGCATTTTGCTCATCTTGGGGTTGCAAGAAAAAGCATGAAGAAGAGGGGAGCGAGTGAGAAACTTAGCTATCGTGGAGAACTCGGGATGAGATGGATCTGATTCGAAACAAGCGACATGATTGCATGGGTTGAACTTGAGGTCTTCAAACCGTGTGGGAGTTGCATTTCTGGAAGATGCCATTGAGTGAGATGAGGTCGAGAGAGAGAGAGATCAAGTGTGGGAAGTAAGATAATGGAGAAGAAGGGTTGAGGGATGAGAGGGGTTCGAGAGATTTGCAGGTTTGAGAGAATCGGAGGTGTTGAGGAAGATGGGTTTTTATAAGGGTGAGAGGGAACGGTTTTAAAAGAAATTATGAAAAGTCATGATGAGGTTTTGGGATGCGTGAAAGAATACGGATTGTAATGGGAAGGGTCACATCTCATCCTGACACTTAGGGTTTTTCGGCTTATTGAAGCATGGGGAAACGTATTCGATAAGATTTGGGAATTGGTTGATTTCGGTGTACAGAGATTTGTATTTCGGTGTAAACACGTCGGTGTTATACTTTTCTACCGAAGTTCAAGAAAGATGTCGGTGTAGCTGTTTTTGAACACCGAAAAGACTTCGGTGTTAAGGCTTGAGAGGCGTCGGTGGACTTTAGGATATTAACAAGAGATTGAGTCCACCGATATGTGATTTCGGTGGAGGCTTCGGAGTTGAATCGGGGGTGGGTTTCGGTGTAGAAAGCACACAGATTTGAACACTCAGAATTGGAACCACCGAAATGTTATTTCGGTGAAGGAAAGAGAATCGGTGGTGAGAATAGAAGGAAAGAGAATCGGTGGTGAGATCGGTGAAGAGAAAGTGTCCACCGATGTGAGATCGGTGGAAAAGGAGAAACTGAGAGAGTGTCCACCGATTATTGAAAGTTACACATACCAAGTTCACTTATTAGGAAGTTGAACCTGGCTTCATCTAGAGGTTTGGTGAACAGATCAGCAAACTGTAGATCGGTGGGAATGAAATGTAACTCAACGTCTCCTTTGGATATGTGATCCCTAATGAAGTGATATCTGATATCTATGTGCTTGGATCTGGAATGAAGAACAGGATTGTTTGCAATAGCTATTGCACTTGAATTATCACACAGAATTGGGACTTTGGAGAAGATTTGAGCATAGTCCCTTAGTTGGTTTCTCATCCACAGGATCTGAGCACAACAGCTTCCAGCAGCTACATATTCAGCCTCAGCAGTAGAGGTTGACACAGAGTTTTGTTTCTTGCTGGACCAACTTAGCAATTTACCACCAAGAAGTTGGCAGCTTCCTGTAGTACTCTTTCTATCAATCTGGGAACCTGCATAGTCTGAATCTGAATACCCAATTAGTTCAAAACCTGAGTCTTTGGGATACCAAAGACCCAAGTTCAAGGTACCCTTGAGATACCGAAAAATCCGTTTTACAGCCTTTAAATGTGATTCTTTAGGATTGGCCTGATAACGGGCACATAGACAAGTAGCAAACATAATATCCGGTCTGCTAGCAGTTAAGTACAGAAGAGAACCAATCATTCCTCGATAAAGGGTAATGTCCACAGATTCACCTTTAAGATCAGCATTGAGTTTCAAAGGTGGTGCCATGGGAGTTTTCATAGGAGAGCTATCTAGAAAGTTGAATTTCTTCAAAAGGTCACGAATATATTTACTTTGGTTTATAAAAATTCCTTCTGAAGTTTGTTTGACCTGAAGGCCCAAAAAGAATGTAAGCTCTCCCATCATGCTCATCTCATATTCACTCATCATGAGAGAAGCAAACTCATCACAAAGTGATTCATCAGTGGCACCAAAGATGATGTCATCAACATAGATTTGGACAAGAATGAGATTACCTGAGGTTTCCTTGATGAAGAGAGTGTTGTCGATTTTACCTCTAGAATATCCATGCTTTAGAAGGAAGTTGGCAAGAGTGTCATACCAAGCACGAGGAGCTTGCTTGAGACCATAAAGAGCCTTGTCAAGTCTGTACACATAGTCTGGATAAGCTGGGTCTTCAAAGCCAGGAGGTTGTTTCACATAGACTTCCTCTGCAAGTTCCCCATTGAGGAAGGCACTTTTAACATCCATTTGAAAGACCCTAAAATTTCTGTAGGCAGCATGAGCCAGAAAGATTCTTATAGCTTCAAGTCTTGCAACAGGGGCAAATGTTTCATCATAGTCAATGCCCCTTTCCTGTCTGTATCCTTGAGCTACTAGTCTGGCCTTGTTTCTGATAACTGTACCATCTTCATCCATCTTGTTTCTGAATATCCATTTGGTTCCAATGATTGTCTTCTTTCGGGGTCTGGGAACCAATCTCCAAACTTTGTTTCTCTTAAACTGAGAAAGTTCTTCTTGCATGGCAGTGATCCAACAAGGATCTGAGAGAGCTTCATCAATCTTTTTCGGTTCAATAAGAGATAGAAAATTCACATAGAGACAAATATTTCCAACTCCTCTACGAGTTTGGACACCTGCTTGCTGATCACCAATGATTTGGTCTATGGGGTGATCTTTGGTCTATTTGGTTGCAGGAGGTAAAGGTGGTGGAATGTTTTGTGTTTGGGGTGAAGAAGTAGTGGGATCAGAGGTTCGGTGTGAGGCAATGGGATCGGTGGAGGGATGAACGTCGGTGGGAAAAGGTACATCGGTGGTGACATACCACAATTTCGGTGGGAGATATAGAAGGTGACCCAACTTGATTATTTTCGGTAGAAGGAATTGGTGGGTTCAAAGTAATGGGAGAAGCATCGGTGGAGTTGGTTTGGGGAGCATTACCGATGCATGAGGAGATCCATCTGTGTAGTTCATCATCATCATCATTTGAAAGAGATGAGGATCTCAAATCATCAAACTTGACATGAATAGATTCATCAATGCATTTTCTCCTTAGGTTGAACACACGATATGCTTTGGAGGATAGAGAGTATCCAACAAATATTCCTTCATCAGCTTTGGGATCAAACTTCCCAAGGTTTTCACGGTCATTTAGGATAAAGCACACACAGCCAAAAACATGAAGAAAACCAATGTTTGGTTTTCTGCCATGGAAAACTTCATATGGGGTTTTATCATGTCTTTTGGATATCACAGACCTATTTTGGGTAAAGCAAGCAGTATTAACAGCTTCAGCCCAAAAATATGTGGGTAGATTGGATTCACTTAGCATGGATCTTGCAGCCTCACATAGAGTTCTGTTTTTCCTTTCCACCACTCCATTTTGCTGTGGAGTTCGTACTGCAGAAAAGTTCTGAGAAATTCCTTTCTCAGTAAAGAAGTTTTCAAGAGCACTGTTTCTGAATTCAGTGCCATTATCACTTCTTACTGATCGAACAAGTTGGCCATTCAGAACTTCATTTTTCTTGACAAAATTGATGATTTCTTCAGTAGCATCACTTTTGTACCTGAGAAAAAAGACCCAAGTATATCTGGTAAATTCATCAACAATTACAAGAATGTACCTTTTTCCTCCTAGACTAGGAGTGCTGACAGGTCCACATAGATCCATGTGCAGCATCTGCAGTGGAAGGGTGATGGAAGAGCATTGCTTTATCTTGAAGGATGTTTTGGTGAGCTTCCCTTTTTCACATGCATCACACAGCTTTTCTTTGACAAAATTCAGCTTTGGCATACCAGTCACCAACTCTTTATTTGAAATTTTATGGAGAGTTTTGAAATTAAGATGAGAGAGACGTTTATGCCACAACCAGTTCCTTTTGGATGAGTCATCTGACACAAAGCAGACATTGGATGAATTGTTGCTCAGTCCCATGTCAATGACATAGACATTTTCCATCCTTTTTCCAGATAACACCACGTTGAAGTTTTTGTCCACAACAGTACAGATACAAAGTTCAAAGATAACTTTATATCCAAGATCACACAGTTGGCTAATGCTGAGAAGATTATGCATGAGACCTTCAACAAATGCCACTTTATTGAAAGTGACAGATCCATTTGTGAGAGTTCCATAACCTTTGGTGTAGCCTTTAGAGTTGTCACCAAAAGTGACAGATGGACCCTTTCCAGACACATAGTTGATGAGAAGAGATTTGTTTCCGGTCATGTGGCGTGAGCACCCACTATCCAGATACCATATTTGATGGTGCTCAGAAACCTGCATGCACACACAGATTAGTTCTTTGGTACCCATTTTGTAATGGGTCCTTTGGGGTTAGAAGAAACTGAGTCCTTTGAATTGGTTCTATCTATTCTTTCCTTGGGACAATCCTTAGCCATGTGAAACGTGTCACCACAGTTATAGCATTTTCTATAGATAAAAATCTTTTTAACACTATGACCACTTTTCCTGTTTAGGCTTTTAACATTAGGTTTTATTACCGTGTTAGAAGAGAACAAAGCAGAAGGTTTGGACCCAGGAATTCCTTTGTCAGAGTTGTGGATTGGAGAGTTGGATGATTCTTTGGGGTTTGACTTTTTCAAAAGAACAGATCTTGGAATAGGAAGACTAGAAGTGTTACCAGAAAAATTCTTTGGAGTGAATCTTTTGGGATGGGAAATGGCCACTGATTCGACCACCGATTTCCCTTTGTCAGAAGATGAAAAAACTTTTGTGGGAACTTGAGGTTCTCTTTTGGGAATCTTTGAGGGCTTAGGTTCAGAGTATTCATCTATGTGAATAGACTTTAATAACTCATGGAGAGGTATGGGAGGATCATCGGTGTTGACATCGGTGTGGTTTGATTTTTTCAGCAAGGAGACTTCTGAGGAGTTTGAGGATGAGGCTTCATCAAAGGTTGATCTTTTTGAGAGATCAGGGATGAGTTTTGAAATTTCATCAGAGTCAAGTTCCTCAATGAATTGATTTGAGGAAGCCTCTTTTGCTTTTATAAACATTCCATATTTTCGAGCTTCACCCAGATCTAAAGAATTTAAGGAGATGGAATCACAAGAACTTGAATCAGATGCATCATCCCACACACTGGAGATAGGAATAAGTGCATGGGAAGAAACTTCAGGATAGACTTTGCCGAATCCTAGACCGAATTTGCTCTTTCCACTGATTTGACTTTGAAAGAGCTGTTCAAGATTTTTTTGAAGAATCTGTCCATTTTCTTACAACCTCTTGCTCCTTTTTAAGTTTCTTAAAAAGCGAGTTCTTTTCTTTTGAAATCACATGATTTATAGTTTTCAAGTCCTCAAGCTCAGCTTTGGTTTCCTCAAACTTTTTAAGCTTAGACATGCAAATTTCAAGTTCAGATTTGAGTTCTTTCACTTGAGCAGATTTTCTATTCTTGCTATCTTTGACAGAATAAAAGTATTTAGTTAAAGATTCATACGCATCTATCTTTTCACTATCACTCATATCATTAAAAGGATGTACCTGAGCATAAGCTGTCGAGCACCCAGTCGACACAAGAGCCATTGGAGAGATAGCTTTGTCAGAATCCTCCATCTCTTCAGAAATGGCCATGAAGCACATATTGTTAGAATCACTGTCAGAGGTGTCTTCTTCATCCCAGTTATGAGTTTCTGCCATTAGACCTTTTCCTTTTCTTTCAAGACCCTCACTCCTTTCTTTCTCTTTCTTGTACTTGGCTTTATACTTCTCAGCGCGCTCGTGATGGTCTAAGGAAGAGGATTGGGAATCCTTTTTGGAAAAGGTTGATTTGAAAGGATTATTTCTGGGTTTCTCATTCTTTGAAGTATATTTGTCAGAGGATGGGTTCCTAGACTTAGTAACACGCTTACTCCTACACTCAGATGCAAAGTGTCCTTTCTTGCCACAGTTAAAGCACTCTTCATTTGACTTATCAGATGAAGTCTTGGAAGCAGAAGATTTTCTAAAGTTTCTGGATTTGATGAAAGGACGAAATTTGTTCTTAGAGCCAGCCATCATTGCCATTTCTTCAGACAAATGTTCAACCATAATTTCCTCACCTTCATCATCAGCATCACTAAGATATGCCTCCGTTTGGTGGGTAGAGTTATTTTGGCTGTCATTGTCAGAGTCTGATGACGGATAGGTGATTCTAGGAACATTTTGAGATTTCTTGGAGCTTTCACTGACAAGAGCTATAGAAGAGCTCTTTATCTCTTTGATGAAAGATTTCCTTTGTAACTTTGTTTGCTCAAAATTGAAGAGAGTTCCATAAAGGACAGTTAAGGGCATGAACTCAAGGTCCTTGGTAGTTTTAATGCAAGTACATATATTCTCCCAAAAATCTGGAAGACAATCCATGAACTTGCTTAAGACTTCCTCATTATCATAGACTCTGCCCAATAACTTCAGATCATTTAAGAGAGAGTTGAAACGATTATAGTAGCTAGGAAGAGATTCTCCTTTTTCAAAAGCAAAGAGTTCATATTTTCTAATGAGACCAATCTTTTTACATTTCTTTACTTCCACAGTACCTTCGTACAGTACACACAGTGTGGTCCACATCTCTTTGGCAGTTTCAAAGTTAACCAGAGAGTGATAGACCTCATCAGGAAGAGAGAGTGCAATAATTGCTCTTAGCTTAGAGTCGAGAGAGACCAAACGTTTTCCTCATCAGTATATTTCTTAGGATTTTTGAGGATGTAACGACCAGTAGCACTGGATTTTTCTTCATCAGAATCACTAGAGATTTCTTTTTCCAAATTTTCTTTACCAGGCCTCTGCGTTTCATAGCGAGCCCAAACTCTGGGGATGATAGGTCCCTCTTTGAGAATGGTTGGATATCTAGTATCCACTCCCTCCATGAATAGCATCATGCGGCTCTTCCACAAAGAGAAGTTGTTAGCATTAAACTTAGGAGGTTTGGTTATGGAGCCATTCTCAGAAAAGTTGTTTTGAAAAGAGTTTTCAATTGTAGAAGAAGAAGAGGCAGCCATCGCAGATCAAGTTTATGGGATTAAACTTTCTGCTCTGATACCACTTGTTAGTCCCAGATGGCTTAACAAGTATTGTAGAAGGGGGGGGGGGGGGGGGGGGTTGAATACAATACTCAAAATTTTCACAATTTTAATTCTTTATATTGAAAATCTTTCAACTAGAATTACACAAAGAAACTTAAAGACTGTTGCGGAAAAGAACAGATAAACTATTCTAACAATCTTTCACAAAGTAAACTAAACAATACAGCAGAGAACACTAAGAGCAAGGCTATAAGGTTATCAAGCAATATGAAAATCTTGCACTGAGAGAAATCCAGAAAGCGTAATTTACATGGAGAAGTCTTCTTCCTTTTATAGTGAAGGTAAGGTACTGAGCATTAAATGCTTAGTACGAATATCCTTCAGTTACTTGTAACATACCAAAGGACTTCTGAAAAGTACCAGTGGACTTCTAAAAAGTTGATAAGTCACCATCACCTTTTTCTTGAAACAAGGAATAGAAGCCATGCTGAAGGGACATCTTCCAAAAAGATAATAAGACAAAAGGTTGCTTTTGCCTGTAAGAAGATTTTGTCCCGAAGTAAATGATCTTCTTGATGTGGATTCCAAGACAATCATACCGATGATGTTTCACCGATACAATTGTCATTGGTCTTTGAAAACATCTGTAAGGAAACCAATTTCACAAAGATCCCACCGATTTAAGTATCCTCATCAGTGGGAAGAGTTCCACCGATTTCTGAAGACCACATCGGTGGAAGATGTCCACCGAATAATGCAAGCATTATCGGTGGAGATGTTGACCACCGATTTGTGAGAACAAAATCGGTGGACATGTTGTTTACCGAATTGTGAGGACAACTTCGGTGAATGATGACTTGTTTGTTTGTTGAGAAGAGTCTTCTATTTTCCACAAGTAGAGAGTCTTCAAGCTTGGTTTCGGTTGATCTTCGACTTCACCGAACAGTTGCTATAATGTACAAGCCATATGAAGAACCAAACTAAAATATTCTAAGTAGGATTTTAGGGAAAACATCGGTGAGTCAATTTCAAATCTTTGGTGACCCAACATAATATATGGCCGTTCCACCCTTACTTTCGAAACCGGAAGAACACGAGGTTCTACAACTGTATCTCGCCGTAAGTCCACACTCAGTATGCGCCGTCTTGACTAGAGAGGACGACAGGCAACAGCTATCGATTTACTACGTCAGTAAGTCTCTACTGGATGCTGAAACACGATATACGTCCATGGAGAAATTACACTTGTCGCTGGTTACAGCAGCAAAGAAGTTACGACACTACTTTGAATCCCATCCCATTACCGTCGTAACAAAATTTTCTCTCAAGTCGGTCTTGAGAAAGCTAGAGCTAACAGGACGACTAGCGAAATGGAGTATCTACCTCAGCGCCTACGATATTGACTTTAAGCCTCGTACGGAAATTAAGTCACAGGCCCTAGCCGACTTCGTCGCCGATTTCAGTCCTAAACTAGAAAAAGAAGCACAGGTCGAGGCCTATGCTGTGGCTAGGGGTGTAAATAGGTCGGGTTGGGTTGGGTTGGGTTCGGGTTCAACCCATTTATTAAATGGGTTGAAAACCTCAACCCAACCTAACATGTTTAAGTAAATGGGTTGAGATTTTCAACCCAACCCAACCTGGTACTTTAATGGGTTGGTAGCGGGTTGACCTGTTTATGATTTTCTCAACCCAAACCTGTTTAATAAATGGGTTGAACCTGGATTGACCCATTTAATTTTAAAACTTTTAATAAAATAAAAAAGGACTAAAACATAATTCCATGACAAATACACAAGTCACAACCACAAAACCAAATAAATTGTTCAAAGTTTCAATAAAACACAACCATAAAGTGAAATAAATTGTTCAAAGTTTCAATAACACACCCATAAAGTCAAACAAATAAGTTTATAGGGTTGGTGTCGCTCTCTTGGCAGGAACCGTAAGAAAGTGTCGGCTAGGGTTTAGAGAGTTTAGACTTTGAAAAATGATGGAATATTGAAATGGAAGGACCAAAGGAGTTCTGTTTAGACTTTAGTTGAATCATATTTAGTTTTTTATTAGCTTTTTAATTATTAATTATAATTAAATAATGATAATAAATTTAAAACAAGTCATAAATGGGTTAAAAATAAGTTGTAAATGGGTTACAAACAAGTTGTAAATGGGTTGAAAGCAGGTTGTAAATGGGTTAAAAACAGGTTGTAAATGGGTTGAAATCAGGTCAAAAATTTCAACCCAACCCAACCCATTTATTAATCTAGTTAAGCGGGTTGACCCATTTAACTTAAATGGGTTGAAAATCTCAACCCAACCTGCTACTATTGGGTTGGGTTCGGGTTGGGTTGGCGGGTTGGGTCACTTTTTGCCACCCCTAGCTGTGGCGACTACAAATGACACGACCTGGGTACTCCATGTCGACGGATCTTCAAACTCCAGAGGAGCAGGTCTTGGTGTCGTCTTAAAGTACCCATAGGGGGGGGGGGGGCAAGATGGTGTACTCCATACGATGTGATTTCAAAGCCACCAACAACGAGGCAGAGTACAAAGCTCTAATCACGGGCATGAATATGGCTCACGACTTGGGGGCAACCGGACTTCACGTTAGAAGCGATTCTCTATTGGTGGTAAATCAAATAAACTGGGAATTCGCGGCAAACGATTCCAACATGATGGCTTATCTCAGAGTAGCTAAGGAGAAGTCAAAGATGTTTGATCCGTTCTCAATCGAACAGATCCCCAGAGATTAAAACACTCAAGCCGACGCACTAGCAAATCTTGGATCGACACTCAATAAGCCGTCGTTCGACGTTATTCCTATGATACATCTAGCGACCTCGTCCATCGAGGACTCCAAAGCGATTTGTGTTCTTAACATAGAAAAAGGTTGGTCGTGTGATATCAAGAACTATCTTATGCACGATCAACTACCTGAAGATAGAATGGAAGCTCGAAAGATTCGATTTAAAGCTTCGAAATACCTTATCATTGGTGGCAGACTTTATCGACATGTCTCAACCTACGATGCATCGATACTCCAGAACAGGTACAAAACATTCTAAAAGAAATGCACGACGGCGAATGTGGCAACCACTCCGGTGGTCGTAGCCTTGCAAATCGTATATCACGACAAGGCTACTATTGGCCAACATTAAGGCAAGATGCCACCAGGTACGTCCAAAGCTGTGATGCATGTCAACGACACTCAGGTATGATACACCAACCCTCTGAACCTCTACATACGTGTCTGGTCCCATGGCCCTTCATGAGGTGTGGAATGGACATCGTTGGTAAATTACCTCCTGCCCCAGGGCATATTTTTTTTCTATTAGTTCTTACAAATTATTTTTCTAAGTGGATAGAAGCAGCTGCCTACTCCCAGATTCGGGACAGGGAAGTCATCTCTTTTATCCAGACTAACATTCTATGCAGGTTCGGAATCCCTTCCGAAATCGTGTGCGACAACGGTTCAAAGTTAATAAGTGATCGTACGCAACGGTTTTGTGAAGATCGTAATATCAAACTTACGACCTCAACCCCATGTTATCCCCAGGCTAACGGTCTTGCAGAATCGAGCAATAAAGTCATTATCAATTCAATCAAGAAAAGACTTAAGGCTGAAAGGGAAAGTGGGTCGAAGAACTTCCATCGGTCCTATGGGAAAATCGTACGACACCTCGAACATCGACATGACATACACCATTTTCATTGGTTTACGGTTGTGAAGCCGTCTTACCAATTGAGGTGAAGCTCCCGACATCGAGACATACATCCGTCGATCATAATTTGGTGGACTTAAGCTACGATCTCGACGCTCTCGAAGAGCTAAGAGAGTCTGCTTTGGTCAAAATGGCATCTCAGCGACATGTTGTTGAACGACATTTCAACAAAAATGTTAAAGCCAAGATCTTTCAGGAAGGTGACTACGTCTTACGACGAGTATTCCAAAACTTCAGAGAACCAAATGCAAGTAAGGTATCCACTAAGTGGGAAGGACCTTATCGGATATCTGAAGTCGTCGGGAAGGGTGCTTACCGGCTTCAAACCCTCGACGATCAAGACATCCCACGTAGCTGGAACGCAGTACATTTAAAGAACTATTTCTTCTAAAACTGTATTTCCGATTTATTTCAACAATTGGTTACTGACTTAAGCATCGGAGGGTCGTTGGTCAAAACCAACGACCACCCCTAATCTTACATTGCAGGATCACAGGATCGCACGAACGCCAGTCTTATGATTTATATCGTAAGAAACAAAGTCTCTAAGACTATAAGGTCACGACTAATATGTCACGACCAATAAGTTATGACTCACACGTCATAAACAGAATCTTATGATTCATCTCATGGATCTTATGATCATCAACAGGTGTTTGTTAAATCTAAGTTTTGGAGTTAAAGTCATATGACTCGAATTCCTTACTTAGAATATTTTCTCGGCCCAGTCGCCCGGTTACTTCCGAAATTATATGTACCTATGTCATACGGTTTTACATCCGTCTTACTGCATTATACGATCGTACTTTAAATCTTGTTATCTCTCATTTATCTTGTTTATTACGACAAAGTAAAATAACGCGATAGTACGACAAGAGATATACTTGTATTAAACCAAAAGAATACAAGACAAAGGCACGACCACCAACGGTCGCCCTAGAACAAAATAAAAATTACAAAAGTACAAAGGCCTACTGAGGGCCCTAGTCGACTCCAACCTCGTCTTCCACATCGCCCGTCTTGGCCTCTGTGGAATCAGTGTCGTCGGTCCTATCCTCTTGGTCGAGATCCTTTCGGTCACGACATGCTCGAGGTAGGACGCGACCTCGGCCTCAGCGCCAGCTAAGGGATTTTTCCCCTGCAGGTGACAGCGCATGATCGCCCCCCTGACCTTCAGACAGGTCAACGCCTCAAACGAGAGGAGCTTCTTCTCTAAGGCCTACGTCTTGGCCTCCGCGGCCTTAGCGGCCGACTTTAGGTCCCCCACCTATTTTTCGCGCACGGTGAGGAACGCTTTTGTCGCCATAACCTCTGCCTCATAGGCAGAGGCCTTCTCCAGCGCCTCCTGGAGGTGACCTCGGAGCTCTTCCTTCTCCTGCGACGACGTCTCCAAGCTGCTATGAAGATCGTCCAGTTGAACGGAGAGAGCCTCCTCCATCCTGGCCTTCGTCGCCCGTTCCTCCTCTCGAGCTTTACACTCACCCTCCTGTGCTCACTGAAGCTCCTCAGCGACGAAAGGGTCTACCTTCTGGAGCTCCACCAGTTGGCCAAAAAGGCATAACGACGCCTGAACGCCTGTAGTCGGACGAAAAATTATGGTAAGTCAATCTTATCAGAGAGGAAAATAATACGACATTATACAAAAAGGGACATACCAGAAAGGAGAGTGCCGCGACGTGAGACCCTGGCTCATCCACAGAAACGCCCCGATAGCGATCCCTAAAGGCTGGCAGGAGAAATTTTCTTAAGTTTGGGAAAATCTTCTCCCTATCCAGGACGCCGTCCATCAAGAAGTCCAACGGTAACGGAAAGTTAACCGTCGTAACCTCGGGGATCTCCTCGACCCGAGGACCTTTCCCCTTGTCTCCCACAGCAGACGACATTGGCGGCGATGGCATTGTCCCGGGCACACCCGAAGGCGTCTTTGCCTTCTCCGGAGTGGAGACTGTCATGGGCTCTCCACCCATCGACGACGGTTCCCTTAGGGGAACCGACTTCGTATTCTTTGAAACCTCCGACCCTGGAGTCGGATGATCCTTCCTTTTCAGCTCCTTAGATTTCCGGGCCAGAGCTAGCTGTGATTCCTTCTTCGACTTTCCAGAAACAGACTGCATCTCTGAATCACCTGCAAAAACAACAAGTGTCAGAAATTATCGTACGACTGCATCTCTGAATCACCGACTTGTCGAAGTCTCCTGTCGGCTTCTCTCCTCGGCCTCTGAGGCTCCAACGGTTGTACGACTAGGGGAGTCGAACAACTCTTCAACGAAGCAAGAAAAAAGTCTTGCGACTTTCTCTTTGGAATCAGGAGCAGACCCGACTACAACAAAGTCGATACCTGAAATATACGATCACAGTTAGTAAAAAGCCAAAAATTATGCTAAAGAACGTACGATAGGTTAAGAGTTATACCCCTGGTATTCCACCCGGATGCGACCCAGGACGTATCCTCGTCTGTACGATCGAGCGATAGCACACGGCCGATAACATACTTGGCCTTCCACCTGCGGTCGTGGACCTGGGTGTTAGGAACCAAAGTATACCCACCTCTCAGCTTTGAGGATACGCTGTATCGATGGTAGCTGTCCGATTTAACGTCAAACGCCGTCAGAAGGTCGCTCACCATGAAGGGCGACTCCCAGTCAGCGGTGATCCGACCAATCTCTTGGAAAACCTGCCAAAACTCAGGAAAGATTTGCCCAGGAGAAAGGTCGAAAGCGTCCAAGAACTCCCTGACCAGGGGAGAAAAAGGCCATCTGAATCCTATTCTAAAAGGATAATCGTACAGGACGAAAAATCCTCTTAAGCACTCTACCGGTCTAAGTTGGTCGGGTGTGTATAGTTGGACCTCGGCAGGTATGCCGTCCGATGACCTAAAGGCTTCTACCTCCTCCTTTTCTTAAAAAGAACTCGCCGATTCGGAGGAGACAGAGAAACCAGGGACGGAAATTTGTGCTACGTATAGGTCCCTAAGGTCCCTGTTTGGGCAAAAAATCACGTCGTACGACCGCGACCAAAACAAGTAAGACGCACGATTATGAACTAAGTCTTGTATTAAGATAAGGTCTCGACAAGAACCCAGAAAACATCCATCATCTCCCTTAAAAGGTAAGTCGTACGACTCCCATGACGCTCGACCATAGTGTCGCCAGTTTCGCACGACCGTCGAGTAAGATCATTGCACCTATGACCAAAGCTAACGTTAACCTTGTCTGTTACGTTTGTTAAGTATTTAATGCAGGAGTCAAAGGCATTAACAGCAAGCAACCGTAACGGACGAAAAGCATTATAGATAATCACTCCGGCGACCGTTTCCAGCCGTTATAGCCGTTGATCAAATCATTAATGGAGCTAATTAATGGCACGAAGACTATAAGAGCCAAGCTAAAGCCTCATTTCAAGGGACCATCAGTTAACATCCAATACACATCAGCGATCATCAGGGAATATTACCGAACAGCATAGAAAAGCACCCAAGTTCACAAAGAAGAATAATCAAACTCTGGAAATCAAGTACTGAAAGCCAGAACCCTATAGCGAACTCAAGAACACTCAAAGAAAAGCTCAAGTCATCGCTCTCGACGCACGGCAGCAGCTTTTGACCAACAGTCATTTACACTTTGTACTCACACACAACAAACACTTGTACTTTACATTTCGAAGTATTTCCTTCATTTGTATTGTAATCATCGTACGACCGACGCCAGTACCAAGGACGTCGCCCCTGATTGGCGACCATAGTGCAGTGACGAAACCCACTGTCGTCCGCAGGTTTTTTCCTCGATTGAGGTTTTTCCTGCGTCATCAAATCCCTTGTCTCGTTTATTTTTTCCCTCGTCGCACGTCTCGTTGAAAGATCCTTTCTTTAGTTGATTAAGTCCGCATCGACCTTAAGTTGTCCCTTTGGTGCAATTTTTGGCATTAACAGTTTGGCGCCATCCGTGGGACTACATCTAGAGAAAATCCTCGACGAACGTGCACCCTACTAACAGTTTCTTGGAGTTTTTTCTGCTCTCTATTGCAGGAACAATGGCAGCCCTTGGAAATCCACAGCAAGTTGTTGCTCAGATGTATCAGGAGCTCGAAGTCGCCAGGAATCAGCTCAATGCAATGGCAGAGCAGAATCGCAGAGCAGCTGAGGAGATCGCGCGGTTAAGAAATCCTCTTGGACCTCAAAATGGTCCTAGGCCGTTCGTGCAGAACCCAATTCCAAGATCGTTCGACCAGAATGGCCCTAGACCATTTGTCCCGAATTTAGGTTCATCCGAGCAGAATCAACAGCCAGGGCCGTTTAACCCAAATCCTCAGTTTGGGACAGTTCCTCCTCAGCACATAAGGCCACCACCCGTGAATAATGGGTCTCAGCCATTACAAGGGTCGCAGCCTTTCCAACAGGGGTCGCAACCATTTCAGCAGCCATTTCAGAATGGATCTCAAGGTGGATCTCAGCCACTCCATGGTGGATCGCAGCCTATCCAGCAAGGATCGCAGCCGTTTCAGAATGGACCGCAGCAATTCCACTATGGGTCGCAGCCATATTTTGTCCCGTTCAACGGGGACACCAATGGTTCATCGCATGGTAATGGCACTAGTCCAGGGACCAATCCCTTGACAGGGGCAAATCCTGATCTTAACGATCCCGTCGCCCAGCGTTTGAAGATGTTAGAAGACCAAAATGAGCGCGTGTGTTGGGAACTGAAGATTTGCCAAGTATGGTTAGTACTGCCAGAACAACAATACTATTGCCAGAACAACAATACTACTGCCAGAGCAAAGTTAGTACTGCAAGTAAAAGTTAATGCTGCTGGAACAATATTAGTACTGCTTGTGCATAACGATGTTAATACTGCTGGTGATCATAATTATGGAATGCGAGAATGTTGGAGATAAAGATGGAATGATTGAAGATAAGCATGAAAGAATATTCTGAAGATCAATTTTGTTTTGATAGTTATCTTGTAATTATTTAGTATAAATAGATGTTGATAGATAGCTATTCGGAGAGACATCTTTAGAATTCGTTTTTGTTTTAGAGAGAATTAACCTCAAGGTTTAGAACCCTATTTCTAGAGAAGTAGAAGTCGTCTTGTTGAGCCTGTTCAACAAGATTGAGGTTTGGTTGTAAACTTGTGAGTTGAAGTTTTGAATACAAACAGATTGTGTTTTCTGATTAGTTGTTCATTGAGTGTGTTTGAATTAAAGTTCTATTCCGCAAGATTCTTTAATTCTGATTTCTAAGTATAATTATTCTTGTTTGGAATCGATCCTGACAAGTGGTATCAGAGCTTGGTTTCTTAGAAATCTACAATCATTATGGACAACACAGTTGAATCAAACAGTACTCTTGTTTCAAAGGTTCCCATGCTCAGGCCTAATGAGTTTGACATGTGGAAGATTAGAATCAAGCAGTATATTTTGCTTACTGATTATTCCATCTGGGATATTATAGAGAATGGTCCATGTGCTGAAGAAAGGGTTGGACCAAATGGCAAAAGACCCCCTCCAAAGACTGATGCAGAAAGAAAGGTTAGACAAACAGAGATGAAAGCCTTAAGCACTCTGCTTTTGGCTATTCCCAATGAGTATCAGCACCAATTTCATCACTGCACTGATGCTCAAATTTTATGGAATGCATTGGAAAAGAGATTCACTGGTACCAAGAGCACCAAGAGGAACCAGAAGGCAATTCTTAAGCAACAATATGAAAATTTTACTTCTACAAAGAATGAGTCTATGACTCAAACTTTTGATAGATTTAATAAGTTGATTGGAGAATTGGCTACAGTTGGAGTTAGTATGGAGGCTGATGATGTAAACAGGAAGTTTCTAAGATCATTAGGTGAGGAATGGACAATGTATACTGTGTCTTTCAGACAGAATGACCAGTTAGAAGATAAAGAGCTTGATGATCTTTACAATGATCTTAGGGTATTTGAAGCAGAGGTTGAAGCCAAGAAGAAGCCCTCAGGATATGTGTATAATGCTGCACTCCTATCAGCATCAACTGATTCTACTGCTAACCCTGAATCAGTTAGTACTGCTGGTGGAGTCAATCAGGAGAAGGCCAATGATTCTGTACTAGAAGCTTTCTTTTCTAGTCATGTTAACTCCTCATTAATTAATGATGACTTAGAACAGATTAATGCTGATGATCTTGAGGAGATGGATATCAAGTGGCAGATGGCTATGCTTTCTATGAGGGTGAAGAAGTTTATAAAGAGGACCGAAAGAAACAACTTTTCCCAAAGAAGAGAAGATGGTGCTGGGTTTGACAAGTCTAAGGTAGAATGCTACAAGTGTCATAAGATGGGACACTTTGCCAGAGAATGCAGAGGTGGAGTATCTCAAAACAACCATCAACAAGCTCAGACTGGAAGCTTCAACCAGAACAGAAACTCTGTTCAAGCCCTTGTTTCTCAACAAGGAATGGGATTTGATTGGAGTGATCAAGCAGAAGAGGCAATTCAGAATCATGCACTCATGGCAGAAGTCTCAGATCTTCCTACTGAGGTAAAATCTAATCTCTGTTCTCAAGCTTGTATAGACACTGTGAAAAGGTATAGAGATCACAACCAGGGAATGTGTGATGACCTTAACAGATTAGAAAATGATAGAAGAGATTATGTAGTGATTGTTGAGAGGTTTGAAGAACAAATTAAGGCTTTTCAAGCCAATGAACTTCAACACTCATATGATACAAACTACTGGAAGTGGGAAAAGAATGGTCTGGAGTTCCAACTGAAAGAGTCTAGGGAGGAATGTGAGAAATTAAAAGGAGAACTTGAGAAAGTAAAACTTGATGTTGAAAAGTTTTCATGTGCTTCTAAAGTCATGGACACCATAATAAATGCTCAAATCCACAGTAAGATGAAACTAGGCCTAGGGTACAATGCCACACCCCCACCCTACAACAACACATACATCCCTCCTAGGTCAGACCTGTTAGAAACCAAGGATAGGAAGGACTTACCTGAAGGAGCTACTAAAGTAGATCCATTAGATGAAGTTGTTGTTGAGGATAAAACTGAAAAAGAAGAGTCTAAGAAAAGGAACAAGAATGTCAGTGGTGAGATCCCCTTAGAGAATTACATCAAGACTAATGAGGAAGGTGGAAGTCCCTGGGATAAGAACAATGAGATGAAAAGATCTGAAAAAGGAAAGGGAGTTCATTATACACAGACCACTGTTGTGAATTCCAATACTTGTGAACATTGTTCTTGCAAGAATTCTCAAAAGAATGAACCCCAAAAACATGATAAAAAGAGGGGAAATCAAAGAAACTGGAATAATCAGTGGGCTCAAAAACAAGGAGTTGATCTGCAAAGGATTAACAGACCAAAACCTTGTTTTATCTGTGGCAAATTGAATCACCTTGCCAAACACTGTTATTTCAATCCTATTAACCAAAGGATAAATTTTCAAAGAACTTTTCAAAAATCAAATGGTTATAGGAAGCCTGTAAGAAACCATGTGGCTAAGAAACAAGCTAAATCCAAAAGCCACATGAGGAAAAAGACTGAAAAAGAATGTGTCACAATGTGGGTTCCTAAAAGCACTAGTGTTAGTACTGCTGCCTCAGATAGTACTGCTGCTAGCAGTGTTAGTGCTTCTAACACTGTTAGTACTTCTTCTAGAAGCAATACTGCTGCTAGCAGTGTTAGTACTGCTAACACTGTTAGTACTTCTTCTAAAGATAAGACTGCTTCTAGTGTTTGTGCTTCTAGACCAATCATCTTGACAAAGTACTCCAGTACTGAAGTTCCTCAGGTTGAAAAACTTATCCAAACTGAATGTAAGTACTTTGATGAGCAAGGGAGACCCAAGACCACTTTGGTTTGGGTTCCCAATAAAAACTAATTGATTTATCTTATGTGCAGGACAACCAACAGCTCAAGGGGAAGAGCATCTGGCATGTTGATAGTGGTTGCTCCAGGCACATGACAGGTAACATGGCCTGCCTCAAGAATTTCAAAAGAATTGATGGAGGACATGTTGCTTTTGGGAATAATCCTGCAGGAGGTAAGATAAGTGGTAAATGTGATGTATCAAAAGGTAAGATGACATTTGAGGATGTTTACTATGTTGAGCAATTGAGATACAACCTGTTAAGTGTATCACAGGTCTGTGACAAGAAACATAGTATATTATTTACTGATTCTGAATGCATTATTCTTGCTCCTGGATTCAAAGTAGTTGATGAAAACATGATACTATTGAGAACTCCTAGAAAGGATAATGTGTATTGTTTAGATTTAGAAAGTGTTTCATCTGTTTTTGAGTGTTTGGTATCAAAAGCTTCAATGGATGAATCATCACTTTGGCACAGAAGGATGTGTCACATGAATTTTAAAACAATAAATAAACTTGTTAAAAATAATCTTGTTAGGGGTTTACCATCAAAAGTTTATTCATGTGATGATCATTGTGTTGCTTGTCTCAAAGGCAAACAACACAAAACTTCTCATAAGTCCAAAGAGATAAACACTATCCAAACACTCAAAAACAAAGCACATAGAGATCAGGTATCACTTTATTCGAGATTGTAATGAAAATAAATTAATTCAAGTTGCTAAAGTTCATACCAATGACCAGTTTGCTGATCTATTCACAAAAGCTTTTGATGTGGGTAGATTCACTTTCTTGGTAACAAGTGTGGGCATGATCAACCTTGAATAAAGTCATGATTTTCAGTTTTTATACCTGTATTTCCTTCTATATTTGGTACTACTAACTCTTCTTCTCAGGATCTTCTGTATGACTCAGATTGACAAGTGCTGAAAAGTTACTACTGCCAGTGCATAGTTACTACTGCCAGTGCATAGTTACTACTGCCAGTGCATAGTTACTACTGCCAGTGCATAGTTACTACTGCCAGTACATAGTTAATACTGCTATAAATACCTCTTTCAGCCCGCCAAATTCGCCAGCAGTCGTAAGATGGAAAAGCAGACTAGTGATATGTACTATGTCGTGCAGAAGACCAATAAGTCTATTCGAAGTTATTTCAATAGATTCAATGCCGAAATGATCAGTATCCCCAATTGTGACATCAAAACTGCGATCGAAGCTTATAAGCGTGGTCTAGACGATAGTTCAGGTCTATATACCGATCTAACCAAGTATCCCCCAGAGACTTTCGAAGACGTCCGAGCTCGAACCTTAGCATATATGAGGGTCGAGGATGATGCCGCCTTTCGTCGCAAGCACACTGACGACAAGAAGTCGTTAGGCGTCAGAAAGCCAGAGTTCAAGACAAAGGCTGTTTCCAGAATAGAGCCCGCGCGCCAAATTTCAAATGTTCGTTTCAAGACGAAGGCAGAAGCCAAGACCGTGACTAAGTTCACTCAGTACCTCAAGATATCCTCTTACGAATTCAAAGGGACCGCTAAGGACCTAGTCGAAGCTCTGAAAAGTTCCCAAGCGACCATTCGATGGCCAAAGAAGTCCGACCTGGACGATGCTAAAAAAGACAAATCAAAGTGGTGCGACTTCCACGTCGATCATGGTCATGCGACAGACGATTGCATCGCGCTGAAGAAGGAGCTAGCATATCACTTCTCAAAAGGAAATCTCAAAGATATCATCGACAATGACGCTACTCCAGCTAGTAACCATCGACCGTCGACCCCCGAGTATACAAAAGTCGTCAATTGCATCACCGGTGGTTCAGACATGTATGGTCTGACATACTCCACAGTCAGGCGCCTTTGACAGGTTCGTTCTTCTAAAATTATATCTTTTCCACAGGGATAAGTCTACTATGGTGCCCTGTCGCACGACAATATCTCATCAGATCGCAGTGTCATCCTGTCATTTAAAACCTATCTTTCCTCCGAAAAGAATAAGATAATAAATGACAGGGGGCAATATCCCACTAAAAAGAGAATCTAACGGTATGTTCCTAAATCTTTTTCATACGATTTTTTCTCACAAATGACTTAAGCATCGGAGGGTCGTTGGTTAGCCAACAACCAACCCTTAACATCGTTTTACCGTAGAATCGCACGACAGCTTATCGCAGGATCGCACGACAGTAGTCATTAAGTCTACAATATGACTTCAAATTCATAAGGTCGCACGATATAAACGACCAAATCTATGATTTGATCATCCTTTACAGGGACATACGATTCAAATCAATCACACGACTTAGTCGTACGATTGCGAGGTCTAACGATCTCATGATCTAAGCCTCTTAACTTGGAAAAATTTCATACTCCGAATGTATGCTTTAGTCGCATGTGCTTATGTTTATACACACAATTTAAAAGTCTTATGGCTTACGTACCAGTTACTGTGTTACAATGAATGCCTTAGTCGCATGATTCCCAGATTCAATTTCATAATTGATATGGTATTTGTTTACCAAATATATAAAACGCAAGTTCAAACAAAAGTTCAAAGTTTCATTTACAAAACTGTCGGTTATATTCAAAAGAACTCGACTACCGACGGTCGAGTATACAAAGTTAAAATGGTTCGACCACTAACGGTCGAGACATGAAAAGACATAGCATTTCCTAAACCTAGAGAAAAGCGTCGATGGCAAGCTCTGCCCAAAAGTCTCGACCTTCGAAGCCCTGCTAATCCCGAAGAACTGATGCAAAGATCAAACGAGTATATTAGGAGTGGTCTTCCAACTCCTTACGCCTCGACATTCTGAGAATATGGCTCTAAAGATTAATGTTAAGGTTGGAGGAAGGAATATATCCTTCTCAACGATCGACCTCCACTCCAGCATTCCCTCTACTTTCACATATTCAATGAGAGGAAACAGAAGCATCTGCAAATTACAAAAGAAACATACTAAATGCTCAGTGAAAGAACTTCGATAACACAAGTTTTGAAAGAAAAACTTACAAAGAACGCCAGTTCGGCTAAACACAGTCCAATCTCTTCAACAGAGATTCTTCGAAAACGCTCCTTGAAAGATAAGAGCTGATATTTCCCCAGATGCGGAAGTGACTCTGCCCTAACGAGGACATAGTCAATCAGGAGGGTTGACGACAACGCAAAGTTGTTCGTCGCCATAAACTCTCCCTCATTCTCTCCCGTCTTTACACCCTTGCCCTTGGCGGCTGACGAAAGGGTCGACGAGGATGTAGAGAACATCGTCGCCAGTTGCGCAGTATGAAACATCGTCGCCAGTTGCGCAGTATGAGACCTCGTCGCCGGTTGCGCAGTATGACGCATCGTCGCCAGTTGTGTAGTATCAACAGATCCAATCCAATCACTGTCCGTATCCAGCACATACCTCGTCTTCCATTTGCGATCATCGACAGCAGTGTTCAAAACTAAGGTACAATCACCCTTAAGTCCTGAAAGTAAACTATAACGACGATATTGATCGGTCGTGACTTTATACGCCACTCCCAGTGCGAGGTAAGTCGCTCGATGATCAGGATAACTCGCCAGAACTAGGGCATCGGTTCCCTCGGTGAAAGATCGAATTCACGCATGAACACTTCAACCAAAGGCGAATACGGCCAGTGGAAGCCCATCTTAAACAGGTACTCATACACCACGGTATATCCATCAGGACACATCTCCGGTCGAACCTCGCCAACCTTGCTTATGGTAATACACATGAGAATCCTCGCTAGACTTCCAAAGTCGTCAAAATCTTTTTCATTTCTAATAGCACCTCTGGGCTCCGTCGACATTCAGCTGGTAAGCACGATCGTATGTCAGCATGACGTCACGACCTCGTTCCCCTTTTTAACTTCTCGTTCAGTTATAGGCAAACCAGCCCAGTTACAAGGCGGTCAAGGTAATTTTTTTTACCCTTGCTCTATTTTTTACGCGTCTGATTGACAAAATTTAAACTCGAATTTGCCATCCTTCTTTCAAATTTTGGGGGCAAACTGTTTGGGCAAAAAATCACGTCGTACGACCGCGACCAAAACAGGTAAGACGCACGATTATGAACTAAGTCTTGTATTAAGATAAGGTCTCGACAAGAACCCAGAAAACATCCGTCATCTCCCTTAAAAGGTAAGTCGTACGACTCCCATGACGCTCGACCATAGTGTCGCCAGTTCCGCACGACCGTCGAGTAAGATCATTGCACCTATGACCAAAGCTAACGTTAACCTTGTCTGTTACGTTTGTTAAGTATTTAATGCAGGAGTCAAAGCCATTAATAGCAAGCAGCCGTAACGGACGAAGAGCATTATGGATAATCACTCCGGCGACCGTTTCCAGCCGTTATAGCCGTTGATCAAATCATTAATGGAGCTAATTAATGGCACGAAGACTATAAGAGCCAAGCTAAAGCCTCATTTCAAGGGACCATCAGTTAACATCCAATACACATCAGCGATCATCAGGGAATATTACCGAACATCATAGAAAAGCACCCAAGTTCACGAAGAAGAATAATCAAACTCTGGAAATCAAGTACTGAAAGCCAGAACCCTACAGCGAACTCAAGAACACTCAAAGAAAAGCTCAAGTCATCGCTCTCGACGCACGGCAACAGCTTTCGACCAACAGTCATTTACACTTTGTACTCACACACAACAAACACTTGTACTTTACATTTCGAAGTATTTTCTTCATTTGTATTGTAATCATCGTACGACCGACGCCCGTACCAAGGACGTCGCCCCTGATTGGCGACCATAGTGCAGCGACGACACCCACTGTCGTCCGCAGGTTTTTTCCCCGATTGAGGTTTTTCCTGCATCATCAAATCCCTTGTCTCGTTTATTTTTTCCCTCGTCGCATGTCTCTTCGAAAGATCCTTTCTTTAGTTGATTAAGTCCACATCGACCTTAAGTTGTCCCTTTGGTGCGATTTTTGGCATTAACAGTCCCTATTCGTAGTGGTCTTCCTAGCTATCGATTTCTTACGCATGATTAAAAGAGTATAGATCGTACCTTAGATTTCTAAAAAACCTCGAACGATCAAAACAAAGGCGCGGACAGATCTCTTCTGGATATCTCTAAAAGTCTCTCTCGAAAATGTATCGTAAGCGTAAAAGGAAAAGATTTCCACGAGCGTGATATTTATAGCAACGTCATGTCAGGTCGATCCGGTGGATCGTCGACAGCTGTCCATCACCTTTTTGCATGCATCATGCCGATGAACGACACATGTCCTCTAACGGCTCCACGCCTTTGACACGTCGCCATGACGTCACGACCACTTCGTCTTCCTTAGTCTGAATCGAACCAAGGCGGTTGGGATTCGACCAGACTCTCTCCCCATGCGACACGTGTCGAATCACTTCGTCGGATTGAATATTCGAATTTCATGCCTAAATTCAAATTTTGGGGGCAAACTGTTTGGGCTAAAATTCAGACCTCACGACCGACGATAGATAACTCATATGACAATTATGCAAGACCATTCTTGTATTAAGATAAGATCTTACAGGTTATTTACAAACGAACATTCGGTCGTATATTTCCATGATTGGTCGTATGTTCCATACGACCGACGTCCGAGACTCGAGACGGTCGTACGATTACACTAACCGTTGACAGTCAACATCCGTTTCTTTTGTTCATTAATACAGGTCCACAAGCAATCATTGCGCAACGGCCAGTAACGAATGAGCTTTTAATGACATTAAGGACCCAACAACGGTTACAAAACAAGTCATCAAGACACATTAATTGCCGACGAAAGCTATATAAAAGCCTGCTCCATATCCGAAAAACACATCTATTTGACAGTTACACACACCGAATCAAGCTGAACATTGCAACATCCATACGAACTCTACATTTCTACACTCTCAACATTCTAACATCAGAAGCATTCGAACACACATCACTAACGCAAGTTTCGCACGACAGCCGTTCGAATCACACGACAACAGCTTATTTCGTAAGATTTACGCACGACGCACAACTTTGTCTTACGATTAAGTTTACTTTTACTCTTATTGTAATCTGTTGTACACGAAACACTTGTTACTGTTTGGGTAAAATTTCACCAGTCTCGACCACGACCAAAACACTAAGAACATTTATTGCACTTTTTCTCGTAGCAAAGTCAAATCATAAAACATTTTGTCCTTTAACCAAAGCCTAAGTCAAGAGTACCTCTCGACCTCGACCGTCGTGTAGAATCACACGACCTCGACCAACTAACGTACAAATCTTCTGTTATGATTTTATCATTTAATACAGGTCAGCGTCATTTATGACCAACAGACGAAACCGACAGAGCAGTTATGAACATTAAACAACAGAGACCGTTGCGACCGTTACTAGAGGAATTCATGGAGTCATTAAATGCATTCGAAGACTATAAATACGAAGGCAAAGTCATCATTGGCGGATCATCGAATTCTGGAACCACACTGCGTACTCAAGAACATCCGAAACAAAGAACTTTCTCTCAAGTGATCGCTCTCGACGCACGACTTACACTCTCGACCTACATTCTTCGCACACGATACACTTGTTTTTACATTCCAAACACTTGTTACTTTACATTTAAAGTATTTCCTTTCATATGTATTGTAATCTCTGTACGATCGACACCTGAAACATAAGGACATCGCCCCTGTTTGGCGACCATAGTGCAGCGACGACTTCCACGGTCGTCCGCGGGTTTTTTCCTCGTTGAGGTTTTTCCCGCGTCACCAAAATCTTTGTCCCTTTTACATTTTCTGTCTTTAACGCACTGTTTTGTCGAACGATTCCTTTCTTTAGTTGTTAAGCTCCACAATCAACCTTAAGTTATTCTTCTGGACGATTTTTGGCATTAACAGTTTGGCGCCCACCGTGGGGCCCCATCTAGAGAAAATCTTCGACAAACGTGCGACTTACTAACGCTCTCTTGGAGTTTCTCTTCTTTTATTTTTAAGGGAAATGACAGGTGACGAAAACCCAGAGCAAACCGCTGCCCAAATGCATGAAAAGCTTGAGAATACGCAGGATTTTCCTGCAATAGTGGACGATTATCGCCTGGAGGAAATCGTCCTGGATTAGAGCAAGCCCAACCAGAAAATCCTTGTAGGATCGTCCCTCGATCCATGCCTAAAGGACAATTTAATATCTTTCTTGCAGGAGTATGCCGATTATTTTGCCTGGTCGCACGAAGATATGGTCGGTATAGACCCTGGCGTCATTTCCCATAAGCTCAATGTCGATCCATCGTTCAAACCAATTAAGCAAAAGCGCAGGAAATTCGCTCCTGAAAGGAATAAGGTGATAAATGATGAGGTCGACAACCTCCTCAAGACGGGGAAAATTCGAGAAGTAAAATATCCCGATTGGCTTGCTAATGTCGTGGTCGTGGCGAAGAAAAATGGCAAATGGAGAGTCTGTATCGACTTCACAGATCTCAACAAAGCTTGTCCTAAAGACCCTTTTCCATTGCCACATATCGACGCCATGGTCGACGCGACAGCGGGGCATGAACTATTAACGTTCATGGATGCTTATTCTAGATACAATCAGATCTTGATGCACGTAAAGGACCAGGAGAAAACCGCATTCATGATAGATCGAGGTATTTACTGTTATAAAGTTATGCCTTTCGGACTAAAAAATGTAGGTTCGACCTACCAGCGCTTGGTTAACAAGATGTTCAAAGATCACCTCGGCGACACGATGGAAGTTTATATCGACGACATGCTCGTCAAATCGAAGCAAGCAGTCGACCACATCTAACATTTGAGGCAATCGTTCGACGTCCTTCGTAAGTACAGCATGAAACTCAACCCGACGAAGTGTTCCTTTGGTGTTAGTGCTGGGAAATTCCTGGGCTACATGGTCACTCGTCGAGGAATCGAGGCCAACCCCGATCAGATCAAGGCCATTATTGAGATTAATTCTCTGAGAAATTTCAAGGAGGTCCAAAAGCTCACTGGTCGAGCGGCAGCTCTGAACAGGTTTATCTCTCGATCCTCAGATAGATGTCACTTATTTTACAATGTCCTCAGGAAAAACAAAGGCTTCGACTGGACTGACGATCATGAGCAAGCACTGCAAAAACTAAAAGAGTACATGACGTCACTGCCCTTGCTTTCGAAGCCTCGCGATCACGAGACCTTGCAGCTATATCTAGCTGTCAGTCCAAATGCAGTAAGTGTCGTCCTGACGCGGGAAGATCAAAAGCAACAATTGCCGATCTACTATGTAAGTAAGTCCCTTCTGGATGCCGAAACCAGGTATTTCTCAATGGAAAAACTACTCTTGTCTCTTGTTACAGCCGCAAAGAAATTGCGACATTACTTCGAATCACACCCGATTACTGTCGTTACTAACTACCCTCTTAAGTCTGTCTTGAGAAAACCTGAGTTGACAGGTCGATTGGCAAAATGGAGCGTATATCTCAGCAGCTACGACATCAACTTCAAACCCAAGACATCGATCAAATCGCAAGCACTAGCTGATTTTATCGCCGACTTTAGTCCAAAGTTAGGAAAAGAAGCAGAGCTCGAAGTGTCTACTGTGGCGACTCACGACGACGTACCTTGGACCTTACACGTCGATGGGTCATCCAACGTCAGAGGATCAGGACTTGGCGTCGTCTTAAAGTCGCCACAGGGGGGCAAGATGGTGTATACCGTGCGATGCGATTTCAAAGCCACCAACAACGAAGCTGAATACGAAGCCCTGATCGTAGGAATGGATATGGCCTACAACTCGGGGGCAACCTCGCTACATGTCAAAAGCGATTCTCTTCTGGTCGTGAACCAAATGAATGGAGAATTCGCGGCCAAAGATTCAAAAATGACATCGTACCTGAAGATAGCAAAAGAAAAATCAGAAAAGTTCAAGTCATTTTCTATTGAACAGATTCCGAGGGATCAGAATACTCAAGCCGACGCTTTAGCAAACCTTGGGTCTGCCCTAGTCGAACCAATATTCGACAGTATTCCTCTGATCCATCTAGCGACGTCGTCCATCGAGAGTGACGATGTTGTCCAGATCGAAGACCAAGAAGGTGATTGGTCGTGCGACATTCGAAATTTCCTCGTACACGACCAACTCCCAGATGACAAGATGGAAGCTCGAAAAATCATATTCAAGGCATCCAGGTATGTCATGATCGAAGATAGACTCTATCGACGATCATCGACGGGCTTAAACCTGAGATGCGTCGTCAATAAGAATCAAATCCAAAAGATCCTCCAAGAAATGCACGATGGTGAGTGTGGCAATCACTCAGGAGGTCGTAGTCTGGCTAATCGTATCTCTCGACAAAGTTACTTTTGGCCGACACTACGACAAGACGCTGTCAGGTACGTGCAGAACTGTGATCCTTGTCAATGACATTCAGGTACGTCTCATAAACCATCTGAACCTTTGCATTCGACACCGATTCCGTGGCCTTTCATGAGATGGGGTATGTACATTGTCGGCAAGCTACCACCTGCCCCTGGGCAGAAGGTATTTCTCCTCGTACTCACGGATTATTTCTCCAAATGGGTAGAAGCAGCTGCCTTTTCCCAGGTTCAGGACAAGGAAGTCGTGTCTTTTATCCAGACTAACATTATATGCAGGTTTGGAATTCCATCCGAAATTATCTGCGACAATGGATCCCAATTCATAAGCGATAGGACTCGACAGTTCTGTGAAGACCGCAACATCAAGCTAACGACCTCGACGCCCAGATATCCCCAGGCAAACGGACTTGCTGAGACAAGCAATAAGACCATCATTGCTTCAATCAAGAATAGGTTACAAGCCGCAAAGGGAAGGTGGGTCAAAGAACTCCCTTCAGTCTTGTGGGCAAATCGTACGATGCCTCGCACGTCCACAGGACAAACCCCCTTCTCCTTGGTCTATGGTTGTGAGGCAGTTCTACCGGTCGAGGTCTAGATCCCAACCTCAAGGCATACTTCCATCGACCACAATCTGGTCCGTTTAAGTTATGACCTCGATGCCCTCGAAGAACTCAGAGAGTCAGCACTAATCAAGATGGCATCACAGAAGCAAGTAGTCGAACGACACTTCAAGAAAAACGTTAAAATTAAAGTCTTTCAAGTAGGCGACTACGTCCTCCGACGAGTGTTCCAAAGCACTCAAGAGCTCAATGCCGGTAAGCTTTCCACTATATGGGAAGGTCCTTATCGTATCTCAGAAATTGTGGGTAAAGGTGCTTACAGGCTCCAAACCCTCGACAATCAAGATATCCCACGTAGCTGGAATGCGACACATTTGAAAAGGTATTTCTTCTAAGTCTCTTTCCTTTTCTCACACGATTTTTTACCACGACGATTACTAACTTAAGCATCGGAGGGTCGTTGGCTAGCCAACGACCAACCTCTGACGTTGTTTATTCGCAGATCACACGACATCGAAAAGTCTACTGTACGACTTTAATCTTGCGAGGTCGCATGACATAAATGTTCAAGTCTATGACTTGTTTATTCTATCACAGGGATACACGATCCAAGAGCATCGTACGATCTAGTTATACGATCGTATGGTCTAAACGCCCCTTGGTCTAAGTTTCTAGACTTAGAAAAATTTGTATGTTCTGAATGAACACATCGATTGCATATGTTTATGTTTGACAATACGATTCAAATGTACGACTTATGTCTTAGTCGTTAAATTACAATGGATGCCTAAGTCGCATGTTTTCTTTCACGCTTGAAATTCGCAATTAACCGTTGTGTTTACTTATGAAACGTGTAAAACAGAAAGATATGTGAAATAAAAATTCCATTCATCAAATCAACTACTACATTAGATGACTCGATCACCAACGATCGAGCATGAAAACAAAATTCACAAAAGGAACATTTATCCTAAGGCTGAGGAGGAGTGTTGGCCGCATCTTTGCCCGAAACCTCGACCTTGGAGCTTTCATCTACTCCTTCCTCTTCGGCTTCCTTCTCGTCATCGGAGTCGAGATCTCTTGCAGACCCGACCTCTTGCAAAAAGTAAGCAAGCTAGACCGACGCCAAGGCCAAAGGGTTTTTTCCCGACAAGTGTTGCCTCATTATGACAACACGAGCAGTCAATTGAGCCAGGGCAAAGGTAGACGCAGCCTCGTCTTTTAGCTTTCCCACCTCCGTCTCCAGACTAACCACCTTGGCCTTAGAATCCTCAACTTCCTTCTCCTTCGCGACCAAGGACGCCCTTATCTTGTTCAGCTCCTCCCTTTGACCGTCGATCATCGACAAGGACTGCTTTAGACGACGGTTCGCATCGTCCTTCGCATGACCGACGACCTCCAACTCTTTTTTGGCCTCGTCGAACTGTTTGGACATAGCCTCTTCGCATTCCAAAGCGACCTTCTCCCGGTCCAACGCTGCGTTCCCCCTCTCATGGGCGGAAGACACCAGATCCTTGATCTTCTCTGTCTCTGCACGCAAGGCAAGAGAAGATTGAAGTGTCTGTAAAACACAAAGAAACGTGTCAGTAAACATTCGACAAAAGCTAAGAAAACATCGAAAACACAAGTTTTGAAAGAAAAACTTACAAGAAACGCCAGTCCGGCGACATGGGATCCTGTCTCCTCGACGGGGAATCCCTCGAAACGCTCCCTGAAAGAAGGGAGCAAATATTTCCCCAGGTGAGGAAACAAGTCCGTCCCGGATAAGACATCATCGACCATAAAATCCGAAGGCAACGTGAAGTTAACCTTCGTGACTTTAGCCCCTTCCGTCACATGCTCCTTGCCCTTGTCGGCCGACGAAGGGATCGACGTGGTAGTAGGGGACTTCGCCGACTTCGGCGTTTTCGCCGGTGGCGCAGAACTAACGGGTGTCGCAGAAATCGCGCTAGAAGACGTCTTCGTATTCAAAGGCGATGCGACCTTCGCCTTCTTAGGCGTAACAACTCTCGACGAGTCATCAACCTTCGAAGACGGTTCCCTCGGGATCGTCATCCGTGTCTTCGGTAAATCTCCCGACTCAGTTATCGAGGCCTTTAGTCTATTCTCCTTGCCCTTACGGGCGAGCTCGAGTTGAGCTGCTATTTTAGCCGAGATCGACGACACCTTCATCTGAGATTCGCCTAGAAGCAGATAAGAGAAGAAATGTTACACGACGAACATAAAAGGATCATAGTCGAACAATTAGAAGGTACACTTACCAGTCATTTCTTCTTCTCCCCTCGACTCTTCCTCCTCTGTCTCCTCTTCTTCCTCCACTTTCTCTCCTAGATTCTCTCCTAGGTATACCAGATCTTCGTCGTCGTCCGCCAAATGTCGAGTGACAAAAGATCGCTCGACAGTACTAAACTCTAGAAACGTGTCAACCTTCGCTTGAGAGTTAGCGTAAGGCTTCAAGTCTTCGAATTTTATAGCTGTTGACGCATAAAAACAAGTTAGAAATCGGTCAAAAATTACAAACGACGTACGACAACAAGGCTATAAAATCTCACCCGACGTATTCCAACCAGCCCTAATCCAGTTGCTCTCAGAGTCGAGAGTCGACTTATGCACAAGCGCATACCTCGTCTTCCACTTACGATCGTTTACAGCGGTCTGTAAGACTAATGTACGATCACCCTTATATCTAGAAAACAGGCTATAGCGATGACATTTATCTTTCTTGACTTGATAAGCCAAGAGAAGATCACGCACATTCATGGGAGATTCCCATTGATCAGTGAGGCGCTCGATCATCTGTATTACCCTCCAGAATTGGGGCATTAACTGGGTCGGCGCTAAGTTGAACTCGGTCATAAAGGCCTTGGCAAAAGGCGAGTAAGGCCATTCGAATCCTATCTTAAAAGGGTATTCATAAATGACCACAAACCAATCGGGACACGTATCAGGTCGGATTTGACCTGCTTTAACCAATGTAATCCCCGCAGGAATTTTTGCCAAACTTCTAAGATCGTCGAGATCTTCAATAGAACTAGCAGGCTCTATCGACATTTCTATACCTAAGTTTTTCAATCGACTTATGAAAGATCAAGAAATCATACCTTATATAGGCGCTCTAAACCTCGAATCTCTAACAGGTCGAAAATCTCTCGCAAGTTTGGAAAAGATTCGGCGAAGAACAGCAAGCAAATCAAGGAAAATCTCTCTTAAAAAACTCTCTGAAATCGTAAAAGGAAAAGATCCGTCGAAGGTCTCTATTTATGCTAATGATCGTGTCAGGTCGAGGTTCTAGATTGTCTACACGTGCCCCTGCCTTTTCGAATGCTCAATAGATTGTCGACACCTGGCGTTTACAGCTGTTATGCACGATCGTGCATCAGCATGACGTCACGACCTTATCCCCTTTTCGACTTCCCATTCAGTTAGAATTGGACCGATCCAGTTCCAAGGCAACTGAAAAGGTTTTTTACACGTGTCACGACCCTAGACGTCCGACTAGCAAAATTTAAAAAACTTTTGAAATTCGAATTTGCCACTCCACTTTTCAAATTTTGGGGGCAAACTGTTTGGGTAAACTTTCACCAGTCTCGACCACGACCAAAACACTAAGAACATTTATTGCACTTTTTCTCGTAACAAAGTCAAATCATAAAACATTTTGTCCTTTGACCAAAGCCGAAGTCAAGAGTACCTCTCGACCTCGACCGTCGTGTAGAATCACACGACCTCGACCAACTAACGTACGACTCTTCTGTTATGATTTTATCATTTAATACAGGTCAGCGTCATTTATGACCAACGGACGAAACCGACAGAGCAGTTATGAACATTAAACAACAGAGACCGTTGCGACCGTTACTAGAGGAATTCATGGAGTCATTAAATGCATTCGAAGACTGTAAATACGAAGGCAAAGTCATCATTGGCGGATCATCGAATTCTGGAACCACACTGCGTACTCAAGAACATCCGAAGCAAATAACTTTCTCTCAAGTGATCGCTCTCGACGCACGACTTACACTCTCGACCTACAGTCTTCGCACACGATACACTTGTTTTTACATTCCAAACACTTGTTACTTTACATTTAAAGTATTTCCTTTCATCTGTATTGTAATCTCTGTACGATCGACACCTGAAACATAAGGACATCGCCCCTGTTTGGCGACCATAGTGCAGCGATGACTTCCACAGTCGTCTGCGGGTTTTTTCCTCGTTGAGGTTTTTCCCGCGTCACCAAAATCTTTGTCCCTTTTACATTTTCTGTCTTTAACGCACTGTTTTGTCGAACGATTCCTTTCTTTAGTTGTTAAGCTCCACAATCAACCTTAAGTTATCCTTCTAAACGATTTTTGGCATTAACAGTAAAAAATCACACCCTCGACCGACTTGGGAAATTCCCTCGACATGACCTATGATCAAGGATATCTACGACGGTCATACCCCCGACCGACAAGGGTAATACCCATTATTGCCATATCCCCGACATACGATAGTTGGTTATTAAAAGACATCTTGCGTCAATAGTTGTTAATGCCAAAAATCATCCAGAAGGATAACTTAAGGTTGATTGTGGAGCTTAACAACTAAAGAAAGGAATCTTTCGACAAAACAGTGCGTTAAAGACAAAAAATCGTAAAGGAGACAAGGATTTTGGTGACGCGGGAAAAACCTCAACGAGGAAAAAACCCGCGAACGACTGTGGAAGTCGTCGCTGCACTATGATCGCCAAACAGGGGCGATGTCCTTTGTTTCAGGTGTCGAGGATACAATGATTACAATACAGATGAAAGGAAATACTTTAAATGTAAAGTAACAAGTGTTTGGAATGTAAAAACAAGTGTATCGTGTGCGAAGACTGTAGGTCGAGAGTGTAAGTCGTGCGTCGAGAGCGATCACTTGAGAGAGATTTCTTTGCTTCGGATGTTCTTAAGTACGCAGTGTGATTCCAGAATTCGATGATCTGCCAATGATGACTTTTCCTTCATATTTATAGTCTTCGAATGCATTTAATGAGTCCATGAATTCCTCTTGTAACGGTTGCACTGATCTCTGTTGTTTAATGTTCATAAATGCTTTGTCGGTTTCGTCCATTGGCCATAAATGTCGTTTGACCTGTATTAAATGAGGAAAACATAACAGAAGAATCGTACGTCGTCCCTCCTAAAAGGTTATGAACTATATCTTGATTAAGATAAGGCCCCGACAAAGACCCAAAAAACCTCCATCGTCCCTCCTAAAAGGTAAGTCGAGATTTCCTCACGACACTCGACCTCGACGTCGCCCATTTCGCACGACCGTCGCACAAGACCGTACGACTTTGACAAACTCAATATACGACTGTTACGTTTGTTCAATGATTAATGCAGGAGTCAAAGTCATTAATGGGCAACGGTCATAACCGACGAAGAGCAATTATGAAGAGTTACAACTGGCGACCGTTATAGCTGTTATCAATGAGCTAATCAAAGCACCCCGAAGGTTATAAAAGATCAAGTTAAACTTCAGTTCCACGGACCGAACATCGAACAATAGAAGATAAAGCATACCAGCTCAGAAGAACACTACAAGCAAAGAACTCTCCCTCGAAGAATCGCTCCCGACGCACGACTTTCACTCTCGACCAACAGTTTACACATTGTTTTCACACACGACGCACACTGTTTTTACCTTTCAAACACTTGTACTTTACTATTCGAAGTCTTTCCCTTCATTTGTATTGTAATATCTGTACGATCGACACCCGGAACACCAAGGACATCTCCCCTAATTGGCGACCATAGTGCAGCGACGACATCCACTGTCGTCCGCAGGTTTTTTCCTCGTTTAGGTTTTTCCTGCGTCATCAAATCCTCTGTCTCATTTACATTTTTATCTTTGTCGCACGCCTTTGTCGAACGATTCCTTTCTTTAGTTGTTAAAGTCCACATCGACCTTAAGTTGTCCCATTGGTGAGATTTTTGGCATTAACAATCGTCATGGAAAAAATCGTGTGAGAGAAGGAAAAGGACTTAAAAGAAATACCTTTTTAAGTGTGTTGCATTCCAGCTACGTGGGATATCTTGATTGTCGAGGGTTTGGAACCGATAGGCACCTTTACCCACAACTTCTGAGATACGATAAGGACCTTCCCATTTAGTGGAAAGTTTACCAGCATTACGCTCGTGAGTGTTTTGGAACATTCGTCGGAGGACGTAGTCGCCTACTTGAAAGATTTTAATTCTAACATTTTTGTTGAAGTGTCGTTCGACCACTTGCTTTTGCGATGCCATCTTGCTCAATGCTAATTCTCTGAACTCTTTGAGAGCGTCTAGGTCATAACTTAGGTCGACCAGATTGTGGTCGACGGAGGTATGTCTTGAGGTCGAGAGTTGAGCCTCGACCGGCAAAACTGCTTCACAACCATAGACCAAAGAGAAAGGGGTTTGTTCTGTGTACGTACGAGGCGTCGTGCGATTCGCCCACAGGACCGAAGGAAGTTCTTCGACCCACTTTCCTTTTGCGACTTGTAACCTTTTCTTAATTGAAGCAACGATGGTCTTATTGCTCGATTCAGCAAGTCCATTTGCTTTGGGATACCTGGGCGTCGAGGTCGTTAGCTTGATGTTGCGGTCCTCGCAGAACTGTCGAGTCCTATCGCTTATGAATTGGGATCCATTGTCGCAGACAATTTCGGATGGAATCCCAAACCTGCATATAATGTTAGTCTGGATAAAAGACACGACTTCCTTGTCCCGAATTTGGGAAAAGGCAGCAGCTTCTACCCATGTGGAGAAATAATCTGTAAGTACGAGGAGAAATACTTTTTGCCCACGGGCAGGTGGCAACTTGCCGACAATATCCATACCCCACCTCATGAAGGGCCATGGGATCAGTGTCGAATGTAAGGGTTCCGATGGCTTATAAGACGTACCTGAATGTCGTTGACAAGGTTCACAATTCTGCACGTACCTGACGGCGTCTTGTCGTAGTGTCGGCCAAAAGTAACCTTGTCGAGAGATACGATTAGCCAGACTACGACCTCCTGAGTGATTGCCACACTCGCCATCGTTCATTTCTTGGAGGATCTTCTGGATTTGATTCTTATTGACGACGCATATCAGGTTTAAGCCTGTCGATGATCGTCGATAGAGTCTATCCCCGATCATGACATACCTGGACGCCTTGAACTTGATCTTTCGAGCTTCCATCTTGTCTTCTGGGAGTTGGTCGTGCACAAGAAAATTTCGATTGTCGCACGACCAATCATCTTCTTGCTTTTCGATCTGGACGACATCGTCATTCTCAATGGACGACGTTGCCAGATGGATTAGAGGAATACTGTCGAATACTAGTTCGACTAAAGCGGATCCAAGATTTGCCAAAGCGTCGGCTTGAGTATTTTGATCCCTCGGAATCTGTTCAATAGAAAATGATTTGATTTTTTCTGATTTTTCTTTTGCTACCTTTAGGTACGCTGTCATTTTTGAATCTTTGGCTGTGAATTCTCCATTCATTTGGTTCATGACCAAAAGAGAATCGCTTTTGACTTGTAGCGAGGTTTCCCCTGAGTCGTAGGCCATATCCATTCCTACGATCGAGGCTTCGTATTCAGCTTCGTTGTTGGTGGCTTTGAAATCGCACCGCACGGAATACACCATCTTGCCCCCCTTGTGGCGACTTTAAGGCGACGCCAAGTCCTGATCCTCTGACGTTGGATGACCCATCGACGTGTAAGGTCCAAGGTACGTCGTCGTGAGTCGCCACAGTAGACACTTCGAGCTCTGCTTCTTTTCCCAACTCAGGACTAAAGTCGGCGATAAAATCAGCTAGAGCTTGCGATTTGATCGCTGTCTTGGGCTTGAAATTGATGTCGTAACTGCTGAGATATATGCTCCATTTCGCCAATCGACCTGTCAACTCAGGTTTTCTCAAGACAGGCTTGATGGGATAATTAGTAACGACAGTAATCGGGTGTGATTCGAAATAATGCCGTAATTTCTTTGTTGCTGTAACAAACGACAAGAGCAGTTTTTCCATAGAGGAATACCTGGTTTCGGCGTCCAAATGGGATTTACTTACATAGTAGATTGGCAGTTGCTGCTTTTCATCTTCCCGTGTCAGGACGACACTTACTGCATTTGGACTAACAGCTAAATACAGCTGCAAGGTGTCATGGTCGTGAGGCTTCGACAGCAAGGGTGGTGACGTCATGTACTCTTTTAATTTTTGTAGCGCTTGTTCATGGTCGTCGGTCCAATCGAAGCCTTTGTTTTTCCTGAGGACATTGTAAAATAAATGACATATGTCTGAGGATCGAGAGATAAACCTGTTCAAAGCTGCTACTCGACCAACGAGCTTTTGGACCTCCTTGAAATTTCTCGGAGACTTAATCTCGATAATGGCTTTGATCTGGTCAGGATTAGCTTCGATTCCCCGACGAGTGACCATGTAACCCAGGAATTTCCTGGCACTAACGCCAAAAAAACACTTCGTCGAATTGAGCTTCATGCTATACCTCCGAAGGATGTCGAACGACTGTCTCAGATGCTTGACGTGGTCGACAGCTTGCTTTGACTTGACGAGCATGTCATCGATGTATACTTCCATCATGTCGCCGAGATGGTCTTTGAACATCTTATTCACCAGACGATGGTAGGTAGAACCTGCATTTTTTAGTCCGAAAGGAATTACCTTATAACAGTAAATACCCCGATCTGTCATGAACGCAGTTTTCTTCTGGTCATCGACGTGCATCAGGATCTGATTGTACCCAGAATAAGCATCCGTGAATGTTAGTAATTCATGCCCTGCTGTCGCGTCGACCATGGCGTCGATATGTGGCAACGAAAATGGGTCTTTTGGACAAGCTTTGTTGAGATCTGTGAAGTTGATACATACCCTCTACTTACCATTTTTTTCGCCACGACCACGACATTAGCAAGCTAATCGGGATATTTTACTTCTCGAATTTTCCCCGTCTCGAGGAGGTTGTCGACTTCGTCATTTATCACCTTATTCCTTTCAGGAGCAAATTTCTTGCGCTTTTGCTTAATAGGTTTGAACGATGGGTCGACATTGAGCTTATGGGAAATGACGCCAGGGTCTATACCGACCATATCGTCGTGCGACCAGGCAAAACAATCGGCATACTCCTGCAAGAAATATATTAACTTGCCTTTTAGGCATGGATCGAGGGATGAGCCAACAAGGATTTTCTGGTTAGGCTTTATCTGATCCAGGATGATTTCCTCCAGGCGATAATCGTCCACTATCGCAGGAGAATCCTGCGCATTCTGAAGCTTCTCATGCATTTGGGCAGCGGTTTGATCTGGATTTCCGTTACCTGCCATTTTCCTGAAACAGAAAACATGGGAAACTACAAGAAACCGTTAGTAGGACGCACGTTTGTCGAAGATTTTCTCTAGATGGGGTCCCACGGATGGCGCCAAACTGTTAATGCCAAAAATCGTCCAGAAAGATAACTTAAGGTTGATTGTGGAGCTTAACAACTAAAGAAAAGAATCTTTCGACAAAACAGTGCATTAAAGACAGAAAATCGTAAAGGAGACAAGGATTTTGGTGACGCGGGAAAAACCTCAACGAGGAAAAAACCCGAGGACGACTGTGGAAGTCGTCGCTGCACTATGATCGCCAAACAGGGGCGATGTCCTTTGTTTCAGGTGTCGAGGATACAATGATTACAATACAGATGAAAGGAAATACTTTAAATGTAAAGTAACAAGTGTTTGGAATGTAAAAACAAGTGTATCATGTGCGAAGACTGTAGGTCGAGAGTGTAGGTCGTGCGTCGAGAGCGATCACTTGAGAGAGATTTTTTGCTTCAGATGTTCTTGAGTACGCAGTGTGATTCCAGAATTCGATGATCTGCCAATGATGACTTTGCCTTTGTATTTATAGTCTTCGAATGCATTTAATGACTCCATGAATTCCTCTTGTAACGGTCGTACCGATCTCTGTTGTTTAATGTTCATAACTGCTTTGTTGGTTTCGTCCGTTGGCCATAAATGTCATTTGACCTGTATTAAATGAGGAAAACATAACAGAAGAATCATACGTTAGTTGGTCGAGGTTGCGTGTTTCTACACGACGGTCGAGGTGGAGAGGTACGTTCGACTTTGGCTTTGGTCAAAGAGAAAAATGCTTATGATTTGACTTGTGTTAGGGAGAAGTGTAATAAATGTTCTTAGTGCTTTGGTCGTAGTTGTTAATGCCAAAAATCGCACCAAAGGGACAACTTAAGGTCGATGTGGACTTAATCAACTAAAGAAAGGATCTTTCGACGAGACGTGCGACGAGGGAAAAAATAAACGAGACAAGGGATTTGATGACGCAGGAAAAACCTCAATCGAGGAAAAAACCTGCAGACGACAAGGGATGTCGTCGCTGCACTATGGTCGCCAATCAGGGGCGACGTCCTTGGTACTGGCGTCGGTTGTACGATAATTACAATACGAATGAAGGAAATACTTCCAAATATAAAGTACAAGTGTTTGAATGTGATGGCAAGTGTTTGTCGTGTGTGAATACAAAGTGTGAACTATCTGTCGAAGGCTGATGTCGTGCGTCGAGATTGATACTTGAGCTTTTCCTTCGAGTGTTCTTGAGTTCGCTATAGGATTCTGGCTTTCAGTACTCAATCTCCAGAGTTTGAATGTTCTTTGCTATGAATTTGGATGATTTTCTCTGCTGTGTGATGATGTTCGCTGAAGTGTATTGGATGTTAATCGATGTGTCTTGAAATGAGGCTTTAACTTTTCTTTTATAGTCTTCACGTCATTAGTTACCTCCATTAATGATTCAATCAACGGCTACAACGGCTGGAAACGGTCGTCGGAGTGATTATCCATGATGATCTTCGTCCGTTACAGCTATCAATCGTTGATGGTTGCGTCGGTTATATCCGTTGCTCTTTAATGACTTTGACTCCTGCATTAAACACTTAACAAACGTAACAGTCAAGGTTAACATTAGTTCGGTCGAAGGTACAATGATCTTACGCGATGGTCGTACAGGATGGGCGATACTATGGTCGAGCGTCGTGGAAGACGTACGACTTACCTTTTACGGGCGACGACGGATGTTTTATGGGTTCTTGTCGAGACCTTATCTTAATACAAGATTTGGATTATGATGTGCAATTTACCTTCTCTGGTCGTGGTCGTACGACGTGATTTTTTGCCCAAACAGTTTGCCCCCAAAATTTGAAAGAAGGATAGCAAATCCGAGTTTTAAATTTTGTTAGTCGAAAATATGACAAGTGATGGAAATTACCTTGGTTACCTTGGAGCCAGACTGGTTCGTTTCTAACTGAACGAGAAGTTGAAAAGGATAACGAGGTCGTGACATCATGCTGACGTACGATGATGCTTACCAGCTGTCGATGCCAGGTGTCGGTGATTTACTAGGGTCATATGGAAATCGGGGATGCGTGTCGATCTTTTGAAGGGTTCGACCTGTCACGATTTCTCGCATGGATTGTTTTCTTCAATCTTACGAAAAGTCATCTTTTCCAGAATCTCGACTTTTTCCAAATCTTTAGTGACTGATGATCTACTGTGGGCTGTGATACCCGAATCGATGACGATGTTGGTTGCGATAGACGCGATGTTCGTGGATTCCGCGCATCTGGCGACGATGTTTTCTGCTACCACGTCGACCCTTTCGTTAGCCGGCAGGGGCGAGGGTGTAAAGACGGGAGAGAATGATGGGGATTTTATGGAGATCAACTTTGCGTTGTCTTCATCCCTCTTGACTGACTATGTCCTCGTCAGGACGAAGTCGCTCCCGCTTCTGGGGAAATATCAGCTCTTATATTTCAAGGAGCATTTTCCAGGGATCTCTATCGAAGAGGTTAGACCGTGTTTGGTCGTACTTGCGTCTTTCGTAAGTTTTTCTTTCGAAACTTGTGTTTACCGACGTTTATTCTTTCAATGAGCGTTTTGCTAATACATCCTTTTTGTAATTATGCAGATGTTTCTGTTTTCCTTCACCAAACACGTGAGGAAACTGGGAGTATTGGAGTGGAGGTCGATTGTCGAAGAGGAGATATTCCTTCCTCCAACCTTAACATTAATCTTAAGAGCCACATTCTCGGAATGCCATGACGCGAAGGGTTGGGAGACGACTCCGATATACTCGTTTGATCCTTGCATCAGTTCTTCAGGATTGTCGGGATTCCGAAGGCTGAGTTTTCTTTGGGCAGAATTTACGATTGCCATGCTTCCTTAGATCTTAGGGTAGTTTCTTTTTTCTGGGTTTATGAATTAGGCTTTTCATGTTTGACCGTTGGTGGTCGGGTCGTTGGTATGCAACAGCTTTTGACTTTGTATTCACTTGTCCGACTATTGGTCGTTCATATGTAATCGTTCAATGAAGTTCCTTCTTTTGCTGAACCTGTGTTTTTAATTACATATGTCGTGGATAAATGTAATACTGATCATAACAGTATGAAATAAACGGAGGATCGTGCGACTTAGGCTTTTATTACAATATAACAGTTGAAATATATATCATCGATGTGTTAGAACATACAAAGTATTTCTAAGTTCCAGAAACTTAGATCGAGGGACCGTTTATACATTACGTATGACTGTATCGTATCATGAAACTTTAGAATATATGCCCCTGTGATCAAACAATCGAGTCATGCACTTGGATACCCATGTCGTGCGTTCCTGCGATAAAGTTCGTTAGAGGTCGTCGTTTTTCCAACGATTTTGTGATGCTTACCGTCGTGCTGAAAACTTTGTACGATAGGAAGGCGATTTAAAAGAAATATTTTTTCAAGTGCGTCGCATTCCAACTTCGTGGGATTTCCTGATTGTCGAGGGTTCGAAGTCGATAGGCTCCTTTACCAACGACTTCGGAGATACGATAGGGAGCTTCCCACTTGGTAGAAAGTTTACCTGCGTTGAGCTCCTGGGTATTCGAGAATACTCGACGGAGGACGTAATCGCCTTCTCGAAAGATTTTAACTTTTACGTGCTTATTGAAATGTCGTTCGACTGCCTGCTTCTGTGACGCCATTCTGATCAAGTCCGATTCTCTGAGCTCTTCAAGGGCGTCGAGGTCATAACTTAAATCAACCATGTTGTGGTTGACGGATGTGTGCCTCGAAGTTGGGAGATGAACCTCGATCAGTAGGACAGCTTCGCAACCATAGACGAGAGAGAAGGGGGTTTGCCCAGTGGATGTGCGTGGCGTCGTGCGATTTGCCCATAGGACCGAAGGGAGTTCTTCAACCCACCTTCCTTTTGAGACTTTTAATCGTTTCTTGATCGAAGCTATAATAGTCTTATTGCTTGACTCGACAAGTCCATTAGCTTGGGGATACTTGGGAGTCGAGGTTGTTAATTTGATATTCCTGTCGTCGCAGAACTGTTGTGTCCTGTCGCTTATGAATTGGGATCCATTGTCGCAGACAATTTCGGATGGAATTCCAAACCTGCATATGATGTTATTCTGGATAAAGGAGATAACTTCTTTATCCCTAATTTGGGGGAAGCCAGCTGCTTCGACCCATTTAGAAAAGTAATCCGTGAGCACGAGGAGGAACACTTTTTGCCCCGGAGCAGGTGGTAGTTTGCCGACAATATCCATTCCCCACCTCATGAAAGGCCATGGGACAAGCGTTGAGTGCAAAGGCTCCGAGGGTTTATGAGACATACCTGAGTGTCGTTGACAGGGGTCACAATTTTGGACGTACTTGACAGCGTCTTGTCGTAGTGTCGGCCAAAAATACCCTTGTCGGGAGACACGATTAGCCAAGCTACGACCTCCTGAGTGATTACCACATTCGCCGTCGTGCATCTCTTGGAGGATTTTCTGGGCTTGATTCTTGCTGATGACGCACCTTAAATTTAAGCCCGTCGATGATCGCCGATAAAGCTTATTTTCGATTATGACGTACTTAGATGCTTTGAATCTAATTTTTCGAGCCTCCATTTTGTCTTCGGGGAGTTGGTCGTGCACGAGGAAATTTCGAATGTCGCGTGACCAATCATCTTCTTCGTCTTCGATCTGGATGACGTCTGTGTTTCCAATGGACGGCGTTGCCAGGTGAATCATAGGAATAACATCAAATATTGGTTCAACTAAAGCTGACCCAAGGTTCGCCAATGCGTCGGCTTGAGTGTTCTGGTCTCGCGGAATCTGTTCAATAGAAAAATATTTAAATTTTTTGGTAATTTCCTTTGCCACGCTTAGATATGCTGTCATTTTTTAATCCTTGGCTGCGAATTCTCCATTGATTTGATTTACTACCAGCAGGGAATCGCTCTTGACATGCAGTGCGGTTGCCCCCGAGTTGTGGGCCATATTCATTCCCACGATCAAGGCTTCATATTCGGCTTCGTTGTTGGTGGCCTTGAAGTCGCATCGGACCGAGTATACCATCTTACCCCCCTGTGGCGACTTTAAGACGACACCCAGTCCAGAGCCTCTAATGTTGGATGATCCGTCGACATGTAGGATCCAAGGCACGTCGTCGTGAGTCGCCACAGTGGACACTTCGAGCTCTGCTTCTTTTTCCAACTCAGGGCTGAAATCGGCGATAAAGTCTGCCAAGGCTTGTGATTTGATCGCTGTCCTGGGTTTGAAATCAATGTCATAACTGCTGAGATATATGCTCCACTTTGCTAAGCGACCTGTCAACTCAGGTTTCCTTAGAACAGACTTAAGAGGAAAGTTAGTTACGACAGTAATAGGGTGTGATTCGAAGTAGTGTCGTAATTTTTTAGCAGCTGTGACTAGCGACAAAAGCAGCTTTTCCATGGCAGAATACCTGGTTTCTGCGTCGAAGAGAGATTTACTTACGTAGTAGATTGGTAATTGTTGTTTTTCGTCCTCTCGTGTGAGTACGGCGCTTACCGCATTTGGACTGACAGCTAAATACAATTGTAAGACCTCATGATCGTGAGGTTTCGACAACAGAGGAGGCGATGCCATATACTCTTTGAGTTTTTGCAATGCTTGCTCATGATCGTTGGTCCAGTTGAAACCTTTGTTTTTCCTGAGGACGTTATAAAACAGATGACATATATCTGAAGATCGGGAGATAAACCTGTTTAGGGCCGCTACTCGACCAGTAAGCCTTTGGACCTCCTTGAAATTTCGAGGAGATTTGATGTCGATGATGGCTTTGATTTGATCGGGGTTAGCCTCGATTCCTTGGCGAGTGACTATGTGGCCTAAGAATTTTCCAGCACTGACTCCGAAGGAACATTTGGTAGGGTTGAGCTTCATGTTATACTCCCGAAGGATGTTGAACGATTGTCTTAGATGCTCGACATGATCGACCGCTTGCTTTGACTTGACGAGCATGTCGTTATATACCTCCATTGTATCGCCGAGGTGGTTTTTGAACATTTTATTCACCAGACGTTGATAGGTGGATCCTGCATTTTTTAGTCCGAAAGGCATAACTTTATAACAGTAAATACCTCGGTCCGTCATAAAAGCGGTTTTCTCCTGGTCCTCGACGTGCATTAGGATTTGGTTATACCCTGAATAGGCATCCATGAAGGTCAATAGTTCATGTCCTGCGGTTGCGTCGACCATGGCGTCGATATGCGGTAATGGGAAAGGATCTTTCGGGCAAGCCTTATTGAGATCGGTGAAGTCGATACTGACCCTCCACTTTCCATTCTTTTTAGCCACGACCACGACATTAGCAAGCCAGTTGGGATACTTTACTTCTCGGATCTTTCCTGTCTTTAGGAGGTTATCGACCTCATCGTTGATTACCTTATTTATTTCAGGAGCGAATTTGCGGCGCTTTTGCTTGACGGGTTTAAACGATGGATCGATACTGAGCTTATGAGAAATGATGTTAGGGTCAATGCCAACCATATCTTCATGCGACCAGGCGAAGCAGTCAGCATATTCCTGCAAGAAAGATATTATCCTTTGCCTAAGATGGGGATCGAGAGATAAGCCTATCAAGACTTTTTGCTCGGGCTTGCTTGGGTCTAAGATGACTTCTTCTAGGCAATAGTCACCGATGGCTTTAGGAACATCTTGCACCTTTTCAAGCTTTCCATATGCGGGGTCAGTGGTTCGCTCTGAATTTCCGCCATCTGCCATTTTCTTGTGATAGAGAACAGAAGAAACTCCAAGAAATTATTAGTAGGGTGCACGTTCGTCGAGGATTTTCTCTAGATGAGGTTCCACGGATGGCGCCAAACTGTTAATGCCAAAAATCGCACCAAAGGGACAACTTAAGGTCGATGTGGACTTAATCAACTAAAGAACGGATCTTTCAACGAGACGTGCGACGGGGGAAAAATAAACGAGACAAGGGATTTGATGACGCAGGAAAAACCTCAACCGAGGAAAAAACCTGCGGACGACAAGGGATGTCGTCGCTGCACTATGGTCGCCAATCAGGGGCGACGTCCTTGGTACTGGCGTCGGTTGTACGATGATTACAATACGAATGAAGGAAATACTTCCAAATGTAAAGTAACATTGTTTGAATGTGATGACAAGTGTTTGTCGTGTGTGAATACAAAGTGTGAACTATCTGTCGAAGGCTGATGTCGTGCGTCGAGACTGATACTTGAGCTTTTCCTTCGAGTGTTCTTGAGTTCGCTATAGGATTCTGGCTTTCAGTACTCAATCTCCAGAGTTTGAATGTTCTTTGCTATGAATTTGGATGATTTTCTCTGCAGTGTGATGATGTTCGGTGAAGTGTATTGGATGTTAATCGATGTGTCTTGAAATGAGGCTTTAACTTGTCTTTTATAGTCTTCACGTCATTAGTTAGCTCCATTAATGATTCAATCAACGGCTACAACGGCTGGAAACGGTCGCCGGAGTGATTATCCATGATGATCTTCGTCCGTTACAGCTATCGATCGTTGATGGTTGTGTCGGTTATATCCGTTGCTCTTTAATGACTTTGACTCCTGCATTAAACACTTAACAAACGTAACAGTCAAGGTTAACGTTAGTTTGGTCGAAGGTACAATGATCTTACGCGATGGTCGTACAGGATGGGCGATACTATGGTCGAGCGTCATGGAGGACGTACGACTTACCTTTTACGGGCGACGACGGATGTTTTATGGGTTCTTGTCGAGACCTTATATTAATACAAGATTTGGATTATGACGTGCGATTTACCTTCTCTGGTCGTGGTCGTACGACGTGATTTTTTTCCCAAACAGTAGTCGAGACTGGTGAAATTTTGCCCAAACAATAGTCATTCAAGATAGTGTCTTTACATCTCGTGATCGCACATCACGTGTCGCATGTTACACGTCGCACGTCGCACATCACCAGTCACACGTTACTAGTCTTATGTTACTAGTCTTACGTCTTACGTTACTAGTCTTATGTTACTAGTCTTACTTCACTAGTCTTATGTCGCCAGTTACGTGTCGCCAGTTACGACTGGTCGGTCTTACGTCGACAGTCTCCTATCGTCGATCTTATATCGCTCTAGTCCTGCGAAAGCATCGTCCTGACATCCTGGTCCTGCGACCTGGTCTTACGACATTTTCATCCTAGTCTTACGACATTTTCATAAGACCATTCTTATATTAAGATAAGGTCTTACAAGACATTTACAGTCATATACATGGTCTTATATTTCGGCGACGGTCGTATGCTCCATAAGACCGACGTCCAGAACTTAAGACAGTCTTACGATTACACTAACCATTAATGGTCAACAGCCGTTTCTTTTGTTCATTAATGCAGGTCCACAAGCAATTATGGTACAACGGTCAGTAACGGACGAGCTCTTAATAACATTAAAGACTCGACAGCAGTTACAAAACCAAATCAAAGCGCAGTTTAGTGGCAGAAGGCATGGGAAGTACAAAGTGTTCCTAAAAGCATGGCAAGATGAATAAATTAATCAAACCCATGGTACTTTAAAAGTTGACTTATTGAAAAGGTGAAAGGTCCTATGGGTAAAAGGGCTTCAAGCTTATGGATTGAAGAATTATACAAGGAGCTGAATTTTATCTTGATTCTTCAGTCCTTATTTTCTAGACAACCCATTTTTGTGTAAAACCCAAACCTTCCTCCTAGTATAAAAAGGGTTGTTGGGTTACATTTATTTCATCTTGCACATCTCAACTACCACATGAAGTGTTAGTGTAGTTCTAGTTGTTAGTTCATCATTTACTGCAGTAGTTTCTTTAATTTTATGTATTTTCAATTCCTAGTGTAATTGTAGTTTCCAATCGTTAGTGGCAGTGACGTACCCTCGTTCCCCACTGCGGCTTTAATAAAGTCACTTTCAGTTTATTTATGTTCATCTCTTCATCTTTTGTTTTCTTTACTTCAGAAATGTTAGGCTAAACATCCTTTGGGATGTATGAAAGAGAAGTACCTGGACTTTATTAAAAATGCTTGAGTAATCATTATACTTGGAATATTTATTGTTTTGGTAATTCACTCTCGATTACTGCCCAATGATGCAAACAAGCCGAAAGTCTAGTTCTTAACTCAGAAATGAGTAGAACGCAAGGACACGAGCTTGGATGATGCTAGGGGATTCGAAAGAATTCTTATGACGCTTGCGAAAGTGAGGTCGGCACAGTGAGCTAATCTCAACCCACTGGAGTAGTAGGCAAGCTAGTTGGTGTATTTAAAAACACTTAGAGTATTTGTCTCTATGCATTCCATCGAGACCTGAAAAGGTCCATTTTGAGATTACCATTGACAAAACGATAAATACTAAGAGTATGAGATTTTTACCTAAAGGTGTGAGTATTTTGTAACCGGGCTTTTCTAGCGAAAATGCCCACCTCAAGTACAAGGATCATTTTTAGGATCAGGTATTTAATATAAAATCTAGGGAAAATCTAACCTACAATCCTTCTTTTAAATCTTAAGTAAATCGTTAAAAGTAGCATTTCACCAAACAAACCAAAATATTGCTTCCTCTGTAATTGAGACCTGTAAAAGGAGCCCATGAGAACGATATTGTCTTGATTGCCCAGTCCCTGTGGATTCGATTCTGGTATTTTACCAACTATTACTTGTTGTGACGATCATAGTGGTCAGTGTACACTTGCACTTCCCACTGTGGGTAGCTTGCAACCCACTGCGATTAAATCACATATTTCGCTCGTACCAAGTTTTTGGCGCCGTTGCCGGGGACTGGCTTGATTTTAAATCTCAAGACATTAGTTTTTGTTCGAGCCCGAGTAACTCGTTTTTCTAAGCTGTTCGTGTTGCATGCCACGGCAACAAAACGGACCTTTGGTGCCAATCGATCTTGAAATAGAGAAAACTTTTCGAAGAAGACGTAAAAACAATAACACAAATCGACAACCCCTTGTGGAACCCACTAAAAACATGGCAGGTGTAGGAGGTGAAAGACCCGTTAATCCACCACCATTAGTGGAGACCACAGTGACGATTGCCGATAGCAAAGATCGAAAAATACGGGACTATGCTACTTCCGGAGTTGGTGATTTAAGCTCCGGAATTTTAAGACCCAACATTGTTGCAACTCATTTTGAACTCAAACCGGTGATGTTTCAAATGATCCAAGCCATGAGTCAGTTTGGAGGATCAGCATCTGAGGATCCACACTCGCATTTAAAATCTTTTTTAGAAATGACTGATTCCTTTCAATTGCAAGGTGTGAGTGATGAAGCATTAAGGTTAAGGCTTTTTCCTTTTTCACTAAGGGATAAGGCAAAGACTTGGCTGACCTCACATGCGCCTCACTCGATAACCACTTGGCAAGAACTTGCTGACAAATTTTTACAAAAATACTTTCCTCCAACGAGGAATGTAAGGTTTCGAAATGATATTATTTTGTTTAGGCAAGAAGAAGATGAGGCTGTTTCGGATGCATGGGAACGATTTAAAGATTTACTTCGAAAATGCCCACATCACGGCATCCCACATTGCATCCAATTGGAGACCTTTTACAATGGTCTTTCCAATGCGGCCAAAATCATCTTAGATGCAACAGCCGGTGGAACATTCACGAGTAAAACCTACAATGAAGGATATCAAATTTTAGAAAAAGTGTCCAACAACAATACCAAGTGGTCCAATCCGAGAGCACCCATACCAAAGACCAACACCATTGACTCCGAGGCACTCAAAACCATGAATGCACAGCTCGTGGCCTTAACCAAATTAGTTTTGAACCAAAATAGAGGCCAAGTCAATTCCGCAACACATCTCACCGAGAATTGTTCCCTCTGTGTAGAAGAACATGTTTTTGACTATTGTCCAGCAAATCCCGAGTCCGTTAATGTTATAGGGACCAACCCAAGGAACAACCCGTATTCACAGACTTATAATCCAGGATGGAGGAATCACCCAAATTTCTCTTGGGCTAGTAATCCAGGACTCCAACCCCACGGGGCGAGTCATGTCCAGCAAAGACCACAAAACCCCCTGGATTTCAGCAACATCACATTGGGCAGCACCCACAGAACTTTCACCAAGGGCAATCCTCACAACAGTTCCAACCAAGATCAACTCAGCCCGCTGAGGCTCAACCATCACTCGAGTCAATTCTCAAAGGTTTCATAAATCAAACTCAAGCAACCATTAGGAACATAGAGACCCAAGTACGGCAACTAGCCTTCGAAGTCAAGAATAGACCACCAGGGACGTTACCTAGTGACACCGAACACGCTAGGGTAATAAGAAAAGGATCTGAACAAGTCAAGTCCATAACACTTAGGAGTGGAAAGGATCTGAAAGATATCGTTTTTGAGTCTGATGATCCGCCTCAAATACCCACTGTCCATAAACCCACAGTGGCCACTCCTCAAGTCACTGTCATTCCCACAGTGAGGACCGATGTCCTTGAGCTTTCCACTTTTGGACCCATACCAAAACCTACTATTCCAAAGTCAACACCACAGCAAACTCAAATTGATCCATGAAATGTACCTTTTCCTGGAAGAATGAAGACTAACATTGTCGATGTTCAATTTAAAAAATTCTTAGACATTTTTAAACAACTTCACATTAACATACCCTTGGTAGAGGCTCTCGAGCAAATGCCAAGCTATGTTAAGTTTTTAAAGGATATTTTGAACAAAAAGAGAAAGTTTGGTGAGTTTGAGACTGTGGCTTTGACCAAGGAATGTAGTGCCCTCCTTACTAGCAAGATTCCGCCTAAGTTGAAAGACCCGGGTTGTTTCACCATTCCATGCACAATAGGAGGACAAGAAGTAGGTCAAGGACTTTGTGATTTGGGAGCTAGTATAAACTTGATGCCATTGTCCATTTTTAACAAGTTAGGTATTGGAGAGGCTAGACCCACAACCGTGACATTACAATTAGCGATAGGTCCATTGCCTACCCAAAGGGAAAAATAGAAGACGTTTTGGTCCAAGTGGATAAATTTATCTTCCCCATCGATTTTGTAGTTCTAGATTATGAGGCCGATAAAGATATCCCAATCATTTTAGGGCGTCCGTTTCTTGCAACCGGACGTACTTTGATTGATGTGCACAAAGGGGAACTCACTATGAGAGTCAATGACCAAGAAGTAACATTCAATGTCTTCAAGTCCCTTAGATACATAGAAACCGAAGACTGTTTTGCCTTGAGTTCGATTAGTGGTGCCCACAGTTTTGAAACAATGAACACAGTGGGGAGTGAGAGTGAGCACTCCGATTCTGAGAGTGATGACACTTTTGAGGATGAGTGTAACCAATAGTGGCAGCTTTTGAACCTCTGGACTTTAAAGACAGAGATGTTCAACCCCCTTCCATAGAACAACCTACCGAGTTAGAGCTTAAACCATTGCCTTCCCATTTAAAATATGCTTATCTCGCTAAGGATAATAAACTTCCCGTTATTATCTCTTCCAAACTTAGTGAGAAACAAGAACAACTTCTGATTGATTTGTTAATGAAGCATAAGAGGGCAATTGGTTGGGCCATAGCGGCCATTCGAGGTATTAGCCCCCCCTTATGCCAACATAAGATTAACTTGGAGAGTGACCACCCTGGAAAAGTCCAACCTCAAAGAAGGTTAAACCCCATCATGAAGGAGGTAGTTAAGAAAGAAGTTTTAAAGTGGTTAGACGCCGGTATCATCTATCCCATAGCTAGTAGTAGTTGGGTGAGCCCCGTTCAATGTGTCCCTAAAAAGGGAGGGACGACCGTATTGAAGAACGAAAAGAACGAGCTCATTCCCACTAGGACTGTCACGGGGGTGGAAAATATGCATGGACTATAGACAACTCAACATAGCCACTAAGAAAGACCATTTTCTCCTACCTTTCATCGACCAAATGCTTGATAGGTTAGCGGGAAAAGAATTCTATTGTTTTCTAGATGGATACTCCGGATACAACCAAATCCATATCGCATCCGAGGACCAAGAAAAGACCACCTTTACTTGTCCCTACGGTACTTTTGCATTCCGAAGGATGCCATTTGGATTGTCTAATGCCCCAGCCACTTTCCAACATTGTATGATGGCCATTTTCACCGATATGATTGAGGACACCATAGAAGTTTTTATGGATGACTTTTCTGTGATAGGGACATCGTTTGACAACTGCATGGGAAACTTAGAGAAAAGCCTAGTGAGATGTGAGACCCACGACCTTATTTTGAATTGGGAAAAATGCCATTTTATGGTAGAAGAAGGTATTGTCCTAGGCCATCTTGTCTCAAAAAGAGGGTTGGAAGTTGACAAGGCCAAGCTTGAAGTAGTGGCATAACTTCCCGAACCCACAACGGTAAAAGGTATTCGTAGTTTTTTGGGTCATGCGGGTTTTTATAGGAGGTTCATCAAAGATTTTTAAAAAATAACTAAACCCCTATGTAACATGTTACAACATGAAAAGGAATTTAATTTTACCCAAGAATGTCGAGATGCCTTTGAAACAATCAAAAAAGCTTTAGTTACTGCACCCATAGTGACCACTCCTGACTGGTCACTCCCATTTGAAGTCATGTGTGACGCCAGCGAGTGGGCTGTGGGGGCTGTTCTCGGACAAAGGAAAAACAAAATCTTTCACCCCATTTATTATGCAAGTAAAACACTGATTGAGGCTCAGATTAATTATATTGTTACTGAAAAAGAATTACTTGCGGTGGTGTTTTCTTTTGATCGTTTCAGGTCGTACTTGATAGGGACGAAGGTCATCATACACACTGATCATGCAGCGATAAAATATTTGATCAACAAGGCTGATTCCAAGCCACGTTTGATTAGATGGGTTTTATTGCTGCAAGAATTCGACCTTGAGATCGTTGATAGTAAAGGAACAAGCAATCAGGTAGCTAACCATTTGTCCAGGCTCGAGAAGATAGTGACCACTGTAGATCCCACTCCGGTCAAAGAGAATTTTCTCGATGAACAATTATTATCAGCCCAACATCATGAAAATAATATTCCTTGGTACGCTGACATTGCAAACTTTTTAGCAAGTGGACTAAAACCCCACGGGATGAGTGGACAACCATTTAAAAAGTTTTTACATGATACACGACAATATGTTGGGGACGACCCTTTCTTATATAAGATAGGGACGGGCCAAATATTGAGGCGTTGTGTCCACGGGAGTGAGCAACATCAAATACTCCTTGGTTGTCACACATCCCACTACGGTGGCCACTTTGGTGGAAACCGCACTGCTGCAAAAATCTTGCAAAGTGGGTTCTTTTGGCCCACTGTCTTTAAAGACTCTTTTGAATTTGTGAAAAATTGTGAGCAATGTCAACGCACCGGGAACATTTCACAAAGGAACGAGATGCCTCTTAATAACATCCTAGAGGTAGAACTTTTCGATGTTTGGGGGATTGATTTCATGGGACCCTTTCCAAATTCAAACAATAATTTTTATATCTTGGTTGCGGTGGACTATGTTTCGAAATGGGTAGAAGTTGTTGCATTTCACTCTAATGATGCTAACACCGTGGTGAAATTTTTGCATAAAAACATTTTCACTCGATTTGGAACACCACGGGCATTGATTAGTGACGAAGGCACCCATTTTGTGAATAAAGTCATGAGCTCGGTCCTTGCTAAGTATGATATACATCATAGGATTGGTCAACCAAACTTGATAAAAGGTATTTTAGAGAAAGTTGTTAAACCACATCGAAAGGATTGGTCAACCAAACTTGATGATGCTCTTTGGGCCTATCGTACGGCCTATAAAACTCCCTTGGGAATGTCTCCAATTAAATTAGTTTTTGGCAAAGCTTGCCATTTACCAATTAAATTGGAGCACAAGGAGTTTTGGGCCCTTAAAGAGCTTAACATGAGTGAGGATGCTGCGGGAATTAAGAGGTGTTTACAAATGCATGAACTAGAGGAGTTGCGATACCACTCCTATGAAAATGCAAAGTTGTACAAGGAAAAGACCAAGATGTGGCATGATCGCAGAATCAACCATAGGGAGTTCATGGAAGGCCAACATGTATTATTGTTCAATTCCCGCCTTAAACTCTTTCCAGGTAAACTAAAGTCACGATGGACGGGACCGTACACCGTGGTCAAGGTTAGGCCCTTTGGAACAGTAGAGTTAAAGTCCCCACAGTCTGGTCAAACGTTTAAAGTCAATGGGCAGAGAGTGAAGCATTTTCTGAGCGAGAGTGCTCACATTCCATCATACTCTGGTTAAGAAAAGTCGGAACCATCTGTAAATATTTTATTTCAGCTATTTGCTGTATTTTTATTATTTTTGGTCTTTTTAATTCTGCATGGTAGTTTATTTTAATATGTGTAGGAAAGATTGCCAATTTTTGAAGAAAAAGTCAAACAACTGCTTCGCAGTGACTTCGCACTAGTCACTGCCGATCTGAAGATGAGATGGGACGGTTTTGGGGGCCCAAGAGCTGACACACATCACCTTTTCTTACACCATGTGTCTCATTTTTCTGACCCTACACCTATTTTTCCATTTTTCAAGAAACAAGCTATCATTACCCCTCTCTCTCTCTCTCTCCTAAGTAACCGTTCCCTCCAACATAATACCTAAAAAATACTTCCTTTACCCACAAAAGCCTAAAAACACCTTTTCCTCCAATTTATTCAAAAACAAACACTTCTTCTTTCCATCTTTTCTCTCACAAACCAGAACCAAGGAACCCTTCCAATGGCTAGAAGCAAAAGATTAAACCCTAACCCTAATGAACCCGGCCGTGCCGCGGTCCGCCGTCGAACCCTCGAAGACAACCCGCCGGAAAATGTCACTGGCGATCTGAACGAACCGCCACCATTGTCCGGCGAACATCCAACGACGACCGACGTAGTAGATGAAGGGTCATCCAAGCAAGAAGGCTCAAAAGCTGCTTCTTCATCAAAAACTTCGGATACCAGTCTGAAGCATTTTGAGGAGGAGGAATCACAAACTGAAGAGGATATTCAGAAGTTGGAAGAAAAACTTCTTGCACTTCGGAAAAAGAAGGAAGAGGTCGAGAGGAAAAAGAAAGAGGAGGAAGAAAGGTTGGCACAAGAGGAGGCAGAAAGAATAAGGAAAGAGGAGGAAGAGAGAATCCGAAAAGAAGAAGCCGAATGGTTGGCGAGAGAAGAAGAGGAAAGACATAAGATTGAACAAGAGAAACTTCTTGAAGAAGAAAGGAAACGGGCAGAGGAAGAGAAGAAAAAGGCTGAAGAAGAAAGGATGAGAAAGGTAGAACAAGACCAAATCAGACAAGAGGAGGAAAATCGAAGAAAAGAGGTAGAGGATGCGACACTCATGCACAAATAGCAGATTCAGACTGATGCAAACCTCCAAGCCACAAACACTATTGATTTGGAGGCACTTAAGAAGGCTGCCCACGGTGAGGAAGACCCTATGAGAAGAGCATCACGAAAGAAAGGAATGGTCACCAGATCTGGGGTTACCATTTCGCAGAAAACACCGGCCAAGAAACCAAGGAATCAACCATCTGGGAAAGGTAAGGGTCTTGAACCCTCTTTAAGTTCATCATCTGTTGATTATGATGAACAAATCCAATCTGAAAACCCACATCAGTCCACAGTGGGGACTGAGCATGCCCCCAGTGGGGTGCCTAGGCAGTTTACGACCCAGAGGCCGCTGCCCACTACGACTGCATTTCCAAGCACAAGTTGAACCTAGAGAGGGGTTTCGACCCTGACTTTGTAGAGGCCAACCCATTCGTCAAAAACAGGGTTATACATCATGATTGGACGACATTGGCATCTGCCAATCGTCGGGCCAATGCCTCGTTGGTTAGGGAGTTCTATGCCGAAGCCTCTCAGACGAAGGACCCATTTGTGAAAGTTCGGGGTCGAACCGTGCACTATACCGCCACTGCTATCAATCGTGTCCTTGGAATAGGGACCCCACCTGTGTGCCAGTTTGCTAATTTTATGAAGAAAATGACCCCGACGGATGAAGATGTTATTTTAAGGGTATTGGCAGCCGAAGGAAAGCCCTGGGATAAAGATGGTAGTAGACGGTGCCTACACGCTAGCTCCCTTACTACCGAGGCCGCTGTGTGGTTCCAGTTTCTACGTGTCTCTTTGTCCCCAACTACTCATGACACGACCCTATCGATGCACAAGTGCGCCTTGCTGTACTGCATCCTTGCAGGTAAACCGATCAACCTGGGAATTGTTATGCACTCCGCAATCTACCAACCACGCACCCGAAAGAAGGTAATCCTCCCTCTTCCATGTCTTATTACTTCATTACTAATAGAGGCTGGAGTACCATCTGCTCAGGAGGACAAGTGGATTGAGTCCATGAAAAACATTAGCATTGTCACGATCAAGAAGATGGGGAGAGCAATCACTACTCCCCCCAATGAACCTGCTGATGAACATCCCACAATGAGATCCACTGATACCCCACTGCGCCAGCCCACTCCAGGAAGCACAAGCAATCCCATGACTGCCATTCTGACCGCTTTGACAACTCTCACCTATCGGGTCGATCTAATGGAAGCCCAACAGAAACATATGAATCGGGCCACCGAATCCTTCTGGATGTATACTAGAGATAGGGATGAGATTCTTAATCAGATGTACCAGGGTGCTGATCCCTTGCTTGTTGCACAACTCCCTGAATTCCCAGAAGGAATATGCCCCTCCAATGATAGTGAAGATGGCTTCGATGAAGACTCCGCAGAAAGTTCACCGCCAGCGACTCCTGCCCACTGAATGGTTTGTTGGGACTTTGGTTCCCACTTTGATGCTCTCAAAAACATATTCTATTTTCTGTTTGGTTTCGTATTCTGCCTATGGCTAGGCATATGACAATATTTGCTACTATGTTTATTAAATGATGCATGAATTCCTGCTGTTAAGCAGGTACTTTTGGGTACTAACTCACTTCTTGTTTGAATGATTGTTTGATCCGTTTCCATTTCAAGGTAAAACTTTCGACTTCCGACTTAAAAGGTCCCTTTTGTAAGTACGAATCTCAACTTGTCACCATGAAATGATATAGGCCATTTTTGCATCCAAACACGACCTTTTTGTACCCCCAACCACCACCTTCGCATATATTTCCAAGTCACAGTGAGGACACTGTGCAATCTTAAGTTTGAGTTGGGGACTTCCAGTATGACTTCCAGTCTTTCCACAGTGGGGACACTGTGAAGTCATAAGTTTGAGGTGGGTAAGCCATACCGCCCTCCAAAAAAAATCCAAAAACAGAAGAAAATCAGAGTGTCACTACCAAAATTGATGGTGTGCCTTTTCTGGACCATCAAAGTGCTCACTCCCAGAAAAAGATGGCGTGCCTATTCTGGACCATCAGAATACCCACTTTCACAAAAAATAGCCATACCCAAGTAAAAATCCTGAAGTGTACGAACTTACCCATGCAAAATACAAATCACTCACTTCTTGAAATAAAAATCTCAAAGCGAGATATTCGGTCTATGTTTGAAATTGCTTAACGAAACCCTTGGGAAAATATTCAAAGCCATAAACCCTTCGAACCTAAGAAAGTCCTATTGATCAAATGTGAACAAGGGAAAGATTTCGTCAACTACAAAAGTGAAGCTTTAATTTTGGAACGGAAGAAGTATCTGTGGAAGGAGATCAACATTCATTCGGAGTGAGAAGTCGGTAAGTCTCTGAAAGCTCAAGTGCAATTTTTTTAGTTTCTCTTTCTTTTTATTACTTGGGGACAAGTAATGGTTTAAGTTTGAGGTTGTGATAACTCTATTTTTAGATTTATTATTTCCTTTTATTTTTATTTTATTTTGTCAATTTTTAGCCATCCCACTTCTCAAAACCCCCATTCTTGGTAACATTCACGAAAATGAGCAAAAAGAGTGAACCATGGTTTTTAATAAATTATTTGGTGGAATTTTGTTGCTTTTTCACGAAATATCCGCAGTGACTTGCGCATCCCACTCCAGACCCCACTATCGAGCAGAGAAGAAGACAAAATAAAACTAACTCTTAGTTGGGAAGTAAAGATTTGGAGAATAGAAGGTTAAGTGGCAGAAGGCATGGGAAGTACAAAGTGTTCCTAAAAGCATGGCAAGATGAATAAATTAATCAAACCCATGGTACTTTAAAAGTTGACTTGTTGAAAAGGTGAAGGGTCCTATGGGTAAAAGGGCTTCAAGCTTATGGATTGAAGAATTATGCAAGGAGCTGAATTTTATCTTGATTCTTCAGTCCTTATTTTCTAGACAACCCATTTTTGTGTAAAACCCAAACCTTCCTCCTAGTATAAAAAGGGTTGTTGGGTTACATTTATTTCATCTTGCACATCTCAACTACCACATGAAGTGTTAGTGTAGTTCTAGTTGTTAGTTCATCATTTACTGCAGTAGTTCTCTTTAATTTTCTGTATTTTCAATTCCTAGTGTAATTGTAGTTTCCAATCGTTAGTGGCAGTGACGTACCCTCGTTCCCCACTGCGGTTTTAATCAAGTCACTTTCAGTTTATTTATGTTCATCTCTTCATCTTTTGTTTTATTTACTTAAGAAATGTTAGGCTAAACATCCTTTGGGATGTAGGAAAGAGAAGTACCTGGACTTTATTAAAAATGCTTGAGTAATCTTTATACTTGGAATATTTATTGTTTTGGTCATTCACTCTCGATTATTGCCCAATGATGCAAACAAGCCGATCACTTGTAAGGATCTAAAGTCTAGTTCTTAACTCAGAAATGAGTAGAACGCAGTGACACGAGCTTGGATGATGCTAGGGGATTCGAAAGAATTCTTATGACACTTGCGAAAGTGAGGTCGGCACAGTGAGCTAATATCAACCCACTGGAGTGGTAGGCAAGCTAGTTGGTGTATTTAAAAACACTTAGAGTATTTGTCTCTACACATTCCATCGAGACCTGAAAAGGTCCATTTTGAGATTACCATTGACAAAACGATAAATACTAAGAGTATGAGATTTTTACCTAAAGGTGTGAGTATTTTGTAACCGGGCTTTTCTAGAGAAAATGTCCACCTCAAGTACAAGGATCATTTTTAGGATCAGGTATTTAATATAAAATCTAGGGAAAATCTAACCTACATTCCTTTTTTTAAATCTTAAGTAAATCGTTAAAAGTAGCATTTCACCAAACAAACCAAAATATTGCTTCCTCTGTAATTGAGACCTGTAAAAGGAGCTCATGAGAACCATATTGTCTTGATTGCCCAGTCCCTGTGGATTCGATTCTGGTATTTTACCAACTATTACTTGCTGTGACGATCATAGTGGTCAGTGTACACTAGCACTTCCCACTGTGGACAATTTGCAATCCACTCCGATTAAATCACATATTTCGCTCGTACCAACGCCAGATCATAAGTCTCTAACGACCATATCGGCTCTAAACGCCAGATCACAAGTCTATAACGACCGTATCTATAACGACCGTATCAGTTCATTTCGGCCCAATCATCTTACGATTGACTCCCGATCCATACGTCTCATTTTGATTGATCATCATCAGTTCCTTGTGTTTTAAGATCGTCTTACGATCGTCGTTAGTTTTTCATCCTTCACATTAGTGGATGAATACCACAAATAACTTGCGCATTAAAGGTCATCTTTCGATCGTCGCAACTTACTCAGAAAACATTTTTCTTAACAGACGTCTCATTTGTACATTGTCGACCGGTCTCACAATTCTAGCTGACCAAGTCGATTTTCTTCTAAATGATCCAATTAGCAAAAGTAACACGTCTCCGTGGAAACACATTTTACTTTGGTACGAGATCTGAAATTCAAATGGCTTTGAAATTCAAATCTCGGGGGGGGGGGGGGGGGGGGCTAACTGTTTGGGTAAAAAATCACACCCTCGGCCGACTTGGGAAATTCCCTCGACATGACCCATGATCAAGGATATCTACGACGGTCATACCCCCGACCGACAAGGGTAATACCCATTATTGCCATATCCCCGACATACGATAGTTGGTTATTAAAAGACATCTTGCGTCAATAGTTATTCAACATAGTGTCTTTACATCTCATGATCGCACATCACGTGTCGCATGTTACACGTCACACATCGCCAGTCACACGTTACTAGTCTTATGTTACTAGTCTTACGTCTTACGTTACTAGTATTATGTTACTAGTCTTACTTCACTAGTCTTATGTCACCAGTTACGTGTCGCTAGTTACGACTCGTCGGTCTTACGTCGACAGTCTCCTATCGTCGGTCTTATATCGCTCTGGTCCTGCAAAAGCATCGTCCTGACATCCTGGTCCTGCGACCTAGTCTTACGACATTTTCATCCTAGTCTTACGACATTTTCACAAGACCATTCTTATATTAAGATAAGGTCTTACAAGACATTTACAGTCATATACATGGTCTTATATTTTGGCGACGGTCGTATGCTCCATAAGACCGACGTTCAGAACTTAAGACGGTCTTACGATTACACTAACCATTAATGGTCAACAGCCGTTTCTTTTGTTCATTAATGCAGGTCCACAAGCAATTATGGTACAACGGTCAGTAACGGACGAGCAGCGGTTACAAAACAAAAATCATCAAAGCACATTTAATGCCCGTAGCGGTTACAAAACCAACCATTAAAGCACATTTATTACCAACGGAAGCTATATAAAGGCCCCCGGTGATCAATCTGAGGGAGAGGAAGCTACATACATTCAAACTAAGACTCAATTCTACATTTCTTCCAAGGCAATGGAACATATCTCACTTACGCAAAGTTTCGCACGATGGCAGTTCGAACCACCCGACGACGGCAGTTCGAACCGCACGATAAGCATACTTTTTCGCACGATTTACGCACGACACACGTCATTTGCACACGACTAAGTTTATATTTACATTTATTTGTAATCTGTTGTACACAAATCACCTGTAACACAAGGACTTTCGCCCCTGTTTGGCGACCATAGTGCGCTGTCGAATCTAACCAAGTCGACAGCGGTTTTTCCCTCGTTTCGGGGTTTTCCAAGTCACCAAAATCTCTTGTTTCGTCTACATTTTCTTCGTTATTTTTTTTTGTTTATTTCAATGGTTCAATCTTTAGTTGATAAGGTCCGAAACCAAACCTTAAATCGTATTTTTATACAATTTTCGGCATAAGACAGTTCAGTGCAATTTTTTGCATTAACAGTTACCATAGGACTCTCGCCCCTGTTTAGCGATCATAGTGCACCATCGACTCTCACTAGTCGACCGCGGTTTTTTCCCTCGTTTGGGTTTTCCGCGTCACCAATTCTCTTGTTTTATTTACTTTTCTCGCGATTGTGTTGTTTGTCTTGAGATCTCTTTCTTTAGTTGTTAAAAGTTCCACATCAACCTTAAGTTATCCTTTAGGTGATTTTTGGCATTAACAATCAACGATGAAGCAAATAAGTTGACGGAATTAACTAAAGAGAGTAAAGCAACTTGGAGATACCAATCGAGAATTACAGATTTTATGCTAGTAGAAAATATCTCGAAGTTGGGAGTGAAGAAAACCTACAAAATATGGAGAGCACACAAGAAGGCCACATGTGGAAACTGCTAAAAATAAACCGGCTACAACCCCTGATGCAACTTGACATGCGATTTAGCTTGCGAGCCCGATCGCCCAATTTCCAGATTGCATACCTCCAGGCGAATCTATGTGCGGGTTTGGTGGTGGGAAAACCCATGTGGGACACTGCCCAATGTATAAGAGCATCTCCAACGGCTATGTTATCTTGTATGCTAAAGTAGAGAAAAGATGAGAGAGAAGGTAAAAATCTCCAAATTTGGAGAAATTTTCTTGTATGCTAGAATTAGAGAAAAGAGGGAAGAGAAATAATATTTTATTCTTTCCACCAATAAGAGATATTTGAATTAAAAGGTTAAGGAGAGAGAAATAATATTTTATTAATGTATTGATTATTTTAATTAGTACTACAATCTCTAACATAGAATAAGTGTTGGAGTTGGAGGCAATTTTTTTAGAGATTTTAACTTTTGATACTTTATTTTAGAAAAAAAATATAGCATAGCTATTGGAGATGCTCTAAGCATCCTCTATGTAGGTAACTTTGGAGTCACAGTATCACATAAATAAGTCCCCTACCCAAACTTCTGTTAGTGCATCTGCTGTTAAAGCACCTATGCGCTCCCTTACGTGACATACACTTTCATCTTTCGCAAACGACACAAAAATAATCATCAGGGCCGGCCCTAGGGTTTTTAATGCCCTATGCGAAATGCTAAAAAAAATGCCTTTGTGCATATTTTTTAAGCAATTGAAATGATGAAACATGCAAAATTTTAAAGGTTTGGAACCAAGTCCAGCTAAGTAGTTCATCCCCACGATGATTTTTATTAATCACAATTTAAAAAAATACGACCGGGGGGGGGGGGGGGGCATAAAAACCAAAATTCCGACATACAAAATATATAATGATAAAAAGGATAAAACCTTAATTAAGATCGTACTTCCTTCTTTTCCGGTTTTCTATTTTTCGAAATTGAAATTATTAGCATGATCCAAACGTGTTGTTATTCTTATGCAACATGCTCCAATCACGATGATACAGTTATGTGCTCATGTGGATTGCAAACTTCAATATGCAAAACGAAAACGAACGGAGCCTTGTTTGTGTTCGTTCATTTAACTTAACCGAACAAACGAACGCACACGAACGGTAACAAATGGATTTTTTATATTATTGTTCATTCGTAAATAGAATGTGTTCGTTAATGTTCATTCCTTTTGATGTCAAACGAACAACCGTAAAAGGACAAAATTTCTTGTAATTAGATTCATTCATTAAGAGAATTTGTTTGTTCGTTAAAATGCTAATGAAATCGACTTGAGTTGCTGAAATGTTGGGCGTTCTCAGGTCCATGATGCGCATTCATTATCCATCACTACCATGTTTGGGTTAGTTTTTATAGTCAAAGCTTAGTTGTTCAATTTCTAAATTATTAAATCCAAAACTAGTAACAGATGGTAACTTGATGTCCTATACAGTCTCCTATAAGCTACTTCTCACTTCCGAGCTCTAACTCCTTACTTTCTTTCCCACCGTAGAACTCCAATCGAAAGGGGAATCTCCTCTTGGTCCGCTTTCTCTATCTGGGGTTCATTCTGTTCGTACACATCTAATCCTTCTTTCTCAACCTTCAACTTCTTCCAATCCTCTTTAAGCAGGAAGTGCGATCTGAAGGTCTGGGTTAAGCAAATAGAATTATGCATGAGCTGCACATGACCAAAGTCGATCCTGATAATCATGTATTATGTTTTGAAATCGGTCTCTAACTTAATTTTCAAAACAATACATATTTTGTTAATAATTTAAATATATCTTATCCAGATAATTATAGAAATTAATATAAAACAATGTAAAATCCTTAGAGATGAAAAATGGATAACAGGATAAGGATTAAAAATACGGAGTTCAGTGTTTTAAAGAATAAAGATGGGGTTATTCCTATCCCCTTGCAAAATGTATACCCCTACAACCACCTGCCAATAATGTCTCCTCTCACAAACATGGTAAGTTACATTTTATACCCTTTTAATAATTTAATTACTTTACTTTATACCTTTTACGTTTTAAATTTTTATTTTACACCATCATTATATTAACACATATAATCGTATATTAGCTAAAATACGTTAAAAAATACGTTTTAATTTTAACAAATTACTCCATTATAATCGTCTCTTCGATACGTTCGAAATGAGTCCAATATTGAATATTTTTTGATTTAATAATTTTATTATATATCATATATATACTACATAAAAATAATCTTAATATTTAAAATTCATACTCTTATAGTTGATTATTTAATTTATGGTAAGTCTCTTATTTTTTCAATTTTCGTTTTACACTCTTATCACATTAACATAATAATCATATATTAACTAAAATATGTTAAAAATATACGTTTTAACATATCATATTACAGGGTATTTGGGATTGCTTATTTAAAACAACTTATGCTTATTTTTAAAAGTATTTATCAACTTATGTCGTGCTAATAACGAGTTGTGCGTAAAAATGTAATTTGAACAAATAAATATAAGAGATCTTGTTAATCATAATCCGCTAACGTTTTAGGACGAAATCTTAATATTTTTTAGCATGAAAATAAAGTGTTATATTGTTTTATAAGTAAAATATTTATCTTGTGAAGTATTTTCTCTCTAAAAATGTTAAAATTTACCATTTTGCATTTTAAAGGGTATTTGGGATTGCTTATTTAAAATAACTTATGCTTGTTTTTCACTTAAAAAAATACCCCATATCTCTCCCGGTTTGCAAAAATACCTATTTATCCCGTGATATATTTCGAGGACACCACTTTTTAAGTGCATAACAATTATAATTTACTATTGAACTAAAAGATAGAGATACACTTTTTAAATAATATCGAGGACACAACTTTTAACCTCCCAAAAAAATCGAGGACCAAATGCACGGCTCCGCGATCACGGGTTAGATCGCGGGATCTTGGGGCATTTTTGCAAATCAGGAGAGGGATGAGATATTTGTGTAAATGAAAAATGAACTTGTGGGATTTAATTTAATTTTTGCAAAACTGTTGTAGATGCTGTGAGGACATAATGTGAGTGGTATGTATATGTGTACAAAATAAGAAGGTATCGATGAATAACAATATAAAAAAATAACGTAAACGTATGACATATAATAATATAATTAAATCAAAAAATATTCAATATTAGGCTCATTTCGAAGGTATCGACGAGACGATTATAATGACTTAACTTGTTTAAATTAAAAAGTCTTTTTTAACGTATTTTAGTTAATATACGATTATATGTATTAATATAATGAAAGTGTAAAATAAAAAATAAAAAATAAAAAACTAAAATGTATAAAATAAATTAATTAAATAAGTATAGTGGGTGTAAAATGTAACTTTTAAATAAAAAATAAAAAAGTTAAAGTGTGTGAGGGGAGTGATATACAAAATGGCAGTGGTGGATTTAAAATTCGCCATAAAGATGTGTGTCGACACATGGTATATAGAGCACGTGTGTGTAGTTCGCACGTGCCTTGTAACTCTCAAACCCTAACTAAAAACAGATGAGCATACAAAGTAAAAGGGCATTATTGGGGGTTTGGCATGACTGACAGCTGTTAAGCCTTCTGCATCATACCCTTTTTTTTCCTTTTCTTTTTCATAAAATTTTATGTATTTTAACAATTAAGTACATGTTTGATTAAAAAATATTAAATAGTAATTAATAAAAGTAAAATAGTAAATAATACAAAAAATTATATACTTATATAAACACGGAAATTAATTAAAATACCCCAAGTTGTAAAATTTCTTACCTAAATATTCTAAATCTTTCTGATTTTGTCGAAATACCCCTCCATTCCGCGATTTGGGCCTCTATCGCGGACCCAGCCAAATTGGCCCGCAATGGGCCCCTAAAATGCCCAAGTTGACAAGTTTGGTACTTGTTCGTGATTTTCAGCTTTGGTCCCCCGATTTTTAGGCTATGATTTTATGTTTTTGGAGTTTATCACGTGTTTTTGCATGCTTTTACTGTTTTTTTTTCACACTTATTGTTTGAGTTGTTTCAATTATGTTCAATTATTGTACTGAATTTTGGAGTTTTTCAAGTATTTCTTTTAAGTAATGTTTTCCATTTTAAGTTATTTAATAGGGAAATTAATTAAAACACCAATTATTGCAATTTATCTTCCCCATTGAAACGGATACTATGCATCTAAACAGAGAAATCTATTACGGGTAAGCGTCCTGGACGCCAGTGATCCAGTTAACCTTTTCCTTGATCATCTCTTCCATTCCCGTGTAGCTTTCTTCTATTTCTGTTAGTTCCTCTTCTACTTCCTGAATCTGTCGTTGCACATACCGAACGTGAGCCCTACTCATTGCCAGTTCTCGTTTCTTCTCCTCTAGATGCTCCATTTCCCCTGCTGAAGCTCCCTGTTATGGTTCCACCTAACTTTTACCCTTCGGATATCGACGTTCGCCTCATCAATGGACGCTTGCACTGTGGGAGGAATTCGTTGAATTTCTGGAAGACCCTCCGGTTGGGTACAATGATACGTTGGTGGGAAGTTCCAGCCATTATTGAGGTAGTATTGCTGCCATGCCTCGCACCATTCTTCTCCCTCCTCAGCCGTGAATGGATCATCGGTCGTAGTTCGCCCATGTTGTCTCCATTCCTTGTATGTTTTCGGTACATTCCAGATACTCCGGAAAGCTCCATCGTTCAGTGGTTGGGTGGCTGCCGAACGTGAAGTGTCAGCCCCATTCGCCGACCTTTTCCCCTTAGATCTTGAACCTCCAGCCATAGTGTTAATAAAAGCGAGAGAATGTTTGTAAACGGTGTAGAGGGTAGAAAGGATAGATAGCAAGTTGTGAATTACTAATTCATTAGGCCATCTACTTATAGTCGTGAAAATGTAGGTTCTTGATCACGGATGTGGATGTGGATGTGGTCAAAAATTTTGTCTGAAAATTTGCCTGCATGATTCGTCTGAATAGTTCACTGCAAGATTCGATTGAAAAGTGACTGCAAGATTCGACTGAAAAAGTGACTGCAAGATTCGAATGGAAAAGTAGTCTGCAATATTTGTCTGAAAAGGTAGCCTGCAAGATTCGTCTGAAAAGTTGATGCAAGATTCGCCTGAAAAGTTGCCTGCAAGATTCGTCTGAAAAAGTGACTGCAAGATTCGTCTGAAAAAGTGACTGCAAGATTCGCCTGAAAAATAGAAGGTTTCTGTTGAGCCATTTGCTCCTTGTGGCTATAAATACACGTGTTAGTTCCAACTGTAAAACTCATAACATCCATACATATGGCATCATCTTCTAACCCATCGTCTTCACAAGAAATGCCCAAGCGACTCAAACTAGCGATAGCAACAAGGGAAGCGGAGATAACGCAACTGACAGAAGAGTGGAAACAAATGATGGCTAGGAAGGATGCACACCTGAAAAGGATCGAAGAGGAAGAAAAGGAGATCAAAAGGATGAAGGGGGAGATAAAAGATAAGGAGCCCCGTATTCGTCAAGAAAACTTAGAAGTTCACCACATTATGCAAGACTTTGCAGTTCTTCAAGCGAAGGTAACCGTGAAGCAAACCTGGATTGATCAATGTAAGGAACTTTATCCTTAGGTGGTGCTACGGGTGTTGGTTTCGTACTTTGTTGTTTCTATGTTGTTGTTTTCTACTTTCCAGTTTCTATGTTGTTGTTTTGTACTTTCCAGTTCTATGTTGTTGTTTCGTTCCTTTCCAGTTTCTATGTTGTTGTTTCCTTCCTGTTGTTTCTATGTTGACGTAGTCTTTAAGTATTCTGAAAAGTAGTCTTTACGTAGTCTGAAAAGTAGTCTGAAATGTAGTTTTTAAGTAGTATTTAAGTAGTCTGAAATGTAGTCTTTAAGTAGTCTCAAAGGTAGTCTGAAAAGTACTCTTTAAGTAGTCTGAAAAGTACTCTAAAATAGTAGTTTGATAAATACTGCAAGATTCGTCAGAAAAGTAATTCATATTAAAAATAACAAGTCATAGATGTTATACAAGATTATTTCATAACTGTCACCCTAAAAATCAGGGATAATTTAAACCTCAATTTGTAACAAAATTTAAACATAAACCTTCCAAACTTTATATATAAACAGAGAATTAACTTTGAGGATTCATATATACACCAATATAAATTCAAAATAACCTATTAATATAATCCTGTCAACTAAGATCAGATTAAACTGGTTATCTAGGATTTACCAAAATCTCCTCACTAAGGCTAACTTCTCCACTTTCCTCCAAAAATATATACTCGAATGCACTCGTCCCACAACCCTTTACTTTTCCGAGCTAGTACCTGGTAAGAAAACATATTTTGAAACGATTAGGCTAACGCCTAATGAGAACATTCGGTTTCAAAATAATACTTTTAAAAATTAATGTAAACAAGGCATAACAAACCTGGTTTACCCTTTTCCTACCATTCGTTTCAACATCTTACAATGACGGTGTTAAACCCGATTCCATGAATATGACTGTAACATCTCGAATTTTCGTTGTATTATTTTTGTAAATTACAAGTTTTAACTTGGGGTTAAGTTTGTATTTGTTTAAAGTTATTGGTTGAAATGGATTTCCAATTTGAGGGTTTGTTGTGTCATTCCTTTAAAGTTAGGGGTGTATTTGGTAATTTGAGCTATGACTCACTATGTTTAAGTAGGAGGTGTCACACAATTAGTCTTAAGTGACTAATTGTGTGTGTGTGTGTGGTTATTTCGGTAACGAGAGAGAGAGAGAGAGCCGAGAGTTAGAGATAGAAGGAACGAGAAGAAGAAGAGCAAGTGAAGCAAGGATTTTCAGCTGGGTTCTGAGATTAATTGAAGAAACAAAGGTAAACTATCCTTACTTTCATGTTCATAAGTTGTTAGATAAGTTTAGAGATGGGTTTTTATGAAATATGGATGTTTTGGGAAATCTGAGTATATGAGTAGGTTCAGTTCATAGCCTTAATCATATCTGCATAATATCAGAAAGATTCATGGTGTAAAAACTGCAAAATCTAGGTTTTAGGATGAACATAGTGGACTGAGATATGGATGAACATCATGGATATCGCAACCTTGAGTTGCGACATTCATGCATATCGCAATAGAAGGTTGCGACTTGGTAGTGAAGTTGCAATAGAAGGTTGCGATTTGGTAGTGAAGTCGCAATAGAAGGTTGCGACTTGGGGTTAAAGTCGCAATAGAAGGTTGCGACTAGCACTGTGCATTGCGACAAGAGAGTTTAATATTTAGTTGGTTGCGACTTAAGACGAAGATTTTTAGATGATAAGGATTCTTAGTTTTAGAGAGTTCTGTTCTGTAATTTAATATCAGTGTATGTGTATATTGGATATTACAGTAAACTGTGGTGGTGAAGACAGGAGTACCTACGTCTTTAAAAGAAGTGTGACTTCATACCAGGTGAGTTTATTCAACTCTCTTTAAAATTCAGCAATTAATATTGAAATAGATATATAATATGTATATCTGAACATGTTAATAAGGACTCGTCTTAATTAGTAATGAGTCCAAATAGATGACTAAAAGTTATGATATGTTGATCCCCGTGCTAAAATGCAATGATGGGATAGTTAAGAAGTCGAGGTGTCAAAACTATTAATATTCGTTATAAATGTTTATATATATATATATATAGAATATGCTTTGGAGACGAATATATTGTATGTTATGCACATATAATAGTAAGAGTAATAATACTTATGTATTGTGTGGCGATTGCTAGAAATAGGCATCCGGTCATAGTAGGGCACCTGGGTACGGTCTAATGGGAACCGAAATACTTGCCATTTGACCAAGGGATGTAATTTCTAGTGAACGAGTGTATCTTGAATCATCGTGAGGGCCCCGGTTGTGTATCGCGATATATTAATCCCATTGGGGTCAGTGATTCTGAGATGGTGAGGACGTGAAATGTGGAATAGGCAGATTTTGATTTGTAATTCCCATTTCGAATGGAAGATCGGAGATTTCCATTTTATAGGGAAGATCGGAGATTTCCCGTTGTGAAAGGAAGATTAGAGATAGGCATAAAGTAAATTGTAATCTCTACTTCCGGATTAAGAAATAGGCAGGTTTTGACTCGTAATTTCTTAGATAAGAGTAATAACTTTGAATCTGGGATGATTCATAGTAAACTCTTGATAGTGATATTATGGCTAGACGAATTAGTCATAAGTATGGGAGTGGGGTAGATTCCCAGTATTGAAAGGAGTTGTTGTACGGTAAGATGAGCGAGAACAGGTTTGTTTTATCTGTTGAGATTTTAATTGTTTAACTTTAATTTGATTTGAATATTCTCACTAGGCGAAAGCCTAATGTTTCAAGTTGAATTTTCTTACCAGGTACAAGCTCCGGGAAGTAAGCGAGAAAGTGTGATGAGAATCTTTTGGAAAGACTTAAACTTAGAGATAACAGAGGATCTAGCTGTTCTTTTGATGCTTTTGGGACAAAAGATTAGATAACTTAATTAATCTGATTGTGATGTATGATTAGATTAATAGGTTATTTGAATTAGTTGTGTTGTATATAAAACCTTTACATTTGATCCTCAGGTTATAGAAGTTTGAAGTTTTATTATCATAACTTGTAGCAATTTTTAAGGTTTAAATTGGCTCTGTTTTTAGGGCGTTACAATGACCGACACCAAGTCAGTCATGATATCATGTTCAAGAGCCCACTACGGATCTCCACGGATTCTAGATTAATGCTCATATCCAAGAAATCACAATTACACATGTCAATTTCTAGGAAAGGAAGTAGAGATTACAATTAAGCCATGCCTATCTCTTTTCTTCCTATAGAAATCGGGAATTACGATTAGTCCACGCCTATCCCACGATTTCTCATCAATGTGAAATAGGAATTACGATTAATCCACGCCTATTCCTCATTTCACCTAAAAGGGAATTACGATTAGTCTACGCCTATTCCACGTTTATCATACACACTGGAATTACGATTAATCCACGCCTATTCCATGTGTTCATATAAAAACTAGTGTCTATGGATCCATTACACTTATTTGTACACGTGCAGGTTATTGCTTAATATAATCCATTTTCAAATAACATTTTAGGAAAATTAAGCAAAACCATTAATTTAAAGACAAACAGTCTTACCTCGTATAATCGTGCATCAAAATTCATTCAGGAAATATCTATTTATAAAATGTACCTTACCATAATTTAAATACGTTATAAAAGGGTAAGGTAAGAATGAACTCACCTGACAGCAATAGCATCACTCTTACTTTACTTCTTAAAGCTGTAAGGATTTCCATCACCAAACTTCACAAAGTCTGTAATACCCAAATACATATTGTACTTGTTTCGATTTACTGAATAGGACTCTTAAAAGACCAAGAATCCTAAATAACCCAACATTCTCGTCATTTATCATAACCCAAAGGGACGCACCTTCACTTATCGCAACCTACTACTTGCGACACCACACTTATCGCAACCCATTGTTGCGATATTCCCCTCTTATCGCAACCAACTGTTGCGACATAACATCTTATCGCAACTAACTGGTGCGACATAACATCTTATCGCAACCAACTGGTGCGACATAATTCTTATCGCAACCAACTGGTTGCGATACACTCTTTTATCGCAACACACTGTTGCAACAATCATCTTTGTCGCAACTTGCATCTTTATCGCAACTAACTACGTTCATCTTTGTCTCAACTAACTGTAAACGTATTTAAGCCAGAAATCTATACTTTTAAGCGATGTTTAAATCTATAAATGTGCAGATATGCTTAATACAACTAGAAGAAGAGACTGGTAAACCCAGTTTTTCCATATCTTACAAAAACATCAAAAAACCCAAATTCTAACAACAAGTGTATTAGAAACATACCTTAGTTTTTATCAAACAGAACTCTCAATTTTGTGCTGAAATCTGCTTCTTTCTTCTCCTTATTTCCTTTCTCGTTCTCAATTTCTTTCTCTCTCTTTCGTAAAACACACACACACACACAAAGAGCAAAAGAAAATATCTCCTTGTGTAATGACACCTAGCTGAATTTTAAAGAATGAGGCGGTAGAAATGGTTAAGGTTTCATTACTTTAACCAAACCAACCATATACCTTCCTTAAATGACAACTTTCACCCTCCAACTTATAAATTAAAATTAAAGTTTACCCCTTAACTTATAACTCCGTAAAACAAATAATGAAACTTATTCGGGGATAAACTCTAAAATTAATCTATCCAATAATTATACTCAAATTATCAACAAAACTGAACGTAACACTTTATAAAAAAAATTGAGATGTTACAATACTCCCCAACTTGAAAATGATTTCGTCCCTGAAATTAAAGTTATGAAAACAAGTGAGGATATCTAATCTTCATATCCTCGTCCGACTCTAACATCACGTTAGTACCTCGATGATGTTTCCATTGTACCTTTAACATAACTACTTCCTTATTATTACGTAACTTTCTAACCGATATTTCTAAAATCGTCTCCGGTTCTTCTACACAACGGCTCTTTTCATCCACTCTTACGTTAGTAAGTGGAATCACATCATTCTCTTCGGCTAAACATTTCCGAAGGTAGCAAACATGAAAGGTATTGTGGATTCCTTCCAATTCAGGTGGAAGATCCAACTGATATGCTTGCAATCCAACTCTTTTGGTTATGGTGAAAGGTCCTAGAAAACGAGGACTCAACTTTCCATGTTTACCAAACTTTATCACACCTTTCCATGGGGATACTTTAAGCATTACGCGCTCCCCAACTTGGAATTCTTTTGGTCTTCTTTTCGGATCAGCATAACTCTTTTGTCGATCTTGAGCTGCTTTTATATGCTTCCGAATCTCTTTCACTTTATCAGCCGTTTGTTGCACAAGTTAAGGACTAGCAAACTGCTTTTCTCCAGCTTCTAACCAACACATCGGAGTTCTACATTTCCGTCCATACAAAGCTTCGAAAGGTGCTCTTCCAATACTGGAATGATAACTATTGTTATACGCAAATTCTACCAAAGGTAAATGCGTATCCCAGTTACCTCCAAAATCTAACACACACGACCTGAGCATATCTTCCAAAGTTTGAATGGTTCTTTAGCTTTGCTCATCCGTTTGTGGATGATAAGCAGTGCTCAAATTGAATCTCGTACCTAATTCTTCTTGTAGTGACTGCCAAAACCTCGTGGTAAACCGACTATCACGATCAGAAACTATAGACACCGGTATACCATGCCTTGACACCACTTCATCAATATACAGCTTCGCCAATTTATCTATTGGTGATGCTTTTTTCATTGCCAAAAAGTGAGCACTCTTGGTCAATCTATCTACTATTACCCATATAGTGACATTACCTTTTTGCGTTCTCGGTAACTTTGTCACAAAGTCCATGGTAATCTTCTCCCACTTCCGTTCCGGAATTTCCAAAGACTGAAAACTTCCATAAGGCTTTTGATGTTCCGCTTTTACTAACGAACATGTCGCACACTTTTCTACTATTCGTGGCACATCTACTTTCATAACTGGCCACCAATAGTGTAACTTCAGATCCCTATACATTTTAGTACTTCCAGGATGTATAGAATACTTAGATTTATGGGCGTCTTCGAGAATCAATTCTCGATTTCCTCCAACCTTTGGCACCCAAACACGGCCTTGGAACAACTTAATTCTACGGCTATCTTTAGTTAGTTGAAGATGCTGCTTGCTTATGACTTCATCTTTAAGATTTCTTTCCATTAAGGCTTCCGCTTGTGCTTCTTTTATCCTTTCAATCAAACTTGATGTCACATCAATCTTGGCGTTAGTCGTTTTCAAACACCCATTATATTCTTTTCTACTTATAGCATCAACTACAACATTTGCTTTACCGGGATGGTAATGCAATTCACAGTTATAGTCTTTAAGTAGTTCCAGCCAATGCCTTTGCCTCATGTTCAATTCTTTCTAATCAAAGACATGTTGTAAGCTCTTATGATCAGTGAAGAGAGTGCACTTTGTTCCATACAGATAATGACGCCATAGTTTTAATGCAAACACGACCGCTACCAATTCCAAATCATGGGTAGGGTAATTCTTCTCATGTTCTTTGAGTTGTCTTGATGCATAAGCAATCACCTTGCCTCGTTGCATCAACACACACCCTAAACCCATCTTTAATGCGTCGTTACATACGACTAAATCTTCCGTTCCTTCCGGTAGTGCAAGAATAGGAGCTTCACATAACTTCTGACGTAAAGTTCTGAAAGCCGACTATTGATTTTCAGTCCAAACAAACTTTACATTCTTCCGAGTCAACACAGTCAAAGCAGAAGCAATCTTTGAAAAGTCTTTGATAAATCTCCGATAGTAACCTGCCAAACCTAAGAAACTTCTTATTTCAGACGCACTCTTCGGTGTCTCCCAGTTAGTCATTGCTTCTATCTTTGCTGGATCTACTTTGACTCCTTCCGAAGTAATCACATGCCCTAGAAATTATACCTCTTTTAACCATAATTCACATTTCGAGAACTTCGCGTACAATTTCTCCTTCCTCAGAACTTCTAAGACTTCACGAAGATGGCATTCATGATCGTCTTCATTCTTCGAATAAACAAGTATGTCATCAATGAATACAATGACAGACTTGTCTAAGAATGGTCGACATACTCTGTTCATTAGATCCATGAACACGACTGGAGCATTTGTCAACCCGAATGGCATTACAAGAAATTCATAATGCCTGTACCTCGTTCTGAAACCCGTCTTAGGAATATCTTCATCTCTTACTCGAACTTGATGATAACCCGATCTTATTCAGCTCCCGATCTTAGAAAAGCATCAATCCCTATCTTAGAAAAGCATCCCGCACCTTGGAGTTGATAAAAAAATCATCAATCCTTGGAAGCGGATACTTGTTCTTAATAGTCACCTTATTCAGCTCCCGATAATCGATGCACATTCTCATAGTGCCATCCTTTTTCTTAACAAATAATACCGGAGCTCCCCAAGGTGAAGAACTTGGTCTAACAAAACCCTTGTCTAACAGCTCTTGCAGTTGAGACATCATCTCTTTCATTTCGGCCGGCGCTAAGCGATACGGTGCACGCGCTATTGGTGCCGATCCAGGGATAAGATCAATACGAAACTCAACTTGTCGTTCAGATGGTAGACCTGGAAGATCATCGGGGAATACTTCCGGGAATTCACGTACCGCCTTAATGTCTTCCACTTGTTTCTTTTCTGACTTCACATCTAGAACATACACTAGATAGGATGAACATCCTTTAACCAGACACTTACGTGCTTTAGCAACAGAAATTAACGAAATTTCCCCTTTTTCTCTTTTCTCTAAAGATAAATACATCATCTTTATCAGCCATCGAAATCCGAATTAATTTCTTTGCACACAGTATTTCTGCCTGGTTGACTGTCAGCCAATCCATACCCACAATTACATCAAACCCTCCAATTTCCATCAACAACAAGACAGGCATAGCTAACTTGTGATAGAACGACTTGGACACAACCGACAAATTTGCACCACAGTCAAATAAAATGCGCACGGGAATGGAATTAACGAGAAATGTACCCGAAACGACGTCTTTCGATTCTTTGGCTTCGTCAACTGTCATATGAAATGCCCGACCCGTTGGCTTGGGAACAATTGATTTCTTGCTTTGGCCTCCACCCTTTTTCAGCATTGGGCAATCCCGACGGAAATGACCGGGTTGTTTGCACTGATAGCATGTAGATCCTTGAACAGGACAGTTATTCAAAGTATGTCCACTTTTACCACACTTATAACATTCTAGTGTTGTCACCCGACATGGACCATAATGCTTACTCCTACACTTCGGGCACCAATTCGGCTCATGACGAGATTCATAACGAACATTTTTGCCAGATGCTTTTGATTTCTGAGAAGACTCTGACCGGCCTTCCCATTTTCGTTTCTCTCCCACTTGCGTCTTTTCTTCTTTGTCTTTAGCATAGACCTCTTCCATAACTTTGGCTTCTTCAATTGTCTCTCTCAACGTTGAAGCTTTACCATTTCGTACCTGGGACATCATGTCCGCTGGTAAACCCTTCAAATAAGCTTTAATCTTATCCTTCTCAGTTGGAGCCATGTTAATGCCAAAAATCGCACCAAAGGGACAACTTAAGGTCGATGTGGACTTAAACAACTAAAGAAAGAATCTTTCGACGAGGCGTGCGACGATAAATAAAATAAAGAAACACGGGATTTGGTGACGCAGGAAAAACCTCAATCGAGGAAAAAACCTGCGGACGACAGGGGGTGTCGTCGCTGCACTATGGTCGCCAATCAGGGGCGATGTCCTTGGATACTGGTGTCGATCGTACAGAGATTACAATACAAATGAAGGAAATGCTTCGAAATGTAAAGTACAAGTGTTTGAATGTAAAAATAGGTGTTTGTCGTGTACGAAACAAAGTGTGAACTGCTGGTCGAGGGCTGTTGTCGTACGTCGAGAGCGATACTTAGAATAATGGTTCTTCACTTCAGGTGTTCTTGAATATTGCTTCGGTTGTTAATCGCCGGATATTCGATGTGTTGAAATGTTGATTGAGCTTGATATTTATAGTCTTCGTGTCCTTAGCTTCATCCATGAATGCTCCTTTAATGGCCTTAACGGTTCGCGCCAAGGCCGACTTTTCCCTGTCCAAAGCTACCCTCTCCCTTTCTAGCGCCGCATCCTCTCTATCAAGAGCAGACGCCACCAGATCTTCGACTCTCGACATCTCAGTATATAACGCCAAAGAAGACTAAAATGTCTGTAAACAGTAGGAAGTTCGTTAAATATCCAACGACAACAGCGACAAATGAACCAAGTCTTGAAAGAAAGACTTACCGAGAACGCCAAACCGGCAACCTGAGATCCCGCTTCTCTGATCGGAGCTCTCTGAAAACGTTCCTTAAAAGATGGGAGCAAATATTTTCCCAAGTAAGGAAACAACGTCGTCCCGTTTAGGACACTATCCGCCATAAAGTTAGACGGTAATGTAAAGTTAACCGTCGTAACTTCGGCCGACGACTCCTCGACCTTGTCGGCAGACGATGGGGTCGACACCTTAGACACCGGTTTCGTCACTGTCGCCGGAGGCGCCGAACTTGCCGGTGTTGCGTCCATCGCACCGTGAACGATGGATGACGCCTTCGCCTTCTTAGGCGTGACAACTCTCGATGAGTCATCAACCCTCGAATACGCTTCCCTGAGGATTGTCTTCCTGGTTTTCTTTGGAATCCTCGACCCAGCTGTCGAGACATTCTCTCTTTCACCTCGAAGGGTAAGCATAATCTGCACCCCTCTCTTCCTGGATACCAATTTCCTCTCAGTCGGCACTAGTAAGGAATCACACAAAGCATCAGACAAACAAAATAAAAAGAGAAAATAAAAAACTACGATACGCTTACCGGTCGCCTCTTCCTGCTCATCTTCTTCTTCAGAATCTCTCGTGTCTCCCACCACGTCCTCGTTCGCGACCGCCGATTGTCCTACGAAGAAAGATCGATCATCGATCCCTAGACTCAAGAATCTGTCGATCTTGGCTTGAGAATCCTCGTTAGGCTTCACGACATCAAACTGGATCTCTGAAGGCGACAAAAGAAGAAGGTTAAGTGGAAATCGTAAAAATTACACAATGACAAATATTCAGAACAACGAACATACCCGTCTTATTCCAATCTGGACGAATCCAATTGCTGTGGAGATCAAGTGAATCAATACGTACGAAGACGTATCTAGACTTCCACCCACGATCGTTAACCCCGGTTTTCAAAACCAGGGTACGATCGCCCTTGTACTTGGAATAAGGGCTGTAACGACAGTTCTTGTCTCTCTTGACGTGATAAGCCAACAAGAAATCATTCATGATCATAGGTGACTCCCACTTTACGGACAATCCTTCAATGACTAGGAAAACTCGCCAGAGTTGGGGCATTATCTACTGTTTGGGTAAAAAATCACACCCTCGACATGACCCACGAACCACAATATCTACAAAAGACATACCCCGGTCGACAAAGGTGGTACCCATTATTACTATATCCCCGACACACACTAATCGGGTATTAAAAGACATATTAGATCAATAGTCGTCTTACATCTAATGATCGCACGTCACGTGTCGCACGACACGTGTCGCACGTCGTAACCACGACCAAGGTAAGGAAACCCCTTAATCCTTTTTCCGCGACGAAGGTAAAATCATAGTACTTTATCTCTTAATCGAAAGTCTTTTACCTTACGACACTCGACCTCGACGTCGCCCGCTCCGCACGACCGTCGCATAAGATCATGCGACCTCGGCTGACTGACATATAACATTACTTTTACATTTGTTTGATCTTTAATGCAGGAGTCAACACTCTTAATGAACAACGGCTATAACCGACGAAGTCATTAACAGCCATTAACAGCATTAAAGAAGACGGCGACCGTTACAACAAGCCATTAAAGCCTTTAATGAGCTAATTAAAGCTCCCAAAGACTATAAATATGAAGCTAAATCTTCATTCCAAGGGACCGGACATCAAATAATCACAAGACACACACCAAAGTATCACTGAAGGCCAGAATCCTACAGCGAACTCAGGAACAACAGAAGCAAAGAACTTTCTCTCGAAGAATCGCTCTCGACGCACGACAACAACCCTCGACCAACAGTTTTACACTTTGTTTCACACACGACAAACACCTATTTTTACATTCAAACACTTGTACTTTACATTTCGAAGCATTTTCTTCATTTGTATTGTAATCACTGTACGATCGACACCAGTACTGAAGGACATCGCCCCTGATTGGCGACCATAGTGCAGCGACGACACCCCCTGTCGTCCGCAGGTTTTTTCCTCGATTGAGGTTTTTCCTGCGTCATCAAATCCCTTGTCTCTTTATTTTTATTCTCGTCGCACGTCTCGTCGAAAGATCCTTTCTTTAGTTGTTTAAGTCCACATCGACCTTAAGTTGTCCCTTTGTTGCGATTTTTGGCATTAACAGTTTGGCGCCATCCGTGGGACTACATCTAGAGAAAATCTTCGATGAACGTGCGTTTCTACTAACGATCTTGCAAAGTTTTTGTTGCATTCAGGTACATGGAAAATCTTCAAGATCCCCCGATTCTACTTCAACCAGAATTGAATACGGCTCGAAGCCAGAATCAAGCCCTGATAAAAAAAATGCTCCATCAAAGTCTCGCATGTATCGCATCATCCAAGGGACTCGGGGGCTCGGAACACCCGTCACAAACTGAAAAAATACCACGTTTGGTTTTGAAAATCTTCGGTAAAAGGCGTTTATCGACTCCATGTTACGGTAACTTTGACGTCTTACTTAGAACAAATCGATATATATATACTCTAAGTATATTTTCATCGTTTAATTATTTTGATCTAATATATGATCATTGATTTAAGCATCAAAAGATCATTGGTCCAAACCAACGACCACCCCCAATTTTATATTGCAGGCTCGCAAGATCATATAAACACACATCTTACGATTTATATCGCGAGAAATAAATGTCTCTACGATTTAAATATATGTCTTACGATTTATATCGTAAGAAACAAAAGTCTCTAGGACTTATATCGCAAGTTACGATTTATGGTCGTCGATAAGAAACGACCCACGTTTTAAATCTTATGATCGCCAGTCATGGCAAACGCAGGTTGAAATTCTCGGTCGCCAAAAAAAGCGACTCACATGTTGAAATTTCATGATCGCTAGTCATGACATATGCCGTCAATAAAGACAACTTGTACATTGAATCTCACAATCACCAGTCATGGTAAGACGCATGTCAAATCACAAAAGTCGCCAATAAGCGCGACTCGCACATTTTTATCTCATGATTGCCAATAAAGGCAAGTCGCAAGATTAACCGTATAATCACAAGCAAAAGTCTTTCAAGAAGGCGACTATGTCCTCCGACGAGTGTTGCAAAGCACTCAAGAGCTTAATCCAGGTAAACTCTTTCACCAAGTGGGAAGGCCCTTATCGTACCTCAGAAGTCGTAGATAAAGGTGTCTATCGGCTCCAAACCCTCGACGGACGAGATATCCAACACAGCTGGAGTGCGACGCATCTGAAAAGCCAACGACCAACCTCTGACATTGTTTTATCGCAGGGTCGTACGACATTAGTTGCCGAGTCTACTATACGACTTTAGTCTCGCAGGATCGCACGATATATATTACTAAGTCTATCGTACGACTTTAGTACACTTTCACAGGATCGTACGACATAAACGATCAGGTCTATGACTTGATTATCCTTTCGCAGGAACACATGGTTCAAGTTCATCATATGATCAAATCACACGATCATAAGGTCTAAGCGACCCCACAGTCTAAGTTCTTTAACTAAGAATAAATTCATGTTCTGAATGAATGCTTTGATCGCATGCGCTTATGTTTGCTTATACGAAAGTCTTATGACTTATTTTCTAATCGTCGTATTACAATGGATGCACAAGTCGCACGACTCTTTGTACTTAAAGAATTTTTACAGTCGACATTACATATGTCCATGACATGTATGAGTCGAAATAATACCAGGTTCAAAAGAAAGGTAAACTTTTTACCGATTATCGCTAAAGCAAAACTTACACAACGTAACATAGGTCTATAACGACCATATCGGCTCGAAACGCCAGATCAAAGGTCTCTCACGACCATATCGGCTGTAAGCGCCAGACCATAGGTCTTTAACGACCATATCGGCTCGGAACGCCAGATCGAAGGTCTCTCACGACCATATCGGCTGTAAGTGCCAGAACATATGTCTCTAACGACCGTATCGGCTGTGAACGCCAGATCACAGGACCACGTCGACCGAGAACGCCAACCCGGAGACATGGGCCCCTGTCTCCTCGATAGGAAAAATGTTCCCTGAAAGACGGGAGCAAATATTTCCTCAGATGAGGAAACAACGTCGTCCCGTCTAGGACACCAACAACGTCGTCCCATCTAGGACACCATCGGCCGATGACCCGTCCCCCTTGTCGGCAGACGCTGGGGACAACACCTTGGACACTAGCTTCGTCACTGTCGCCGAAAGCGCCGAACTTGCGGGTATCGCGTCCATCGCGCCAGAACGGCTGGATGACGCCCTCGCCTTTTTAGGCGTGACAACTCTCGATGAAACATCAGCCCTCGAAGACGGTTCCTATAGGACTACCGTCCTAGTCTTCTTCAAGATTTCCGACCCAGCTGTCGGGGCATTCTTTCTCCTTTCCCAGCCTCGAAGGGCAAGCGCAACTTGCCTCGCCTTCTTTGGTTGACCAAGTCAGTTTCCTCTGATGATCATAGCAAAAGTAACACGTCTCCGTAGCAACGCATTTTACTTTAGTGCGAGATCTGAAGTTCCAATGGCTTTGAAATTCAGATCTCGGGGGGCTAACTGTTTGGGTAAAAAATACACCCTCGACATGACCCACGAACCACAATATCTAAAAAAGACATACCCCCGGTCGACAAAGGTGGTACCCATTATTACTATATCCCCGACACACACTAATCGGGTATTAAAAGACATATTAGATCAATAGTCGTCTTACGTCTAATGATCGCACGTCACGCGTCGCACGACACGTGTCGCACGTCGTAACCACGACCAAGGTAAGGAAACCCCTTAATCCTTTTTCCGCGACGAATGTAAAATCATAGTACTTTATCTCTTAATCGAAAGTCTTTTACCTTACGACACTCGACCTCGACGTCGCCCGCTCCGCACGACCGTCGCATAAGATCATGCGACCTCGGCTGACTGACATATAACACTACTGTTACATTTGTTTGATCTTTAATGCAGGAGTCAACACTCTTAATGAACAACGGCTATAACCGACGAAGTCATTAACAGCCATTAACAGCATTAAAGAAGACGGCGACCGTTACAACAAGCCATTAAAGCCTTTAATGAGCTAATTAAAGCTCCCAAAGACTATAAATATGAAGATAAATCTTCATTCCAAGAGACCGGACATCAAATAATCACAAGACACACACCAAAGTATCACTGAAGGCCATAATCCTACAGCGAACTCGGAAACAACAGAAGCAAAGAACTTTCTCTCGAAGAATCGCTCTCGACGCACGACAACAGCCCTCGACCAACAGTTTTACACTTTGTTTCACACACGACAAACACCTATTTTTACATTCAAACACTTGTACTTTACATTTCGAAGCATTTTCTTCATTTGTATTGTAATCACTGTACGATCGACACCAGTACCGAAGGACATCGCCCCTGATTGGCGACCATAGTGCGGCGACGACACCCCCTGTCGTCCGCAGGTTTTTTCCTCGATTGAGGTTTTTCCTGCGTCATCAAATCCCTTGTCTCTTTATTTTTATTCTCGTCGCACGTATCGTCGAAAGATCATTTCTTTAGTTGTTTAAGTCCACATCGACCTTAAGTTGTCCCTTTGGTGCGATTTTTGGCATTAACAGCTGCCCTGGCGACAGACCGAAATCTCGCATGAAAGCCTTGGATAAAGCCGAATACGGCCATTCAAACCCTATTTTGAAAGGATATTCATATATTACAAAGTATCCTTCAGGACAGCTCCCAGGACATGTACTACCTGGACATATCAGTTCTATCTCTGCAGGTATTTTCGCTAAACACCTAAAGGTATTTAAGTCTTCCTGACTCGTGATAGAACTCTTTGGTTCAGACGACATTATTTGTCAGAAAGAAGAGAGGAGCAATGCAGATGAAGGTGAGAAAGTAATGCCTTATATAAGCACTCTAAGCCTTGAATCACTATAGTCTCTCGCAAATTTGGAAGGGATTCGAAGAAGAACAACAAGAATATCAAGAGGAGATCTTTGCTTAAAACTCTCTGAGATCGTAAACAGAAGAAGATCAATCATGATCTTTACTTATATAAATGATCATGTCAGGTCGAGTCCTTTGATGATCACCGCGTGCCCTCGTCCCTTTGTATGACCACACGGATCGTCGACACCTGTCAAAGACAGCTGGTAAGCACAATCGTGCGTCAATATGACGTCACGACCTCGTTTTCTCTTCGACTTCTCTTTCAGTTAGAATTGAACCAATTCGGTTCCGAGACAACCAAGGTATTTTTCAACACAAGACCCTGAACACCCGACAAGCAAAATTTAAAATTTGAATTTGCCATCCTACTTTCAAATTTTGGGGGCAAACTGTTTGGGCAAAATTTCACAGGTCTCGACCACGACCAGAAAAGGTAAGACACATGTTATGAACTATATCTCGTATTAAAATAAGGTCCCGACAAAGGCCCAAAAAACCTCCATCATCCCTCCTAAAAGGTAAGTCGAGAGTTCCTCACGACACTCGACCTCGACGTCGTACGTTTCGCACGACCGTCGCATAGAACAACGCGACACGACCTCGACCGACTAACACGATATACGACTGTTATGTTTGTTCAAGTGTTTAATGCAGTAGTCAAAGTTATTAATGGACAACGGCTATAACCGACGAAATCAGTTATGAGCATCTAAACCCACATTGAAGACGACGACCGTTACAACAATCATCAAAGATCTTAATGATTCAATTAAAATCATCCGAAGACTATAAGTTCCCAACTCAATCATCAGTTCAAGACATATGATCAACATCGAATAACACAATGAGAGAGATAGAACAAGAACATCGAACAACAGAAGCAAACGCAAACACTCGAAGAATATTCATTCGAAGCAAAGAGATCATTCATAGAAGATCGCTCTCGACGCAAGACTTTCACTCTCGACCAACAGTTTACATATTGTTTTCACACACGACGCACACTATTTTTACATTCCAAACACTTGTACTTTACATTTTGAAGTATTTCCCTTCATTTGTATTGTAATCTCTGTACGATCGACACCCGGAACATCAAGGACATCGCCCCTGATTGGCGACCATAGTGCAGCGACGACATCCATTGTCGTCCGCAGGTTTTTTCCTCGTTGAGGTTTTTCCTGCGTCATCAAATCCTCTGTCTCATTTACATTTTTGTCTTTGTCGCACGCCTTTGTCGAACGATTCCTTTCTTTAGTTGTTAAAGTCCACATCGACCTTAAGTTGTCCATTTGGTGTGATTTTTGGCATTAACAGTTGTAGCCAAGGATTCTTTAATCTTGTCCATCTCCTCCCTCTGATCGGCAATCATGGACAGGGACTGCGTCAGGCGATGGTTCGCCTCATCCTTCGCACGTCCGACGGCCTCTAACTCTTTCAAGGCATCGTCGATACGTTTTGACATAGTCTCCTCATGCTCTATGGCGACATTCGCCCTGTCCAATGCCGCGTTCCCCCTCTCATGAGCAGCAGACACTAGACCCTTTATCTTTGCCGTCTCAGCACGCAAGGCAAGGGAAGACTGGAACGCCTATAGGAACATAAAACAAGCAATGTTATCAAACATGCGACAAAGAAAACATCGACAAAATAAAACAAGTCTTGAAAGAAAGACTCACCGTGAACGCCAGTCCGGCGACATGAGCCCCCGTTTCCTCGATTGGGAATCCCTCAAAGCGCTCCTTGAAAGAAGGGAGCAGATATTTCCCCAGATGAGGAAACAGGTTCATCCCGTTTAGGACATTATCGACCATGAAGTCCGACGGCAATGTAAAATTAACCGTCGTGACCTTAGCCCCTCCCGTCGAGTGATACTTGCCCTTACCGGCCGACGAAGGGTTCGACGTGGTAGACGGGGACTTCGGTGTTTTCGCCGGAGGCGTCGAATTGATGGGTGTCGCAGCAATTGCACTAGAAGACGTCTTCATAGGCGATGCGACATTCGCCTTCTCAGGCGTAACGACTCTCGATGAGTCGTCAACCCCTAAAGACCTTTCCCTCGGGATCGTCATCCTCGCCTTCTTCAGAACCTCAGGACCAGTGGACGAGGTCCTTTGCCTCTTTTCCTTGTCCTTACGGGTAAGCTCAAGCTGAGCTGCTCTTTTAGCAGAGACAGTCGGCATCTTTGGCTGAGATTCTCCTAGGAACCAAAAAAGAAAGAAGTGTTACTAAAAGCATAAGAGAAAAAAGATTAAGATTAAGCAGAAGGAAACGTGAAGGTACACTTACCGGTCATTTCTCCTTCTTCTTTCGACTCTTCCTCTTCTTCCTCACGTTTCTCCCCTCGATTCTCTCCCAAATATACCAAATCTTTGTCGTCCACCAATTGTCGTACGACAAACAACCGTTCTACAACACTGAACTCCAAGAACGTGTCAATTTGGGCAAAAAATCACGTCGCTCGACTACGACCAGAACAGGTAAGACGTATGATTAGGGACTATATCTTGTATTAAGATAAGGTCTCGACAAAGACCCAGAACACCATCGTCGTCCCTCATAAAAGATAAGTCGAGAGTTCCTTACGACGCTCGACCATAGCGTCGCCCGATCCGCACGACTATTATATAAGAACGTGCGACCTCGACCAAAGCTAACGTTAACCATAACCGTTTGTTAAGTGTTTAATGCAGGAATAAAAGTCATTAAAGAGCAACGACTATAACCGACACAATCATTAAACAGCCGGCGACCGTAACGGACGAAGATCATTACTCTGGCGACCGTTTCCAACCGTTAAGGCCATTAAAGGAGCATTCATGGATGAAGCTAAGGACACGAAGACTATAAATATCAAGCTCAATCAATATTTCAACACATCGAATATCCGACGATTAACAACCGAAGCAATATTCAAGAACACCTGAAGTGAAGAACCATTATTCTAAGTATCGCTCTCGACGCACGGCAACAGCCCTCGACCAGCAGTTCACACTTTGTTTCGTACACGACAAATACCTTTTTTTACGTTCAAACACTTGTACTTTACATTTCGAAGCATTTCCTTCATTTGTATTGTAATCTCTGTACGATCGACACCAGTATCCAAGGACATCGCCCCTGATTGGCGACCATAGTAGACGACACCCACTGTCGTCCGCAGGTTTTTTCCTCGTTTGAGGTTTTTCCTGCGTCATCAAATCCCTTGTTCCTTTATTTTATTTATCGTCGCACGTCTCGTCGAAAGATTATTTCTTTAGTTGTTTAAGTCCACATCGACCTTAAGTTGTCCCTTTGGTGTGATTTTTGGCATTAACAGTTTGGCGCCATCCGTGGGACTACATCTAGAGAAAATCCTCGACGAACGTGCATTCTACTAATAGTTTCTTGGAGTTTCTTCTGTTTTCTGTCGCAGGAAAATGGCGGATAACGGGAATCCAGAACAAGCCGTTATACCAGTACACGCAAGCTTAGAAAATGCATAAAACTCCCCAGCAGCTGTCGATGAGTATCATTTGGAGGAAATCGTTCTAGATCAAAGAAAACCCGATCAAAAGATTCTTGTGGGTTCATCCCTTGATCCCCACATTAAAGAAAAACTCATATCCTTTTTGCAGGAACATGCTGATTGCTTCTCCTGGTCACATGAAGATATGGTAGGTATCGACCCCAATGTCATTGCTCATAAGCTTAACGTCGATCCATCGTTCAAACCTATCAAGCAAAAACGTCGCAAGTTCGCTCCTGAAAGAAATAAAGTAATAAATGATGAGGTCGACAACCTCCTCATGACAGGAAAGATTCGGGAGGTAAAATATCCTGATTGGCTCGCTAACGTCGTGGTCGTAGCCAAGAAGAATGGAAAATGGAGGGTCTGTATTGACTTCACCGATCTCAATAAAGCATGTCCAAAGGATCCATTCTCGTTACCTCATATTGACGTTCATCGACGCCTATTCTGGATACAACCAAATTTTAATGCACGTTGACGACCAAGAGAAAACCGCTTTCATGACGGATCGAGGTATTTATTGTTACAAAGTTATGCCTTTCGGACTAAAAAATGCATGATCTACCTACCAACAGCTGGTAAACAAGATATTCAAAGACCATCTTGGAGACACGATGGAGGTATATATCGACGACATGTTAGTGAAGTCGAAGCAAGCGATTGATCACATTGATCACCTCAGGCAATCGTTCGACATCCTCCGGAAGTATAACATGAAGCTCAATCCGATGAAATGTTCCTTTGGCGTTAGTGCCGGGAAGTTCCTGGGTTATATGGTCACTCGTCGAGGCATTGAGGCTAACCCTGACCAAATCAAGGCCATCATTGAGATCAAATCTCCTCGAAATTTCAAAGAAGTCCAGAAACTCACCGGTCGAGTAGCAGCTCTAAACAGGTTTATCTCCCGATCTTCAGATAAATGTCATCTATTTTATAATGTCCTCAGGAAAAATAGGGGCTTCGACTGGACCAATGATCATGAACAAGCCTTGCAAAAACTCAAGGAATACATGGTGTCGCCTCCTCTGTTGTCAAAACCTCACGATCATGAGATCCTACAGTTGTATTTGGCTGTCAGCCCAAATGCAGTAAGTGCTGTTCTGACACGAGAAGATGAAAAACAGCAATTGCCGATCTATTATGTAAGTAAATCACTTTTAGATGCAGAAACCAGGTATTCCTCTATAGAAAAATTACTCTTATCACTAGTCACTGCTGCTAAAAAACTACGTCATTACTTTGAATCACATCCTATTACTGTCGTGACTAACTTCCCTCTTAATTCTGTCTTAAGAAAACCCGAGTTGACAGGTCGCTTAGCAAAATGGAGTATATATCTAAGCAGTTATGACATCGATTTTAAACCCAGGACCGCGATCAAATCGCAAGCCTTGGCAGATATTATCGTCGATTTCAGCCCTGAGTTAGAAAAAGAAGCAGAACTCGAAGTGTCCGTTGTGGCGACTCGCGACGACGTACCTTGGATTCTACATGTCGATGGATCATCCAACATTAGAGGCTCTGGACTGGGCGTCGTCTTAAAGTCGCCACAGGGGGGGAGATGGTATACTCGGTCCGATGCGACTTCAAAACCACCAATAACGAGGCTGAGTATGAAGCCCTGGTCATGGGAATGAATATGGCCCACGACTCGGGGGCAACCGCACTGCATGTCAAGAGCGATTCCCTGCTGGTAGTAAATCGGATCAATGGAGAATTCGCAGCCAATGATTCAAAAATGACAGCATATCTAAGCGTGGCAAAAGAAATTTCCAAAAAATTTAAATCTTTTTCTATTGAACAGATTCCGCGAGACCAGAACACTCAGGCCAACGCATTGGCAAACCTTGGGTCCGCTTTAGTTGAACCAAAATTTGATGTTATTCCTATGATTCACCTGGCAACGCCGTCCATTGGAAACACAGACGTCATCCAGATCGAAGACGAAGAAGATGATTGGTCATGCGACATTCGAAATTTCCTCGTGCACGACCAACTCCCCGAAGACAAAATGGAGGCTCGAAAAATCAGATTCAAAGCATCTAAGTACGTCATGATCGAAAATAAGCTTTATCGGCGATCATCGACGGGCTTAAATTTAAGGTGCGTCATCAGCAAAAATCAAGCCCAAAAAATCCTCCAAGAGATGCACGACGGCGAATGTGGTAATCATTCAGGAGGTCGTAGTTTAGCTAATCGTATCTCCCGACAAGGGTATTTTTGGCCGACACTGCGACAAGACGCTGTCAAGTACGTCCAGAATTGCGACCCCTGTCAACGACACTCAGGTATGTCTCATAAACCTTCGGAACCTTTGCACTCGACACTTATCCCATGGCCCTTCATGAGATGGGGAATGGATATTGTCGGCAAACTACCACCCGCTCCAGGACAAAAGGTATTTCTCCTTGTACTTACGGACTACTTTTCTAAGTGGGTCGAAGCGACTGCCTTCTCCCAAATTAGGGATAAAGAAGTTATTTCTTTTATCCAGACTAACATCATATGCAGTTTTGGGATTCCATCCGAAATTGTCTGCGACAATGGATCCCAATTCATAAGCGACAGGACCCAACAGTTCTGTGAAGATAGGAACATCAAGCTGACGACCTCGACTCCCAGATATCCCCAAGCCAATGGACTTGCCGAGTCGAGTAATAAGACTATTGTAGCCTCGATCAAGAAACGATTAAAAGCTGCAAAAGGAAGATGGGTTGAAGAACTCCCTTCAGTCCTATGGGAAAATCGCACGACACCCCGCACGTCCACAGGACAAACCCCCTTCTCTCTCGTCTACGGTTGTGAAGTCGTCCTACCAATCGAAGTTCATCTCCCGACTTCGAGGCACACTTCCATCGACCACAACTTGGTTGATTTAAGTCATGACCTCGACGCCCTAGAAGATCTCAGAGAATCCGCCTTGATCAGGATGGCGTCGCAGAAGCAGGCGGTCGAGCGACATTTCAATAAGCACGTCAAAATTAAAGTATTTCAAGAAGGCGGTTACGTCCTCCGTCGAGTATTCCCAAACACCCAGGAGCTCAACGCAGGTAAGCTTTCTACTAAGTGGGAAGGACCTTACCGCGTCTCCGAAGTCGTTAGTAAAGGAGCCTATCGACTTCAGACCCTCGACAATAAAGAAATCCCGTAAAGTTGGAACGCGACGCATCTGAAAAAATATTTCTTTTAGAGTCGCCTTCCTCTCATGCAAAGTTTTTTTTAAACACGACAGTGAACGTCGTGAGATCGTTGGAGATCCGATGACCGACCTCTAACGAACTTTATCGCAGGTACGCGCGACATGAGTACCCGAGTGTGTGACTTAATTGTTTTACCACAGGGGCATACATTCTGGAAATTCATCATACGATACAGTCACATGTAAGGTCTAAACGATCCCTCGATCTAAGTTTCTGGAACGTAGAAAAACTTTGTATGTTCTAACACATCCATGATATATATATATTTGTGTTTATTATTACAGTCCAAATACATGATTTATGTTTCAACCGTTATATTGCAATAAAAGCCTAAGTCGCACGATCCTCCGTTTATTTCATACTTAACGAATTTTATGATCAATATTACATTTATCCACGACATATGTAATTAAAAACACGAGTTCAGCAAAAGAAAGAACTTCATTGAACGATTACATACGAACGACCGATAGTCGGACAAGTAAATACAAAGTCAAAAGTCGTTGCATACCAACAACCCGACCACCAATGGTCGAACATTAAAAGTCTAGCTCGTAAACCCAAAAATCTACCCTAGAACTAAAGAAGCACGTCGATGGCAAGCTCTGTTCAAAAATCTCGATCTTCGAAATCCTATCAATCCCGAAGAACTGATGCAAGGATCAAACGAGTATATTAGGAGTTATCTTCCAACTCCTTACGCCTCGACACTCTGAGAATGTGGCTCTTAAGATTAATGTTAAGGTTGGAGGAAGGAATATATTCTTCTCGACGATCGACCTCCACTCCAACAATTTCTCTACCTTCACACACTTAATGAGAAGAAACAGGAACATCTGTCAAATACAGAAGGAACACGTTAGCAAAACATTCAGCTAAAGAACATCGATAACACAAGTTTTGAAAGAAAAACTTACAAGGAACGCCAGTTCGGCTAAATACAGCCATATCTCTTCAATAGAGATCCTTTGAAAACACTCCTCAGAAACTAAGGGCTGATGTTTCCCCAGATGCGGAAGTGACTTTATCCTGACGAGGACGTAGTCAAACGAGAAGGACGGCGACAGCGCAAAGCTGATCACCATAAGTTCCTCCTCGTTCTCTCCCGTCTTTACACCCCCGCCCCTGTCAGCTGACGAAAGGGTTGACATGGCAGAAGACATCGTCGCCAGATGCGCAGAATACACAGACATCATGTTCATCGTAACCAACATCGTCAACGATTCGGGTATCGCAACCCTTGATAGATCTCCAACCACCCAAAATTTGAACAAAGTTGAGATTCTAGAGAAGGGCCAAATCAGAAATAGAAAACTTTTAAAGAAAATCTCTAAAGAAAACAACCCATTGTGATCTCTATTTATGCAGGAAATCGCAACAAGTCGAGTCCGCTGATGATCAACACGCGTCCATACCTATCCGAATCTTCGACACCTGTCCTCGACAGCTGGTAAGCATCATCGCGCGTCAGTATGACGTCACAACTTTTCAACTTCTCGTTCAGTTAAAGGCGAACCGGTCTAGTTCCATGACAACCAGGTAAGTCCCTCAACCCAGGTCACAAGTCTAAGCGTTCGACAAGCAAAATTTAAAACTTAAATTTGACATTCAATTTTCAAATTTTGGGGGCAAACTGTTTGGGCAAAAAATCACGTCGCTCGACTACGACCAGAACAGGTAAGACGTATGATTAGGGACTATATCTTGTATTAAGATAAGGTCTCGACAAAGACCCAGAACACCATCGTCGTCCCTCATAAAAGGTAAGTCGAGAGTTCCTTACGACGCTCGACCATAGCGTCGCCCGATCCGCACGACTATTATATAAGGACGTGCGACCTCGACCAAAGCTAACGTTAACCATAACCGTTTGTTAAGTGTTTAATGCAGGAATAAAAGTCATTAAGGAGCAACAACTATAACCGACGCAATCATTAAACAGTCGGCGACCGTAACGGACGAAGATCATTACTCCGGCGACCGTTTCCAACCGTTAAGGCCATTAAAAGAGCATTCATGGATGAAGCTAAGGACACGAAGACTATAAATATCAAGCTCAATCAACATTTCAATACATCGAATATCCGACGATTAACAACCGGAGCAATATTCAAGAACACCTGAAGTGAAGAACCAGTATTCTAAGTATCGCTCTCGACGCACGACAACAGCCCTCGACCAGCAGTTCACACTTTGTTTCGTACACGACAAATACCTTTTTTTACGTTCAAACACTTGTACTTTATATTTCGAAGCATTTCCTTCATTTGTATTGTAATCTCTGTACGATCGACACCAGTATCCAAGGACATCGCCCCTGATTGGCGACCATAGTATAGCGACGACACCCACTGTCGTCCGCAGGTTTTTTCCTCGTTTGAGGTTTTTCCTGCGTCATCAAATCCCTTGTTCCTTTATTTTATTTATCGTCGCACGTCTCGTCGAAAGATTCTTTCTTTAGTTGTTTAAGTCCACATCGACCTTAAGTTGTCCCTTTGGTGCGATTTTTGGCATTAACAACGTCGACCTTTGCTTGAGAGTTAGCGTATGGCTTTACGTCCTTAAATTTAATTTCTGCCGATACACAGAAGACAAGTCAGAGATAAATAAAAAGTAACATAGGACGTACGACAGAAACCTAGAAAAAGCTTACCCGACATATTCCAGCCGGCCCTAATCCAGCCGCTCTCAGAGTCGAGAGTCGACTTATGCACAAATGCGTACCTAGTCTTCCACTTACGATCGTTTATGGCAGTCTTTAGGACCAAGGTACGATCTCCCTTATACCTAGAGTACAAACTACAACGATGACATCCGTCCTTCTTGACTTTATAAGCCAAGAGGAGGTCGCGTACATTCATGGGGGATTCCTATTTTTCAGTAAGGCGTTCGATCACTTGTACGACTCGCCAAAACTGGGGCATTAATTGGCCTGGTGCTAAGTCAAATTCTAGCATAAAAGCCTTAGCCAGAGGCGAGTAGGGCCATTCGAAACCTATCTTAAAGGGATATTCGTATATCAGGATATACCTGTTTGGGCAAAATTTCATCAGTCTCGACCACGACCAAGGTAAGGAAAACACTTATTTTACTTCCCCATAGTAAGGTAAAATTATAGTACTTTGTCCCTTGGTTAAAAGTCAAATCGTACGTTATCTACCTCACGACACTCGACCACGATGTCGTCTAGTTCTCACGACCGTCGCATAAGACCATGCGACCTCGACCAACTAACGTTCGTTATGACTGTTACGTTTGTTCAGTGTTTAATGCAGGAGTCAACATCATTAATGACCAACGGCTACAACCAGTAAAGGGCCATTAACAGCATTAAAGACAACGTCCGTTACGACAGTTACGTAAAGCATTCAAGAAATCAATCAAAGCACCGGAAGGCAAAAAATATAGAGTTCCATCATCATTGAAGGGGACCGCATCCAAGAATCACACTACGTACTCAAGAACATACGAAGAAAAGAACTTTCTCACAACCGATCGCTCTCGACGCACGACATCGACGCATGACTCCCACACTCAACGCATAGTTTTTACGCACGACACACTTACTATACACACGACGCACATTGTTTTTACATTCGAAACACTTGTTACTTTACATTTTGAAGTCTTTCCTTCATTTGTATTGTAATCTCTGTACGATCGACACCAGAAACATAAGGAAATCGCCCATGTTTGGCGACCATAGTGCAGCGACGACTTCCATAGTCGTCCGTGGGTTTTTTCGTCGTTGAGGTTTTTCCCGCGTCACCAAATTCTCTGTCTCTTTTACATTTTTTATCTCAACCGCACGCTTTGTTGAGAGATTCTTTTCTTTAGTTGTTAATCTCCACAATCAACCTCAAGTTGTACTTGTGTGCGATTTTTGGCATTAACAGTTTGGCGCCCATCGTGGGGCCCCATCTAGAGAAAATCTTCGACAAACGTGCGTCGTACTAACGGTTTCTTGAAGTTTTCTTTGTTCTCTGTTTCAGGAAAATGGCAGCCCCTGGAGATCAGTAGCATGTCATTGCCCAGATGTACCAGGAGCTCGAAGTCGCTCGAAATCAAATCAATGCCATGGCAGAGCAAAGTCGCAGAGCAGCTGAGGAGATCACGCGGCTGAGGAATCCCTTTGGATCCCATAATGGTCCTAGGCCATTCGTTCAGAATCCAGGCTGAGGATCGTTCGGTCAGAATGGTCCTAGACCATTCGCGCATAATCCAGGTCCAGGGTCGAGTCCGTTTGCTCAGAATCAGCATCCGGGTCCGTTCGCTCAGAATCAGCATCCATGTCCGTTTATGCAGAACTAGCATCCGGGGCCGTTCAACCCAAATCCCCAGTTCGTGACGGTTCCTCCTCAGCATATAAGGCCACCACCCATGCAGAATGGATCGCAGCCGTTTCAGAATGGGTCGCAGTAGTATTTTGTCCCTTTCAACGGGGACGCCAATGGCTCGTCGCACGGCAATGGCACCAGTTCAGGAGTCAATCCGCAGACAGGTACGAATCCTGATCCTATTGACCCCGTCGCCCAACGGTTGAAGATGCTAGAAGATCAGAACGAGCGTGTCCTGTCTTTGCTCGCTAAGCTACCCAGGGCAGCCGTGCCCATCGACGTCGAGCCTCGATCAGGGTTTCAGGCATCGCCCTTCATCGATGAAATTGCGACTGTCGAGGTCCCGAAGAAATATAACGTCCCCGTTTTCACGCCCAAATACTCTGAAGTGACAGATCCGACAGAGCACGTCGCTCAATATAAACAGCTCATGTGGACGATCTCGATCCCGCACATGTACCAAGAAGTATGCATGTGTAAGAGTTTTGGAGCAACCCTCACTGGTCCTGCCCTCCAATGGTTGATCAATCTCGAACCCAAATCCATCGGGTCGTTCGCTGAGTTGGTCAATCAATTCTTTCAGCGGTTCGCCAGCAGTCGCAAGATGAAGAAGCAGACCAGTGACCTATATTATGTCGTACAGAAGACCAATGAGTCTATTCAAAGCTACTTCAATAGGTTCAATGCAGAGATGATTAGTGTTCGCAATTGTGACGTCAAGATCGCAATCGAAGCTTATAAGCGTGGTCTGGATGACAGTTCGGGTTTGTACACTGATATAACCAAGTATCCTTCGGAGAATTTTGAGGATGTCCGAGTTCGAACCCTAGCATAAATGAGGGTAGAGGACGACGATGCCTTTCGTCACAAGAATACCGACGACAAGAGGTCGTTAGGTGTGAAGAAGCCAGAATTCAAGACAAAGGCAATTCCAAAAGTAGAGCCCGTGCGCCAGATTTCGAGCGTCCGGTTCAAGACAAAAGCAGAGGCCAAGACTGCGATCAAATTTCCTCAGTACCCCAAGATATCCTCTTATGGATTCAAAGGGTCCACTAAGGACTTGGTCGAAGCTCTGAAGACCGCCCAAGCAACCATCCGGTGGCCAAAAAAGTCCGATCAGGACGACGCCAAAAAAGATCAGTCAAAGTGGTGTGACTTCCATGTCGACCATGGTCACGCGACAGATGATTGCATAGCTCTCAAAAAGGAGTTAGCATATCATGTCCGGAAAGGAAATCTCAAAGATATCATCGATAACGTCGTTGCTCCAACTAACGACGATCGACCGCCAACCCCCGAGCATGCGAAGGTCGTCAATTGCATCACTGGTGGTTCCGACGTGTGTGGTCTGACGTACTCCGCAGCCAAGCGTCACGCTAGTCAAGCACCTGACGATCGACCTATCCCACGTTCATCGAGGCCCAAAGGAGATCTGGAACTAGAAGCTATGAAGATTGTGTTCGATCAAGACGACCTCGGTGACTCCTATCAGAAGCATCGTGATGGGTTGATCATTCAACTCACGATTGGCAATTGTTTAACCCGACGAGTCTTGATTGAAGGGGGCAGTTCAGCGAATGTCATTTTCCTTGACACCGTCAAGGCCATGGGAATCGATCGCTCGGAAATCACCCGACGTTCGACAACCTTGGTCGGTTTCAACGGAGAAGCAACGAGCACCTATGGAGAGATCATCCTGCCGGTCTATGCCGGAGGAATCAACAAGCAGACTAAGTTCAGTATCATCGATTGTTCGTTGGCCTATAACATCATCTTAGGTCGACCGTGGATCCATGAAATGAAACCCGTCCCCTCGACGTATCATCAGACCCTGAAGTTCCCTACGCCGTGGGGAGTCCAAGAAATCAAAAGTGAGCCAAAAGTCGCCCGTGACTGCTATAAGACCACCCTGAAGCCACGAAAATAAGCTGTTTGGCAGTCACAAGTCAAAGAAATCATCCTAGATAAAGGTAAACTTGACCATAAGGTCTCGACAGATACGTCTCTCTATCTCTGATCTTATAGACAAACTAATGCCTTTTTTGCAGGAATATGCCGACTATTCTGCCCTATCGCACGAAAACACGGTCGACATAGACATTGATGTTAATCCTCAAAAACTCAGTGCCGATCCGTCATTTTAAACCTATTTTTTCCTGGAAAAAATAGGATAGTAAATGACAGGGGGCAAATCCCCCATCAAGTAAAAAAGAATCTAAGAAGGTACGTTTTCTAAATTCTTTTCTCTTCTTTCATACCATTTTTTATCACAAACGACTACTGACTTAAGCATCGGAGGGTCGTTGGTTAGCTGTTTGGGTAAAAAATCACACCCTCGACCGACCTGGGGAATTCCTTCGACATGACCCATGGACTTCGATTACCCTAATGCCTACAAAAGTCATACCCCTGATCGACAATGGTAATACCCATTATTGCCTTATCCCCGACATACGATAGTTGATTATTAAAAGACATCTTATGCCAATAGTCATTCAAGATAGTGTCTTTACATCTCATGATCGCACGTCACGTGTCGCATGTTACACGTCGCACGACATACATCGTTAGCGACATGTCGCCAGTCACCCGTCGCCAGTCACACGTCACTAGTCTTACGTTATTAGTCTTGCGTCGCTAGACTTATGTCGCCAGTTACGTGTCGCCGGTTACGACTCATTGGTCTTACGTCGACAGTCTCCTGTCGTCGGTCTTATATCGCTCTGGTCCTACGACATCATCATCTTGGTCTTACGACCTAGTGGTCTTACGACATTTTTATCCTAGTCTCACGACATTTTTATAAGACCATTCATATACTAAGATAAGGTCTTACAAGACATTTACAGTCATATACATGGTCTTGTATTTTGACAACGGTCGTATGCTCCATAAGACCGACGTCCTGAACATAAGATGGTCTTACGATTACACTAACCATTCATGGTCAACAGCCGTTTCTTTTGTTCATTAATGCAGGTCTACAAGCATTTATGGCACAACGACCAGTAACGGACGAATCAGCAATGCCATTTAGAGCCCGACAGCAGTTACAAAGACAATCATCAAAGCGCATTTAATGTCGACAGCGGTTACAATACCAACAATTAAAGCACATTCAGTACCGACCGAAGCTATATAAAGACTGCTCCACCTTCGAGCAAAGGGAGAACAGACAGAGCTACTTATACTCACTTCTATATTTTTCTCTCAATACAACGAGGCATTCGAACACGCAAGTATCGCACGACGACAGTTCGAACCACCTGACGACGACAGTTCAGACCACACGACGACAAGTTATTTCGCACGATTTACGCACGACCCACGTCGTTTGCACACGACTAAGTTTATATTTACATTTATTTGTAATCTGTTGTATACAAATCACCTGTAACACAAGGACTTTCGCCCCTGTTTCGCGACTATAGTGCACTGTCGACTCTCACAGAGTCGACCGCGGTTTTTTCCCTTGTTTTGGGGTTTTCCGCGTCACCAAATCTCTTGTCTCTTTTACTTCTTCCTCCCGATTGTGTTATTTGGCTCGAGATACGTTTCTTTAGTTGTTAAATGTCCACATCGACCTTAAGTTGTACTTTTGTGCGATTTTTGGCATTAACAGTTTGGCGCCATCCGTGGGACCCCATCTAGAGAAAATCTCAAGCCAACACATATATCGATCTAACGATCTTGTAAAGTCTTTCAGGTACATGGCAAATTATCAAGATCCCCTGATTCAACTTCAATCGGAATTGAATGCGGCTTTAAGCCAGATTCAAGCCATGATAAAAAAATGTTCCGTCAAAGTATCGCATGTATCGCATCATCCAAAGGACTCGGGGGCTCGGAACACCATTCACAAACTGGAAAAAAGTACCACATTCGATTTCAAAAGTACTCAGAAAAAGGCGCTTATCGACTCCATGTTACGGTAACTGTGACGTCCCATTTAGAACAACTCTATATATATACTCTAAAGTATATTCTCCTCGTTAATTATTTCTATCTAATATATGATCGTTGATTCAACCATCAAAAGATCATTGGTCAAAACCAACGACCACCCCCAATTTTACATTACAGACTCGCAAGATCATATGAACACAGGTCTTACGATTTACATCGTGAGAAACCAAAGTCTCTACGACTTAAAAAAGCGCAGGTTGCAAATTATAGTCGTCAATAAAAGACGACTCACATTTTTTCTTATGATCGCCAGTGATGACAAACGCAGGTTGCAAATTATAGTCGTCAATAAAAGGCGACTCGCATTTTTTTTCTCATGATCGCCAGTGATGGCAAACGCAGATTGCGACTTATAGTCGTCAATAAAAGACGACCCACATTTTTTGTGATCACCCGTCACGACAAACACAGGTAAAAATTCTCGGTCGCCAATAAAAGAGACTCGCATATTGAAATCTCATGATCGCTAGTCATGACATATGTCGTCAATAAAGATGACTTGTACATTGAATTTCACAATCATCAGTCATGGTAAGACGCATGTCAAAACGCAAAAGTCGCCAATAAGTACGACTCGCATATTTTAATCTCATGATTTCCAATAAAGGCCAGTCACAAGATTAACCGTATAATCACAAGCAAGAGTCTTTCAAGAAGGCGACTACGTCCTCCGACGAATGTTTCAAAGCACTCAAGAGCTTAATGCAAGTAAACTTTCCACCAAGTGGGAAGGTCCTTATCGTATCTCAGAAGTCATGGGTAAAGGTGCCTATCGGCTCCAAACCCTCGACGGTCGAGATATCCCACGCAGCTGGAATGCAACGCATCTGAAAAGGGTCGCACGACATAAGTTACTAAGTCTATCATACGACTTCAGTAAAATCGTACAGTATAAACAATCAGTTTTATTAGACAACTCGATTGAATAACTACATGAACACATCATTCAAATTCATCGTATGATCAAATCACCCGATCGTGAGGTCTAGCGACCCCACAAGCTAAGTTCTTTAACTTAGAAAATTTTCATATTCTGAATGAATGCTTTGATCGCATGCGCTTATGTTTGCTTATACGATTCAAAAAGTCTTATGACTTACGTTGTAATCGTGGTATTACAATGGATGCCCAAGTCGCACGACTTCTTGTTCATTTTTGTACTTAATGAATTTTTTGACATTACATTTGTCCATGACATGTATGAGTTGAAATAATACTCAAGTTCAATAGAAAGGTAATTTTTTTTACCGATTATCGCTAAAGCAAAACATACACAACGTAACATAGGTCTCTAGCGACCGTATCGGCTGTAAACGTCAGATCATAGGTCTCTAGAGACCGTATCGGCTCGAACGCCAGATCATAGGTCTCTAGCGACCGTATCGGCTCGAACGCCAGATCATAGGTCTCTAGCGACCTTATCGGCTCGAACGCCAGATCATAGGTCTCTAACGACCGTATCGGCTCGAACGCAAGATCATAGGTTTTTAACGACCATATCGGCTCTAAACACCAGATCATAAGTCTATAACGACAGTATCGGCTCGGAACGCCAGATCATTGGTCTATAATGACCATATCGGCTCTAAACGCCAGATAAAAAGTCTATAACGACCGTATCGGCTCGAAATGCCAGAACATAAGTCTTTAACGACTGTATCACAAGATCCTTAAATTTTATCTTGGTTCGATCATCTTATGATCGCCGCCAAGCTTTATTGCGGACCAATCGTCTTACGATTGACTCCTGACCCATACGTCTCATTTTGATAAAGATCGTCTTACGATCACCGTCGGTTCCTTACGTTTTAAGGTCGTCTTACGACCGTCAAATGAACACCACAAGTATCTTGCGCATTAAAGGTCATCATTCGATCGTCGCAACTTACTTAAACACCATCGACTGGACTCACGATTTTAGCTAACCAAGTCGATTTTGTTAGCAAAAGTGACACATCTCCGTATAAACACATTTTACTTTGGTATGAGATCTGAAATTCAAATAGTTTTGAAATTCAAATCTCGGGGGGCTAACAGTTTGGGTAAAAAATCACACCCTCGACCGACCTGGGGAATTCCTTCGACATGACCCATGGACTTCGATTACCCTAATGCCTACAAAAGTCATACCCCCGATCGACAATGGTAATACCCATTATTGCCTTATCCCCGACATACGATAGTTGATTATTAAAAGACATCTTATGCCAATAGTCATTCAAGATAGTGTCTTTACATCTCATGATCGCACGTCATGTGTCGCATGTTACACGTCGCACGACATACATCATTAGCGACATGTCACCAGTCACCCGTCGTCAATCACCTGTCGCCAGTCACACGTCACTAGTCTTACGTTATTAGTCATGCATCACTGGTCTTATGTCGCCAGTTACGTGTCGCCGGTTATGACTCGTTGGTCTTACGTCGACAGTCTCCTGTCGTCGGTCTTATATCGCTCTGGTCCTACGACATCATCATCATGGTCTTACGACCTAGTGGTATTACGACATTTTTATCCTAGTCTCACGACATTTTTATAAGACCATTCCTATACTAAGATAAGGTCTTACAAGACATTTACAGTCATATACATGGTCTTGTATTTCGACAACGGTCGTATGCTCCATAAGACCGACGTCCTGAACTTAAGATGGTCTTACGATTACACTAACCATTCATGGTCAACAGCCGTTTCTTTTGTTCATTAATGCAGGTCTACAGGCATTTATGGCACAACGACCAGTAACGGACGAATCATCAATGCCATTTAGAGCCCGACAGCAGTTACAAAGACAATCATCAAAGCGCATTTAATGTCGACAGCGGTTACAAGACCAACAATTAAAGCACATTCAGTACCGACCAAAGCTATATAAAGACTGCTCCACCTTCGAACAAAGGGAGAACAGACAGATCTACTTATACTCACTTCTATATTTTTCTCTCAATACAACGAGGCATTCGAACACGCAAGTATCGCACGACGACAGTTCAAACCACTTGACGACGACAGTTCAGACCACGCGACGATAAGTTATTTCGCACGATTTACGCACGACACACGTCGTTTGCACACGACTAAGTTTATATTTACATTTATTTGTAATCTGTTGTATACAAATCACCTGTAACACAAGGACTTTCGCCCCTATTTGGCGACTATAGTGCACTGTCGACTCTCACAGAGTCGACCGCGGTTTTTTCCTTCGTTTTGGGGTTTTCCGCGTCACCAAATCTCTTGTCTCTTTTACTTTTTTCTCGCGATTGTGTTATTTGGCTCGAGATACGTTTCTTTAGTTGTTAAATGTCCACATCGACCTTAAGTTGTACTTTTGTGCATTTTTTGGCATTAACATTAGTCAACGACCAACCTCTGATGATGCCTTATCGCAGGACCGCACGACATAAATCACTGAGTATGTCGTATGACACCAGTACGCTTCCATAGGATCGCACGATATAAGCAACCGAGTCCATGACTCGATTATCGCACGATATAAGCAATTGAGTCCATGACTCGATTATCCCATCACATTAACGCATGATTCAAGGGCATGATATGGTCTAGTCGTACGACCATAAGGTCTACCGACCCCACACGATTTCAGTTCTTTAACTTAAGACACTTACATGCTCTGAATGAATGATATGATTTCATATGCTTATGTACGCCAGCACGGTTTAAACGCCTTATGACTTATATCTTAAATATTATGTTGAGCTAGATGCCTAAGTCGCATGAATTTTTGTTTCCTTACCACTTGGTGAATTTTACAATTGACGTTGTATCTATGTGCAAAAAATATAAGACACAAGATCAAAAGATATTTAAGTTTCATTCACCGAACTTACCGTCTTATATACATCCAAAAAGCTCGACCACTGACGGTCGAGTAGCAGGGAACAAAAATAAATAAAGATATTTTCTAAGGCAGAGGAGGAGCATAGGTCGCATCCTTGCCTGACGCCTCACCCTGGGGACCTTCCTTCTCCTCGACCTCCTTCTCATCATCCGAGTCAAGATCCCTCTCGGTCCCGACCTCCCTGAAGAAGAGGTCCAACTCGTCCGATGCCGACGCCAGAGGATCTCTGCCCAACAAGTGACGTCGCATGATCGCCGCACGTGCAGTAAGTCGAGCAAAGAAAAAAAGGGATTTGTTCTCGTCCCTCAACTCCTCTAGCTCCTTCTCTAAGCTCGCCACCTTGGATTTGGACTCCTCGGCTCCCTTTTTCTTTGCAGCCAAGGATTCCTTCATTCCATCTAGCTCCTCTCTTTGGTCGTGCATCAAAGTCATAGACTTCTTTAGACGCGAGTTCGCTTCATCCCTCGCATGACCGATGGCCTCCAACTCATTCAAGGCATCGTCGAGTCGCACCGACGTCGCTTCTTCACGTTCCAGAGCGGATCTTTCCCTCTCTAACGCCGCATCTTCTTCCTTAATAGCAGAAGCCATTAAGCCTTCTACCTTCGTCGTTTCAGCATGCAATGCCAAGGAAGACTGAAACGTCTGAAAACAAACGAAAACGTATCAACAAAATACACGACAACAATAAATAGACAAAGTCTTGAAAGATAGACTTACCAAGAACGTTAGCCCAGCGACATGGGACTCCATATCTTCGAGGGAAACTTCGTTGAAACTCTCTCTGAAAGAAGGGAGCTGATACTTTCCCAAATGGGGGAACAATTTCATCCCATCTAAGACATTATCATCTAAGAAATCCGACGACAACGTAAAGTTGACTGTCGTTTCCTCCCCAAAACTCGTCTGCGCACCTTTGCCCTTGTCGGTCGTCGAAGGGCTAGACGCGGCAGTGGGAGACATCGTCGCCGGTTGCGCAGTATGAGACATCGTCGTCGGTTGCGCAGTATCAACAGATCTTGCGCCGTTCGTGTCAAACACGGTCGACGCCTTCTCCTTCTCAGGCGGAATGACTCTTGATGAGCCACCCGTCTTCGACGACGGTTCCTTCAGGACGGACATCCTTGTCCTCTTTAGAAGTCCCGGCCCAGCTGTCGGGATATCCTTTTTCTTTAAGACCCCCGACCCAGTTGTCGAGGCATCTTTTTGCCTGTTTTCCCTCGCCTTGCGAGCCAGATCAATTTGAGCCGTCTTCTTGGCAGCAGCAGGTGTCATTCCCGACCAAGATTCTCCTGTATGGTAAAAGAATAAAGTTAGACGATTGAGAAACAGAGAAAGACCAGGTCGAGCAAAAAGAAGGCAAAGGGATACTTACCAGTTATCTCTACTTCTGTTTCTTCCCCCTTCTCTTCCTCTTCGGTCTCCTCTGATTCCTCTTCTTCTTCTTCTTTCTCTTCTCGATCCATCTGTATTCTATCACTCAAGAAACAGTGTCGTCGTCCTCATCTATCAGATGACGCGTGACGTACGATCGATCATCAGCGCTAAACTCCAGGAACTTCTTGACCTTAGCTTTAGAGTCATCGTCAGGTTTTACCTTGTCAAAATTAATATCTACACATAAGAAAATATATTAGATGGAAAGCCCCCAAATAACAAAGTGACATAAGACGTACGACAAAAGGCTTACCCGTCATATTCCAACCAGATCTGATCCAGTCACTATTGGTATCTAACGTCGCCACTCGCACAAGCACATACCGGGTTTTCCATTTTCGGTCGTTGACTGCCGTCTTTAAAACCAAGGTGTGCTCGCCCTTGTACCTCGAAAACAGACTATAACGGCGGTACTGATCACTCTTGACCTTGTACGCCATCAGCAAATCCCTCACGTTCATAGGAGACTCCCAGTTCGAAGTAAGTCGCTCGATAACTTGGATAACTCGCCAAAATTGGGGCATCAGTTGCCCCGGCGACAAATCGAACTCGCACATGAATGCCTTTCGCCAGAAGCGAATACGGCTACTGGACGCCTATCTTGAAAGGATACTCGTATATCACGACGTACCCATCAGGGCATATCTCGGGACGAATCCTGCCCGCCTTGCTTATAGTTATCCCATAAGGAATTCTCGCTAAACTTTTGAAGTCGTCGATATCCTCCTCGCTTTTGATGGTACTTCTAGGATCTGTCGACATCTCTATCCCCATCAACAACGTCTGCCTATCTGAAAGACCCCAGGTAGCTGCCAACTCCTTGGTGGCAAATTAGTAAGTTGGTCCAGCAAGAAACAAAACTCTGTGTCAACCTCTACTACTGAGGCAGAATATGTAGCTGCTGGAAGCTGCTGTGCTCAGATCCTGTGGATGAAAAATCAATTGAAGGACTACAATCAAAACTACTCCAAAGTTCCCATCCTATGTGATAACTCTAGTGCAATTGCCATTGCAAATAATCCTGTCTTGCACTCAAGATCAAAGCACATAGACATCAGATATCATTTCATCAGGGATCACATTTCCAAAGGTGACATTGAGCTGCACTTAATTCCTACAGATCTTTAGCTTGCAGACTTGTTCACCAAACCCTTGGATGAAGCCAGGTTCAATTTTCTGATAAGTGAACTTGGAATGTGCAACCTTGAGTAGGTGATTCCACCACCTATAAAAAAAATGGGATTTGCCTTTTCGGTGGTAATGACCTTCGGTGTTAATTGCTTTCGGTGATCAAACTCTTCACCGACAACGACCTTGTAGGTCAATCCTCATCGGTGGCCTTGCTCTTCACCAAAATTTACCTGAATCTTTTTCACCGATGTCACCGATCTCCGTTGCAATTCTCTCTCATCGGTGAGGTTTCTACCACCAACACCTCTTGGATTTCTCCATCGGTGGCTATGTGTTACACCGATTCTCGAGATTACACCGATTCTCTCTAAATTCTCTTCGGTAGAACATCTTTCATCGCTGGCTTTGCTCTACACCGAAATCCTATTCGGTAATCTCCACCGAAGATTGATTCCTCTTCTCACCACCGACCTATACACCGATCTCGTTGAAATTCATCGGTAAGATTTCTACCACCGACGTCTCTTGGTTATCCAACGTCGGTGGCTTCATGGCCATCGGTACAACATACCTAACGACTTCTCTTGGTTATATATCGTCGGTGAGTTATGTTCCACCGAAATATATACCGAATGATTTTAAGCTTATCCCGTACGTTTCCCTATGCAACCATGAGCCTAAAAGAAACTCTAAGTGTCAGTGTGATGGTTGACCCTTCCCATTCCTAGCCGTTTTTGACCACACATCCCCAAATCCCTCATCATTATTTTTTTAAGTTTGTTTATTTTTTTTAAACCTTCCTCTCACTCCCTCATAACCGTTCTCTCTCCTTTTTGAATTCATAACCCTATTCCTTTCTCCTATAAATAAAACCCATCGCCTTCCTCATTCATCTTCTCTCTTCTCACCTGCAACAATGGCACCCACCAAGATACCAACATGCTTTGAAGACCTCATATTCAACCCCTGCAACCACGTCACACGGTTCGAATCCGATCCCGCACATCCAGAGTTCAACACCATCATTAACTTAACTCAATCTCCTCTCCTCCATGCTTTTTCTTGCAATCCAAAAATGAGCAAGATGCTCATTGGCAACTTTTGGCTCACCTGTGTGTACGACCCATCTAACGAAGCCATCCATGCATCCATTCTTACTGACGAGGAAGGTGATCACGATCTCACATTTGGTGTTGATGACGTTCGTCGTGCCCTCAAGATTGATGCTTTCTCCTCTTATGTAGACATGCACGTCGATAACTTTCTTGAACAAGTTATCAGTGCCATTGGCTATGTGCACCAATCTGATGACAAAGTTTCCAAATCCTCAAAAGGCCCAGGTACTCTCACTCGCAACAAAATGGGTGGTTTTTGGAACTTCTTCTTTGCTCATGTGATCCCTTGTCTCTCTAGAAAGACAAGTGGTCACGACCAGTCCCCTTCTTATATTACCAAACTAGCCCATGCTCTAATTTTTCAAATAAAGGTGGATTTTGCTCAGTATTTCTTTACTGAGCTGACTGAAGTGATCAAACACCCAAAACGATGCCATGTAGCTTATCCGCGTTTCATCTCCATGATTCTACAACACAAGCTTGGCTCGGCCTTAGAGTCGGATCGCAAGTCTCAATCTCCTCATTTTTCTTACGACTGGTTGTCCCCTTTTGTTGGCCAAAAGACTCTCAATATTGGCCGTCTCGCTACTGATCGCCCTTTACGCCAAGGTATGATCTCTTTTGCTATATCTCCCGATCTTCACTGGGGTGATGCGGAAGCTCCCGGGTTTCAACACCCGGAAGTTCCCGAGGAACCCGAAGTTGTAGTGGTCCCTTCTCCCTGTCCTCGAGTGACGTCGGGTGGCGCTAAAAAGAAACAACGTAAGGCCACCGACACCTCCGCACCCGCTTCTCGAACCACGCCACCAAGAGATCCCTCGGAGGCTTCCCCAGTTCAAATCCCATCTCACAAGCGGAGGCACTCATCATCCCCTTTGAGATCTCCTTTAAAGAGGTCTCGAAAGCTTTCGGCCCCACCGACTAAGCCAACTGACGATTCTCAAAAATCGCCAGTTGTTGAACTTCAACCCTCCGGGCCAAGGGAATCCGTTATTAACCCCATCGACTCCTCCGTTGTCTCTCTACAGACCTTAGTTGTACATTTGGAGGAACCACACTTTACCTCTCCACACACTTCTTTAGGTGGAGGAGATGACTTCGGGGTCTCTCCCCTCGAAGGCTCCGATTTTTCACTGCACGGCCTTTCAAGTGATCAGTTTATGATCGATGACATCTCACAACCCGATCAGGGTTCCCCCCCCCCCCCCCACCGAATCCCCCCACGTGACTTCTTTGATTTTCTTTTGGGTGACACTGGTTCTCCCCGAACCTTCCCGTTCACCGAAGAAAACCCCCATTGAGTCTCCAAAGCAACTTACACACCGACGATCTCCATCTCCACCGAAACTACCTTCACCCCGAAAGTCTCACTCACCGAAGAAGCAACCGTCACCCCGACGTACTCCCACACCGATACGTGAGGCTTCTCCTCGCCGAACCCCCCCTCCACCGAAAATTCTCTATCCCGATGTGTTGTCGAATTTTCTCCCCACTATCACTCCCGAAGAAGATCGACTACGACTACCATTCCGTCTCCCGGAATTCGGTGGTGTTACCTCTTCAAGTACTAGGCTACGCTCTGCATTCCATGCTGATATACAGGAATATGCTCGTCAATGTCGGCTCGTCAGCACTCACTTTGAATCCTTCAAGGAATCAACTCTTTCCATGACTACACAGGTAAACTCAAGAATCTCCGTGATAGAGTCTCAGTTGCCGCATATACTCGCCGATGCACTTGCTGCTGCTCTTCAGCCTATCCATAATTCCATTGTTTCCTTATCTTCAAAGGTGGAATCCTTGAAAAATTCTCATGTGGATCTTGCTATATCGTTTGGTGCCTTCAAGGCATCCTCTCTCGTCAAGGATACTGAACTCCAGAAACTCATTCAAGAAGCCAAGACTCATCAAGATCTTAAACAGAGCATAGTCGATTCTCTCAAAACTCTTCACACCAAAACTGACAACATGCAGGAGAAAGCCCAATGGGAAATGGACTTGGGTGATTTTACACTGCTCTCCGATGACACCACTCAGAGTATGGATCATCTTCACTCCAAGTTTGACAGTGTGTTCACTCAGTTGGGTTTTAGGATTCCGGCTGCTGCTGAGGGGGAGAAATCTGCAGGTCAATCAAAATTTCCCTCTATTAAAAGAACTATCAGCAACATGCCTCCACTTTCCACCGAAAAATCATCACAAGCCACCGAAGCTTCAGGAATTCCTTCACCGAAAACCTCTCCTCCGAAACATACAGGTACCATCGAATTTATCTTCACACCACCGAAATCACCATCGGTGGAAATCACACATGCAGCTGTTGAGGGGGAGAAAATCCATGCATCTTCTGAGGGGGAGCAAAAATCCAAAACTCCCAAAGACAAAGGTAAGAAAACTCTCACGGCTGAACAGTTGGCCGAAGAGGAAAAGAAAAGCAAAGAGTTGGCAAAATATGGGACTCGACCTACCGATGCTCAATCCTTGAAACTAAAACCTCCTTCTCAGCAATCTCAAGAATCCAATCTCGGTCTAACTCCTTAGGAGATCGAGGAAGACAGATTAGCTCAAAAAGCCTTAGATGATTCCAAGGCTCTCTCTTTGGAAGTTGCAAAAGAAGAGGCCCTCAAAGTCAAGTCTGCCGATGCACTTTCCACCCAAAAATCGGTGCTGAGTGAAATTGAAAAAGAAAGGAATGAAGAGATCAGTTGGTACAAAAAGACCATGCACCACCAAATCAACAGCTCCCCGGTCTCAAACGTCAAAATTGCTACCTCCAGAACCAACCCAAAGGATATCAGGCTGATCATCGATAGAGAAGATGGCTCAATGAAAAGTGTGAGAGATGTTCATCTCAAACATTACGGTCTCCCCGAATGGTATGAGATCTCTCGATACTTGGTCAGAAGTGCAAACCCAAAGAAAGACATCTTTGTCAAACACATTGATGGATTGATGGAAAAGATAAAAGAGATTAAAAGAAAACACAACATCACTCTTTCCACTGATGAAAGGGCAAAACTTTAATCGATGAAAAAAGAAATCATTCTTCCCAAAGTCAAGAATCCTACCGGCAAGGTGTTCAAGGAAATGGCAACTGAAGGGAAAATTCCAAACATAAGCAACCTGAATTTGTCCATCCCTACATCTGTGTCTTATCCCACTACGACTTTGAGCCTCTCACCGATTCCAGGGTTATTCTTCAATGATGGTTTTGGTCATCGGGCCTTTTTCAGATTTGCACAAATCCCCATCGCCGATACTATGTTCCTTGAAGGTATCTCCAATCTATTTCCCTACATCCCCGAAGCTCAACCATTCTACCGAAATGTGTTAGATGAGATCAAGCGCCGACAAACTTCCAAGAAATAGACTTTCATCTTTCTATGTGGTACTTGTAAAAGTTTGTTTCTCCTTTTGTCAAATGTACGAGAAAAACTTATCCAAATACAAGTACTTGTCTATTTGAATTTTCTTTCTGCACATAACTTCACTTTACTTTTACTTGTAAATACTGTAAATAGCATACATACTCTTACAAAAGAAAATTAGATCAAAAAGAACAAAAAGAATGGTCTATGTGAAAAGAACCCAAAAAGAGTAAAAAGGGTCAAAATGCATTTTACATTTTATTACTCTTAAATATTCTAAGGATAAAGCTCAAATTCAAATAGGGGGAGATTGTTGGGTCATCAAAGATTTGAAATTGACTCACCGATGTTTTCCCTATAATCCTACTTAGAATATTTTGACAAGGTTCTTTAAATAACTTGTACAAGATAGCAACTGTTCGGTGAAGTCGAAGATCAACCGAAACCAAGCTTGAAGAGATTCTCTGTGCGGAATCAAGAAGACTCTTCTCAAGATATATACAAGTTATTGTCCATCGATCACACATCGGTGGACTTCCTCACCACCGATGGTGTCTTCAAGAATCGGTGGATATAATCCCACCGATGTTGTATTCAGGAATCGGTGGACATCATCCCACCGATAAGGATACTCAAATCGGTGGACTTCATCTCACCGATGAGGATACTCAAATCGGTGGGATCTTCATGTAAATGGAATTTCTTACAGATGATTTTTAAAGACCAATGACAGTTATATCGGTGGAACATCATTGATAAAATTGTCTTGGAAAACACATCAAGAAGATCCTCCAGGTTTGGCAATAATCCAGTGGTTGGTAAAAATGTCAACTTAGTACTCTCCACTTTTGGATAACGTCTAAATCAGCATGGGCATTCTTCCTGGTTCCAAGGAAAAAGGTGATTTGGAAACATCAACTTTTCAGAGTACTACACCTTCTATCCAATCTCCTTATGACAAGTGTCCTGAGCATTTAATGCACAGTACTTGTATCTTCACTGTAAAAGGAGGTAGAAGGCTCCATGCAAACTACGCTTTCTGGACTTCTCTCTCAGTGCAAGAATTTTCCATATTGCTTAAAAACTTTATAGCTTTGTTCTAAGTGTTCTTAGTTGTTTTGTTAGTATACTTTGTGTAAGATTGTTAGAATAGTTTATCTGTTCTTTTCTGCAACAGTCTTAAGTTTTCTATGTGTATTTCTTTTTGAAAGATTTTCAATAATAGAATTAAAATTGTGAAAATTTTGAATATTGTATTCACCCCCCCCCCCTTTCTACAATACTTGTTATAGCCATCTGGGACTAATAGCTTTATTTAGACTGGGTCGTTACAATTGGTATCAGTGCCATAGTTTAAGTGATTTAGGTGACCGGACGGGCCTAAACTTAAACTTTGGGAGTAGAAATCACAACTGAGAATCAGGAAATGCGTTAGGAGGGCACTATTGTAGAGATAGGACTAATAGGGTACCGAGGACAGTCATGTAAGGTGAGTTTGGGATTACACCTGGCCAATGTAATTGTGAACTTACAGGTACATGTATGTGCTTAAATTGCCTTATTATCCCGAAGCGGTAGTCTTAAGCTAGTTTATCTGTTGTGTTCCAGTAATCAAGAATGTCAGCAAAATCCCTGAGGAGTAGATTGAGACCCATTATTGGGGAAGTATCGTGAGAGATCATTTATGATGTGATGTATATATACATCTTGTAGACGAAATGTTGTTTGGAATGTTAAGGGTCGTCTAGAGGTAGATCTTTGTGGGTTCGAAGAGGACGAATGATTGATTTTGGGTAAAACTCCTGGTTTCTGGTGAGCCCAGTTCTAGAAATCGTGGAGTAGGTCAGTTGGGATGGTAAGGAAGGACAGTGTCGATATCTTGAAAGCGTCAATTCAGGAGTTAGTGGAGGATTGGAGCCCTGACTCTTTTGTCGAGCTTTTCAGTTGTAGAATCGATGAAGAGAAGATATCAGCGGTGAATTGAAAACGTGTAGAGGTAGAATGTGAGATAGTTGATCAAGACGAAAATAGTATAAAATGGTTGAGTAAGTGGGTCGTGGAACGCATGCACAACAAGTTGTTGCAAGGCCGAAAGGGCGACCACTGGTCGAAGGTAGAGTGTCAAGTTGCGTGAGTAAAACGGTTGACCTTGTTAGAGTGAGTAGCCTTCAATTTCAAGTGGAGTTTCATGCATTGCGTCCTTATATGTGTTACATGAGCTTTTCGTGATTAAAAGTAAGTGTGTAAATAGCAAATTTTTGGTCGAAAATGAGTCAGCGTGTGTTTAAAGAAGAAGGCAATTCCATTTACGTCGCACAATGAAATTTTGAGCTTAGCGATTTGCGAAATATCCCACTCTTTTCATGATAAGTTAAGTTGTTGCAAAAAGTTAAGAAAACGTTGGCCTGCAAAACTTTTATAACCAAAATGAGTATTGACATATTGATGTTATATATAAATGAGTGTGAGAGCCGACTGGTTTACTTTGTGTCGGTAATTTCTTTCAGAATTTTGTTGTATGGAAAGATTTTTTATTCCATATATTACTGTCGTAACAACGTCGTTTTGGTTGAGTAAAATTGAGTTTTACTGAAAGGTTGCGTGCGAACGATTCTCGAGATCGTCGTGCAGGGCATTGGAGTTATGAGAGTGTTGGGGTCATGTGTACCCAAATTGTTTCCAAGTGTTGTTTCTTTACAATGATAAAATGTGCGAAATGATTTATTTATCGCGTTGTCATGCATGAAGGCTATGAACTCATTAGGTCGTAGAGTTATTACATTTTAAGATAAAGAAGGATTCCGAGAGCAGAGAGGTGCTGGTCAAATCAGGGGAGAAAATTTGTAGTTTTGGGTATGTGTGTTCAAGAAGAGAGGTGAACATTGGAAGAGTTGGAAATGGACTTTGGTGTCGGTTGTATGGTAGTCTGTACCCTTGTTTGGTAACTGAATATACAGTGGGCGAGGGACGGTTGTGTCCGGATGAAGGGCTTGAAGTCATCAAGCTGTTGGTGTTAGTAACATGTTATGAGTAGTGTTGAGAGACAGAAATGAAATGTCTTCGGCGTCGAATATGAGTTTTAAGGTGATCTTGTAATATTGACATTTCAAGAGTAAGTCTTGAAATTTCCCTTTTAAGTGAGGACGACGAGATGTGAAGATGATTACGATATGTTGGAAGGATTAAGTTTCGTTAGGGAACTGTTTGGGTAAAAATTCACCAGTCACGACCACGACTAGAAAAGGTAAGGCTTACGTTACACGATACGTTTTGGATTAAGATAAGGTCCTGATAACACCTTTAAAACCTCCATCACCCCTCCTAAAGTTTAGGTCGAGAGATCTTCATGACACTCGACCACATTGTCACCCGATTCGCAGGACCGTCGTAAGATACCTTACGTCCTCGACCAACTAACATACGACACAACTGTTATAATTTCTCTGTTTAATGCAGGATCAATGCCATTAATGTCCAACAGCTATAACTGACGAAGATCATTATGAGCCTTAACCCCAGCAACTGTTACGACCGTTACTCAAGCTTTTATGGAGTCATTTAAAGCTACGAAGTCTATATAAACAAGAGCTCCATCACCATTTGCGCACATATGAACACAATAACTCTCACTGCAGAACAAAAAAGCATTCGAAGCAAAGAACTCTCCCTCTCAAAAAGATCGCTCTCGACGCACGACACACTTGTTTTTACACACGACATACCTATTTACTTTACGAATTAAACCATTTCTGTTATTTGTACTGTAAACGTTTGTACTATCGACACTTGTAACATAAGGACATCGCCCATGTTTAGCGACCATAGTGCAACGACGACCATCATAGTCGTCCGCGGATTTTTTCCTCGTTGAGGTTTTTCCCGCGTCACCAAAATCCTTTCGTCTCTTTACTTTTTGTCTTTGTCGCACTATTTTGTCGAACGATTTCTATCTTTAGTTGTTAAGCTCCACAATCAACCTTAAGTTATCCTTCTGGACGATTTTTGGCATTAACAGTTTGGCGCCCACCGTGGGGCCCCATCTAGATATAATCTTCGACAAACGTGCGTTCTACTAACCGTTTCTTGGAGTTTCATCTTTTTTCTGTTTCAGGAAAATGGCAGGTCATGGAAATCAAGAGCAGCTCATTGCCCAGATGTATCATGAGTTGGAAGCTGCGCGCAATCAAATCAACGCCCTTGCTGAGCAAAGTCGAAGGGCAGCAGAGGAAATCGTGCGGCTGAGGAATCAGAATCCGAGTGGATCGTTCGGACCGTAGAACGGTCCAGGACCATTCGTTCAGAATCCAGGTCCAGGACCGTTCGGTCATAATCAGCAGCAAGGTCCATTCATGCAGAATCAGCAGCAAGGTCCGTTCGTTCAGAATCAGCAGCAGGGATCGTTCATCCCAAATCCTCAATTTGGGCCGATTCTTCCTCAGCATCTGAGACATCCGCCTCTGCATAACGGGGCTCAGTCGTACTTCGTTCGTTTCAATGGGGACGCCAATGGCTCGTCGTACGAAAACGACACCAGTTCAGGGATTAACCCTCCAATAGGTGTGAATTCCGATCCTAACGATCTTGTCGCTCAGCGGCTGAAGATGTTGGAAGACCAAAATGAGTGTGTCCTGTCTTTGCTCACTAAGCTGCCGGGGGCAGCCGTGCCTGTCAACGTCGAGCCTCGCTCGGGGTATCAGGCGTCTCCCTTCGTTGACACGATGGCGACTGTCGACATCCCGAAGAAGTATAACATCCCCTCTTTCACGCCCAAGTATTCGGGAATAACAGACCCCATAGAACACATCGCACAGTATAAACAGTTAATGTGGACAGTCTTGATCCCACATATGTATCAAGAAGTGTACATGTGCAAGAGTTTTGGCACGACTCTTACGGGTCCTGCCCTCCAATGGTTGATTAACCTCAGGCCCAAATCCATCGGGTCGTTCGCTGAGTTAGTCAACCAATTTTCCCTGCAGTTCGCCAGCAGTCGCAAGATGGAAAAGCAGACCAGTGACTTGTATTACGTCGTGCAGAAGACCGGTGAATCCATCCGGAGTTATTTCAACAGGTTCAACGCTGAAATGATCAGTGTCCATAACTGCGACGTCAAGACCGCGATCGAAGCCTATAAACGTGGTCTAGACGACAGTTCGGGTCTGTACACTGACTTGACGAAGTATCCTCTGGAAAACTTTGAATACGTCCGAGCAAGAACCCTAGCTTATATGAGGGTAGAGGACGATGCTGCTTTTCGTCGAAAGCATTCTGACGACAAGAGGTCGCTGAGTGTAAAGAAGCCAGAGTTCAAGACGAAGGCGGTATCTAAGTCCGAGCCTGCAAGGCAAATCTCGAATGTGTGATTCGAGAAAAAGAAGACCGCAGCTCCTACCAAATTTCCTCAGTACCCTAAGATATCCTCCTACGGATTCAAAGGAACTACTAAGGAGTTGGTCGAGGCCCTAAAGACCGTCCAGGCACGACGTCGTTACTCTAGCTAACGACGTGCGACCGCCGACGCCCGACCACGCAAAGGTTGTCAATTGCATAACTGGTGGATTCGACTTGTGCGGTCTGACGTATTCTGCAGCCAAACGTCATGCCAATGATAGGCGGGTTTACACCCCCCTAAATCTAACCGCAAGTGTACGGTGTCGAAATCAAGTAATAGTACGGAAGTACGAGTATCGAACCAAGGAACTAGGAACTAAGTATCACAATGACTACAATTGCTATTAACTGAACGATCGATATTTTGAGTTTTTGGTATTAAAGTAATTAATCGCAAATAAATAAATCAAGAACAAACAATAACTAATTGGGGAAACTTTTTATGGAGAAAACAGTTGAGGGTTGGAAATCCTATGATTATCACTAATGAACACCTTACTTGGAAAAATTACCAATTTTTCCTTCTAATGAATACCCAATCACTAAAATCGCCGTTGTTCTCTCTCGAGCAACAACGGGTTTTATTTTGAAACCACGAATTTCATCTCTCGATCTCAACCCATGAAGTCAAGACACATTAGGAACAGGATTTTAATAGGACTAAGGCTTACTTGGTATATCTCTATCCAATTTCTCACCTTAGGCATGTAATTTTTAGTTCTAGTTAACAATTAACTCTCTCGAGCTTAATTGAAAACAACAAATCAGATGAAAGTTGATCAGACTCACAAAAGCAAAAAAAAACCAAATCACATGCTTCATTAAATTAGGAAAACCTGATAAAAAGTTCAAATCACATGTTCATACGCTCAAACCATATTCAAACCAACCCCCAACATCTAAAGATTAGTTCATGCTGGGGGTATTAACACACAAAGTAGTAGAACTGTTCATAGATCTAAAGAAAAGTTCTCTCAAGAATGCTAGGATCATAAAACTCCTTGATTGTGAAATACCAACGAAGAATTGGAAGAAATCGATGTTCAAATCGCTTCCCACGGTGTTTCCTCGCTTCAATTCGGTTTTTCTCCCTTGCCAAAATCGCTCCCAAATAATCCTTGGTTGTCCCCTTGAAGATAGAAGTCGATATGAATGATTTAATCTCAAACCCTAGAATTTTAGGCTTTAAAAACGTGCAGCACCGTGAAGTGAGTTGTGAAGTGGGTTGACTTAAGTGAACCAGCTTTGAAACTAGCTCTAATTTTGCTCTCAGGTGAGTTGTGAAGTGACTTCAGATCAGCAACTAACTTCACAACTCACCTCCGCCACTGTTTTGAACACACAACTTTTACTTCAAACTTTGAAACAACTTCTCAACCAACCACTTTTCAAACTTGGATTCTTGATGATTCTCGTGATCGATCTTTTTCTCGGAACAACTCACTTTTTCCCACTTTCTTGGCTTTCTCATGGCATATCGTAATTCCTGAAAAACTTGATTCAAACTATAAAAATACCACCTAATTTACTTGGAAATAAGCAATATGACTTGAAAAGTGATATGAAAATAACACCGAAAATCGGTGTTATCAGCCAGCCAAGCACCTGACGATCGACCTACCCCTCGTTCATCAAGACCCAAAGGAGATTTGGAGTTAGAAGCCATGAAGATTTCCTTCGAACAGGACGACCTCAGCGACAAGTATCAAAAGCATCATGACGGGTTGATCATTCAACTCACGATTGGTAAATGTTTAACCCGACGAATCTTGGTCGATGGAGGCAGTTCAGCGAACGTTATCTTCCTTGAAACTGTCAAAGCCATGGGAATCGATCGTTCAGAAAATTACCCGACGCTCGACAACCTTGGTAGGTTTCAATGGAGACTCGACGAATACCTTTGGAGAGATCACCCTGCCTGTCTATGCCGGAGGCATCAACAAGCCGGCAAAGTTCAGCGTCATCGATTGCTCGTCGGTCTATAACATCATCTTGGGTCGACCATGGATCCATGACATGAAAGCCGTTCCCTCGACATATCATCAGACCATGAAGTTCCCTACGCCGTGGGGAGTCCAGGAGATCAAAAGTGAGCCGAAAGTCGCATGCGACTGCTACAAGACGACCCTGAAACCGCAGAAGCAGGCCATCTAGCAATTATAGGTCCAGGATGCTCCTGGTTCAGCCGACGACTATCGCCTGGAGGAAGTCGTCCTGGACCAGAGCCTGCCTGACCAGATTGTCTTTATAGGTTCGTCTCTCGACCCTTGCATTAAAGAAAAGCTAATCTCTTTTTTGCAAGAACATGCCGACTGCTTTGCCTGGTCGCACGAAGACATGGTCGGCATAGACCCCATCGTTATTTCTCATAAGCTAAATGTCGACCCGTCATTTAAGCCCGTCAAGTAAAAGCGACGTAAATTTGCTCCTGAACGGAATAAGGTGATTAATGACGAGGTCGAAAACCTCCTCAAGACAGGGAAAATTCAAGAAGTAAAGTACCCCGACTGGCTTGCCAATGTCGTGGTCGTACAAAAGAAAAATGGCAAATGGAGAGTCTGTATCTATTTTACAGATCTCAACAAAGCTTGTCCAAAATATCCTTTTCCGCTGCCACATATCTATGCTATGGTCGACACGACAGCAGGACATGAACTATTAACGTTCATGGATGCTTACTCTGGATACAATAAAATCCTGATGCACGTCGAGGACCAGGAAAAATCTGCATTCATGACAGATCGAGGTATTTATTGTTATAAGGTTATGCCCTTTGGACTAAAAAATGCAGGTTCTACCTACCAGCGTCTGGTGAACAAGATGTTCAAGGATCATCTTGGCGACACGATGGAGGTGTATATTGACGACATGCTCGTCAAGTCGAAGCAAGCAGTTGACCACGTCGAGCACTTGAGGCAGTCGTTCGACATCCTCTGAAAGTATAGCATGAAGCTCAACCCGACGAAGTGTTCCTTTGGTGTCAGTGCCGGGAAATTCCTGGGCTATATGGTCACTCGTCGGGGAATCGAGGCCAATCCCGACCAGATCAAATCCATTATCGAGATCAAATCTCCGAGGAATTTAAAAGAAGTCCAAAGGCTCACTGGTCGGGTGGCAGCTCTGAACAGGTTTATCTCTCGATCATCGGATAGATGTCATCTATTCTATAACGTCCTCAGAAAAAATAAAGGCTTCAACTGGACCGACGATCATGAGCAAGCACTGCAGAAATTAAAAGAGTATATGACGTCGCCTCCTTTGTTATCAAAGCCTCACGATCATGACGTCCTACAGCTATATTTGGCTGTTAGTCCTAATGCAGTAAGTGATGTCCTGACGCGAAAAGATGAAAAGCAGCAACTGCCAATCTACTATGTAAGTAAATCTCTTTTGGACGCCGAAACCAGGTATTCCTCTATGGAAAAATTGCTTTTGTCGCTAGTTACAGCCGCAAAGAAGTTGCGACACTATTTTGAATCGCATCATATTACTGTTGTGTCTAACTTTCCTCTTAAGTCTGTCTTGAGGAAACCTGAGTTGACAGGTCATTTGGCAAAATAGAGCATTTATCTCAGTAGTTACGACATCGACTTCAAGCCCAGGATTGCGCTCAAATCGCAGGCTTTGGCAGATTTCATCGCTGATTTCAGTCCTGAACTGGAAAAAGAAGCAGAGCTCGAGGTGTCCACTGTCGCGACTCACGATGACGTGCCATGGACTCTGCATGTCGACGGGTTGTCCAACATTAGAGGTTCAGGACTAGGCGTCGTCTTAAAGTCGCCACAGGGGGGCAAGATGGTGTATTCGGTACGATGCGGCTTCAAAACCACCAACAACGAAGCCGAGTACGAGGCCCTGATCATGGGGATGAATATGGCCCACGACTCGAGGGCAACCACGCTACATGTCAAAAGCGATTCTCTCCTGGTCGTGAACCAGATGAATGGAGAATTCGCGGCCAAAGATTCAAAGATGACAGCGTACCTAAAGGTAGCAAAAGAAAAATCAGAAATGTTTAAATCATTTTCTATTGAACAGATTCCAAGGGACCAGAATACTCAAGTCGGCACTTTAGCAAACCTTGGGTCTGCACTTGTCGAACCAATATTCGACAGCATTCCCATGATCCACCTGGCGACGTCGTCCATCAAAAATGACGATGTCGTCCAGATCGAAGACCAAGAAGATGATTGGTCGTGCGACATCAAAAATTTCCTTATGCACGACCAACTCCAAGAAGACAAGATGGAAGCTCGGAAGATCAGGTTCAAGGCATCCAGGTATGTCGTGATCGGAGATAGACTCTATCGACGATCATCGACAGGCTTAAACCTGAGGGGAGTGTGGTAATCACTCAGGAGGTCGCAGTTTGGCCAATTGTATCTCTCGGCAAGGTTACTTTTGGCCAACACTGCGACAAGACGCCATCAGGTATGTCCAGAACTGTGATCCTTATCAACGACATTCAGGTTCGTCCCATAAACCTTCTAAACCTTTACATTCGACACTGATCTCATGGCCCTTCATGAGATGGGGGATGGACATCGTCGGCAAGCTACCACCTGCCCCCGGGCAAAAGGTATTCCTTCTCATACTTACAGATTATTTTTCTAAGTAGGTAGAAGCAGTGTCTTTTCCTAAGTTTGGGACAAGGAAGTCGTCTCTTTTATCCAGACTAACATCATATGCAGGTTTGGGATCCCATCCGAAATTTTCTGCGATAATGGATCCCAATTCATAAGCAATAGGACTCGACAGTTCTGTGAAGACCGCAATATCAAGCTGACGACCTCGACCCCCAGGTATCCCCAGGAAAATGGACTTGCTGAGTCAAGCAATAAAACTATTATTGCTTCGATCAAGAAAAGATTAAAAGTTGCTAAAGGAAAGTGGTTCGAAGAACTCCCTTCAGTCCTGAGGGTGAATCGCACGACACCCCGCACGTCCACAGGACAAACCCCTTTCTCTTTGGTCTATGGTTGTGAAGCAGTTTTGCCGGTCGAGGTCCGGCTCCCAACCTCGAGGCATACTTCCGTCGACCATAACTTGGTTGATTTAAGTTATGACCTCGACGCCCTTGAAGAACTTAGAGAATCAGCATTGATCAGGATGGCATCGCAAAGGCAAGCGGTCGAGCGACACTTCAATAAGAACGTCAAGGCTAAAGTCTTCCAGGAAGGCGACTACGTCCTCCGACGAGTGTTCCAGAACACTCAAGAGCTCAATGTAGGTAAACTTTCCACCAAGTGGGAAGGTCCATATCGAATCTCAGAAGTCGTGGGTAAAGGTGCCTATCGGCTCTGAACCCTCGACAACCAAGACGTCCCACGTAGCTGGAATGCTACACATTTGAAAAGGTATTTCTTCTATGTCGTTTTCCTTTTTCATACGATTTTCTCATCACAACGATTACTGACTTAAGCATCGGAGGGTCGTTGGTTAGTCATCGACCAACCTCTGACCTTGTTTTATCGTAGGATCGCACGACGTAAGTTACTAAGTATCTTACATGACTTCAGTACATTTTCGCAGGATCGCACAACCTAAGCAGTCATGTCTATTAGACGACTTGATTGCACGATAGCAGGATCGCACGACCCATACTTGTCGCACGATTTAAGTTTCTCTAACTTAGAAAAAAAATTCATGTTTTGAGTAAACGCTTTAGTCGCACGTACCTACATTTTCTTTACACGATTTAAAGGTCTAAAGATCTTACAACTTATGTTCTAATCAGTGTATTACAATGGATGCCTATGTCGCACGTCTTTGTGTTCATTTTTATACGATGTATGTTTACTTGGTGAATTTCACGATTGATGTTGTATTTACTTACAAAATGAATAAAACAAAGTAATGCACGAGTTCAAAAGAAAGATAAATTTCATTTATCAATAGTCGATTGCATCCCTACGACTCAACCACCAACAGTCGACCGGTAAAAAAACAAAAACTAAAATTTCCTAAGATTGGGGAGGATCGTCAGCCGCATCCTTGCCAGAAGCCTCGCCCTTGAATCCCTCACCCGTATCCTCCTCCTCGTCTTCCTTCTCGTCGTCCGAGTCGAGGTCCCTCTCAGACCCGACATCGGCCAAGTAGAAGGCCAGCTCATCCGACGCCGACGCAAGGGGATTCTTCCTCGACAGGTGCTGCCGCATGATCGCCGCCCGCGCAGTCAATCGGGCAAGGGAAAAGACGGACTTTAGCTCGTCCCTCAGCTCCTTCACATCCCCCTCTAGCTCGGACACCCTCGACTTAGAATCCTTGGCTTCATTTTCACTCGCAGCCAAGGACTCTTTGGTCCTGTTCAACTCCGCCCTCGAGTCGGCTATCAAGGACAAGGACTGCTTCAGACGACGGTTCGCCTCGTCCCTCTCACGTTCGATGACCTTCAGGTCACTCTGAACGTCGTTGAGCCGTATAGACATGGCCTCAACGCGCAAAAGGGTGACTTTCTCCTTCTCTAGTGCCGCTTTCTCTCTTTTGAGAGCTGCGGGCACTAGACCTCTTGTCTTCTCCATTTCGGAGTACAGAGCAAGGGAGGACTGGAACGCCTGAAAAGTTACGCAAAAGACACAGGTTAGTAAACACTCGACACAGTTACAAACATTAAAAAATACATGTTTTGAAAGAAAAACTTACCATGAACGCAAGTCCCGCGACATGGGATCTCGTCTCCTCGACTGGGACTCCCTGAAAACGCCCTTGAAAGAAGGGAGCTTCTATTTCCCCAGATGGGGGAAAGGCTTTGTCCCGTCTAGGACATTATCGGCCATGAAGTCCAACGGCAACGTAAAGTTGACCGTCGTGACTTCAGCCTCTCCCGTCGCATGACCCCTGCCCTTGTCGGCCGACGAAGGGGTCGACGCAGCAGACGGAGACACCACCGTTTTCGCCGGAGGCGCAGAACTGACAGGCGTCGCGTCGATCGCATCTGAAGACGTCCTTGTCTTCACCGGAGATGCGACCGATGCCTTCGCCTTCTCAGGGGTGACGACTCTCGATGAGCCGCCTCCCTTTGAAGACAGTTCCCTCGGGACCATCATCTTTGTCCTCTTCAGAACCCCCGACCCAGTGGTCGAGGTCCCCTTCCTCTTCTCCCTGCCCCTGTGGGCTAGTTCAGCTTGGGCTGCCTTCTTGGCAGCCACAGACGATATCTTCGCCTGAGATTCTCCTGAAAAACAAGAAGGAAAAGTGTTAACAGATGGAAATACAGGAAAGACTAGGTCGAGCAGAAAGGTTGAGGTACACTTACCAGTCATCTCCTCTTCTTCTTCTCTCGACTCTTCTTTCTCCTCTTCCTCTATCTCCTCCTCTTCCTCCTCCTCTCATTTCTCCTCTCGATTCTCTCCCAAATAGACCACGTCTTCGTCTACCAGATGACGTGTGACGAACGACCGCTCGTCGGCACTGAACTTCAAGAACGCGTCGATCTTGGCCTGGGAGTTTGGGTAGGGCTTCACGTCCTCAAACTTGATGTCTATCGACAATCAAAAGAAAAGTAAGTAAAAACACAAGTCAATATAATACAAATGTAAGACGTACGACAAAGCTTTAGAATCTCACCCGCCATGTTCCAATCGGCCCTGATCCAGTCGCTCTCAGGGTCGAGCGTCGATACACGCATGAACGCGTACTTGGCCTTCCACTTACGATCATTGACCGCAGTTTTCAGGACCAAGGTACGATCGCCCTTAAACCTCGAAAAGAGGCTGTAGCGACGGTACCCGTCCATTTTGACCTGGTAGACCGATAGCAAATCACGCACGTTCATAGGCGATGCCCAATCCCTAGTAAGTTGCTTGACGACTTGGATAACATGCCAGAATTGGGGCATTAATTGCCCCGGTGAAATGTCGAGCTCACACATAAACGCCTTGGCTAAAGGCGAGTATGGCCACTGGAAACCTATTTTGAATGGGTATTCGTATATCATGAAATACCCATCTGGACACATTTCTGGTCGAATCTGACCAACCCTAGTCAGAGTAATCCCCGCAGGGATTTGTGCCAGTTTTCTATGAGAATCGAGATCATCTTGATCTCGAATGGAACTTGCAGGCTCAGTTGACATTGCTAATCCTCTTATCCAAATTTGCAGGTCTGAAAAACCAAAGAGGTCCCAATTTTTCCTAGGCTTTCTAGCAATGGACTTGCGACGCATAAAAGGGATGAGAAATCGTACCTTATATAGGCGCTCTAAACACCTCGAAAACTCTAAGTCGAATTAAGATTTTTCAGGTTTGGAAAGGATTCGCTAAAAGGAAGCAAGGATCGACAGAAGAAATCTCACTCTAAAAACTCTCTGAAAGCGTAAACTGGAAAAGATCCACCAAAGGCCTCTATTTATGTAGATGATCATGTCAGATAGAGTCGCTTGATGATCGACACGTGTCCTCACCTCTTCGTATGCACGCACGGATCGTCGACACCTGGCTTTAAGCAGCTGTCAAGCATAGAACGTGCGTCAGCATGACGTCACGATCTAATCGCCTTCTCAACTTCCATAGTTCAAATCAAACCGATTCGGTTCCAAGGCAATTGAATCGACCCTTTCGACATGTGTCGCACCCCTGGACATTCCTTTGAACAAATATTTAAAAAGAATCTTTCTGCCAACAAATTTAAAAATTCAAAATTTGAATTTGCCACTTTATTTTTAAATTTTGGGGGCAAGTTGTTTGGGTAAAAATTCACCAACCACGACCAGAAAAGGTAAGGATTACGTTACACGATACGTTTTGGATTAAGATAAGGTCCTGATAACACCATTAAAACCTCTGTCACCCCTCCTAAAGTTTTTTTGATAAGCACCCTTTCTAAAGTTTAGGTCGAGAGCTCTTCATGACACTCGACCACATTGTCACCCGATTCGCAGGACCGTCGTAAGAAACCTTACGTCCTCGACCAACTAACATACGACACAACTGTTATAATTTCTCTATTTAATGCAGGATCAATGCCATTAATGCCCAATGGCTATAACTGACGAAGATCATTATGAGTCTTAACCCCAGCAACCGTTACGATCGTTACTCAAGCTTTTATGGAGTCATTTAAATCTACGAAGGCTATATAAACAAGAGCTCCATCACCATTTGCGCACATCTGAACACGAGAACTCTCACTGCAGAACAAAAAAGCATTTGAAGCAACGAACTTTCCCTCTCAAAAAGATCGCTCTCGACGCACGACACACTTGTTTTTACACACAACGCACCTAATTACTTTACGAATTAAACTATTTCTGTTATTTGTAGTGTAAACGTTTGTACTCTCGACACTTGGAACATAAGGACATCGCCCCTGTTTGGCGACCATAGTGAAACGACGACCATCATACTCGTCCGCGGGTTTTTTCCTCGTTGAGGTTTTTCCCGCGTCACCAAAATCCTTTCGTCTCTTTACTTTTTGTCTTTGTCGCACTGTTTTGTCGAACGATTTCTATCTTTAGTTGTTAAGCTCCACAATCAACCTTAAGTTATCCTTCTGGACGATTTTTGGCATTAAGAGGAACCTTGTTGACGGGAAAGTTAAGGAAGCATCATCAGGTCGACCACTAATGTTAAAGTTGACAACTATTTAAAATGTCTGGAGCTGAAGGCGTTGTCAAGAGGTTGGAAGTGGAGAGAATTACTACGATGTGGGTAAATGTAGAAGGTCATTCGGGAAAGATGTATGCATGACGATGGAACACCTCGTGTGGGTGTATTGATTATATCGATCCGTGAGGGAATGTGCCCTGTCTATGTAATGGTTTGGAATCGCAAAGAACTAGCAAGAAACGAATATGTTTGAGTTATTTGGGAACTCGTGAGTTGTTGTTCATCTAGAGTTAGGGAAAGACAATGTAGTGAGATAGGCTTGGTTATATATGCGGGTGGATATGAAGGCAAGTTTGAATTGTGTACAAATGACCGTGAGGACCTGGTCTGCTGTGTGATGTTGTGGGTGGAGGATGTATGGATGAGTTAGTGGAATCATTTGCCAAGGTAAATGTGCAAGCCAGTGATATGGTAATGTATTGATTAGAAGATGTGAAGCATCAGATGGAAGCCTTATGGGGATTTCGGATAAGTTATACAATTTGTTAAGCAAGTTGTTGGGATATGTGGTGTGTAAGTTGGCATCAGGTTGTGGTTATTTTCGGAATAAAATGGCGAAGCGGTAGTGGGTGGTTACCCAAATGAGAAACCAAGTGTTTTTGGTGGTGTGAGTCGCTAAGTAAGTATATTTTGGGATCACTGAGAGTTTAAAGAAGATGTTGGTTTGATTAGTCCTCGTTGTAGCGTGGTAGACGCGAAATCTTTAAAGAATGTGAATTGTTCCTTATGTGCGAAGGAATTATCCGGGAAGGTATCAGTTTGGAGATCAAGGACCGTGTAGTGGCTTCGAGTACCGGTGTCATCTCGAGATGACTTGGTTGGATGCTTTAAGTTAGAATTTTGGTGCAATCATTCGGTCATGTATAGAAATGAGGAAGTGTAATCGACGCATGTGGAAAGGTCGAAAGTTAGGGGCAAGTGATGTTGGTGGGCGGTGCTCCACGCTAACGTGGGGAGGTGAAGATAGTATGTCGGAATAAGTGAATAGGTCGGAAGTAGTAAGTTTAGCAGTAACACCAAAAAGGTGGAGTAGTGTGTGTAGGTCGTCATCGGTAAGTGTGCGAACTCCTGGAAAGAGTATGGAGGAATGGGATTTGTGTATGTTTTAAGTTCGGGAAAGAAGTGGAAAAAGATAGTTGATTGTGGTGCTCAGAACGTAGGACCATTGGATTTAGGAGTGGTGATGTTGTGAGAAATGTTCAAACGAACTGGTCGTTTAGTGATAAGCTATTGGGAAAAGTTTTGTGAGAACTTGTTACTCCTCCTCGTTGAGTGAGGGTAACCGAAGTTATGTCATATATGATTGGACGCTTGTGGGATGCAGTGAGGAATTGATGTGGCTTCAGGATAAGTTCAATTCGGATTGGTGAACACTTCAATGAGGGATTATAGAAGTTTCCTGCTTAGTCACGTATAAGTATGGAGTGATGAAGTGGTGAGAACGTATGAATTAGTTGTCGAGTTGTAGCCGATGTGGTTCGGGAAGGAAGTATGATCCGCATAGACGTATGCCGGTTGAGAGAAGTAATCTATAATTGCATGTAATCCAATGAAGGAACTCTTGGGTGTGAGTTCGTCAGGATGTACAAGGTTGGCCTTGTGCCAAGTTGTCAAGTGAGTGATTTTTCCTGGTAAAAGATCCTCGTTGTTGTGGCGGGGAATTCCGCCAAGTTCCTTCTTTTAAGGAAGTGATGATGTATGAGAGACATTATTTAGACGTGTTTTAAAACCGTGAGTCCTGGTGTGTGGACAGAAGCGAGCAAATTAGGGTGCGGTTGGCCTTGGATGTGTCAGGTAGTATTTAAGCGAGTATAGTGATAAAAGGGGTTATAAGTATATGGTGCAAGACGGCACGACATAGCAAAGTGAGGACTCGCCGAGGGCCGTTCCGAAGTATGGAGTACGGTTATGTTTTCCATCAGAACGGTTTGGGACAACCGAGTGGAACTAAGTTTGTTGGGCTGAAAAGCATAAGACTTCGGAACCACGATTTTAGGAAAGGGGCAGTCTAATGCGAAAGACGCCATAGTTTGGAGTGGTGCATTCAGGAGAAAAGTGAAGTGGGCTATGTTTTGTGGATCCGTCAAAATTGTAAAGGTTGGATAGATAGTGTACGATCTTGTGGTGCCAGATGAGATTTTGGAAGAATTCATAGTGTGATGCACGCCTCTATTTTAGAGAGCAGATGTTGGAAGTTGAGATGATGGCGACCTTGCAAGAAATACAGACGGTAAGGAGCTGACTTTCGTCAATATAGAGCGAGTTGGAGCAGTGGTATACAAGTTAGACTTGCCGGAGGAATTAAAGGGAGTCCATTCAACGTTTCCTGTCTCGAACTTAAATAAGTGTTTGGCAGAAACAAATGTGGCTGTTCCTTTAGAGGATATCAGCATTGATGAGAAGTTGACTTACGAAGAGGAACCAGTAGAAATCGTAGACAGTAAGGTCCAAAAAATGAGGAACAAGAAGATCTGTTTAGTAAAGGTTCAGTGGCGGTGTCATAAAGGGCAAGAGGCGACTTGGGAAGTAGAAGCCGACATGAGTTTCAAGTACCCTCATCTTTTCGACAATGGATATCCGGGGACGGAATTCTTTTGAGGGGGGAGTGTTGTAATAACTTAGATCTTTATTTGAACAAGATAAGTTTTGTGAAGGAAGTTAAATATTTTTAAAGTCTAAGGGCTGATTTGTAATTTTGATAAGAGGGTATAAAAGCTCTCATATTGGGCTTAAAACCCTAGAAGTAAAACACTTGTGTGTGAGTGTGTGTGTGTGTGTGTGGCAGCTTAGAGAGAGAGCAGAGAAAGAATTTTAGTCTCAGGAGCAAAGTGGAGAAGGAAGTTCATCAATCATCAATTTTTTAAGAGGAAAGAAGAGTGGAATCTGATCCTACATCGATCTTATCAGGTAAACCCTAATTCCAACTCTTATTTTAGAGTTCTCCTGGATTGATTGGGTTATTTGAGGGTTTCCTTATTTTGGGGGTTTAAAAAGGATGTTGAAAGGATTTAGATAATCTTAATGCGGTTAGAATAATTGTTGATGGGAATGAGACTTATTAATTGATTGAAATGGGTAAATCCTCGGTCCTAATGTTTTTAGTATCGCATCGCCATTAAAGGGATCCGGTACTGTTTTTCAAGGGATCCGGTATGGTTTTTTTTAAGGGATCCAGAATCCTATTTAAGGATCCGAAAATGTATTAATTGGGCCGTAGATCCGGAATCGTCATAAATCCGGAATCGTAGTGGGCTGCATAGAAAGAGATCTGGTATTGTTTTGAGGCCATTAAGGAATCCGGAATTTGTGTTGGATTCCGGAGTGGACCAGATCCAGTTATGAGCCATTGTAAGGAAGTGGAGTCCGGAACTTTGGGTTCGTATTCCGGAATTGTTGAGAGACCAGTAAGTAGAAAACTGTTCAGGGTGGGCTAATGGTAACCCAAGACTCACTATTCTTACTCTTGTAATATCTTAGGTGTTCGCCATAAAATCTGAAGTTATCGCGAGAATAAATTGTTAAAGCGCCAGGTGAGTTTTTCTAACTAAAATACGTGTTTTTGAACATGTTTTCGGAAGTAAGTAATGGAGTAGAAATGCCATGTTATTTGCATGATTTTTACTTGTGTGAAAGTTATTATGAGATGTATGCATACATTGTGTTAGACATAAATTGGCTAAGTCGGGGGGGCCCGCCAGTGCTCACGCCGGGGGGGAGGTTCCGTTTATGCCATGGGAGGGAGTGACCCAGTAAGGCAGCGTGAGGCTGACTCGTTGTCGCCTTCGGGTGACTTTAGGGTGCCATTTACGGGAGCGGGTTATTCTGTGAAAGTTTTATGTAAAGATGCTTGAATGTTTTATGTAAAGATGCTTGAAAGTTTATGTAAAGATGCTTGAAAGTTATAAACTATTTTTAAATGATTTGAGAACTGTCAGGAGGGAGCTCACTAGACCTCATGGTCTAACCCTCGCATTTTCCAAACTAAACCTTTTCAGGTAAGCAGATAGTAGGAGGCTCAGGTAAGTGAGCAAGAGCAGGATAGAGTACAGATGCAGATAGAGACAGTGCCACTGACACTTATAGAAACTAGTATATTCTCAGTTGTGTATAGGTTGTTTCCGCCAACCTAAAATTTTGAGACAGATGTAATGAAATTTTGGGACCCAGTATTGTATTCTTTAAATTTAAATGCTATGTATGCTTTATTTAGACTGGGTCGTTACAATTGGTATCAGAGCCATAGTTTAAGTGATTTAGGTGACCGGACGGGCCTAAACTTAAACTTTGGGAGTAGAAATCACAAGTGAGAATCAGGAAATGCGTTAGGAGGGCACTATTGTAGAGATAGGACTAATAGGGTACCGAGGACAGTCATGTAAGGTGAGTTTGGGATTACACCTGGCCAGTGTAATTGCGAACTTACAGGTACATGTATGTGCTTAAATTGCCTTATTATCCCGAAGCGGTAGTCTTAAGCTAGTTTATCTGTTGTGTTCCAGTAATCAAGAATGTCAGCAAAATCCCTGAGGAGTAGATTGAGACCCATTGTTGGGGAAGTATCGTGAGAGATCATTTATGATGTGATGTATATATACATCTTGTAGACGAAATGTTGTTTGGAATGTTAAGGGTCGTCTAGAGGTAGATCTTTGTGGGTTCGAAGAGGACGAATGATTGATTTTGGGTAAAACTCCTGGTTTCTGTTGAGCCCAGTTCTAGAAACCGTGGAGTAGGTCAGTTTGGATGGTAAGGAAGGACAGTGTCGATATCTTGAAAGCGTCAATTTAGGAGTTAGTGGAGGGTTGGAGCCCTGACTCTTTTGTCGAGCTTTTCAGTTGTAGAATCGATGAAGAGAAGATATCAGCGGTGAATTGAAAACGTGTAGAGGTAGAATGTGAGATAGTTGATCAAGACGAAAATAGTATAAAATGGTTGAGTAAGTGGGTCGTGGAACGCATGCACATCAAGTTGTTGCAAGGCAGAGAGGGAGACCACTGGTCGAAGGTAGAGTGTCAAGTTGTGTGAGTAAAACGGTTGACCTTGTTAGAGTGAGTAGCCTTCAATTTCAAGTGGAGTTTCATGCATTGCGTCCTTATATGTGTTACATGAGCTTTTCGTGATTAAAAGTAAGTGTGTAAATAGCAAAATTTTGGTCGGAAATGAGCCAGCGTGTGTATAAAGAAGAAGGCAATTCCATTTACGTCGCACAGTGAAATTTTGAGCTTAGCGATTTGCGAAATATCCCACTCTTTTCATGATAAGTTAAGTTGTTGCAAAAAGTTAAGAAAACGTTGGCCTGCAAAGCTTTTATAACCAAAATGAGTATTGACATGTTGATGTTATATATAAATGAGTGTGAGAGCCGACTGGTGTACTTTGTATCGGTAATTTCTTTCAGAATTTTGCTGTATGGAAAGATTTTTTATTCCATATATTACTGTCGTAACAACGTCGTTTTGGTTGAGTAAAATTGAGTTTTACCGAAAGGTTGCGTGCAAACGATTCTCGAGATCGTCGTGCAGGGCATTGGAGTTATGAGAGTGTTGGGGTCATGTGTACCCAAATTGTTTCCAAGTGTTGTTTCTTTAAAATGATAAAATGTGCGAAATGATTTATTTATCGCGTTGTCATGCGTGAAGGCTATGAACTCATTAGGTCGTAGAGTTATTACATTTTAAAATAAGGAAGGATTCTGAGAGCAGAGAGGTGCTGGTAGCTGATAAGCTCGTTGTTGATTCAAAAGCTAGCTGATAGCTGATAAGCTAGCTGATGAAAAAGTCACGTTTGGCAAAACTAGCTTATAAACATGTAAAATGAACAAAAAATACATCTTCAAAAAAATTATCAATTGCAATATTTAATTATATAATCAAAACAAATTTATAAAAATATAATATGTTAATTAATACAACCAATGTAGTAAGGAAAAATTAAATAAGGGAAATTAATTAAAATACCCAAAGTCAAACCAACTGTTACCAAAATACCCTAAAATTTTTCAATTTTGCAAAAATACCCAAAATACCCGCGATGGGGTCCCGCGATCGCGGGATACGCTGACGTGGCACGTATTTTGGGGCCAAATGCCCCGCGAAGCCCCTCAACTTTGGCCGCGGTGCACTTTTGGTCCCTGCCCGCGATCGCAGCCCGCGATGGCCCGCGATGGGCCAAAATTTACAGTTTTGGTCCCTGAAATTTTCAACTTTTGGTCCCTGAAAATTTACACTTTCAGCCCCTATACTTAGACGAATCTTGATGCTTTTACTGTTTTTTTCCACAATTATTGCAATTTAAAGACCGATTTGTGGTTGAAATTCAATTGCATGTTTCAATCAATGTTAAATCAATGTTTTTGGAATATCAGTTTGTGGATGAAATGAGAGATTGGTTTTCTGATATGTTGGTTGTTTCATTCATAAATAGACGTAAAATTCAAGCCATAATTCTCACACAACGATTTCATTGTTGCAATATTTCTTTCTGCAATATTTTGTGTTTGAGATACTACTGAAAAAATGAGTTCATCTGTTGCAAAAGCTAAGCTATATTTCTTTTTTGATGGTGAATGGGTGCAAGATAACAATGAGTGGAATTTTGCTTATAAATCTAAGCATGGTGTAAAAGTGTCAGTAAACTATACTTATCAGAAGTTTGTTGCATACGCCATGCAAAAATGTGGAATCAACTCTTCTGATATTTGCAAGTTAGTGTTTAAAAATGGCGATGGGTTATTTGTGGATTTATCCAACGATGGGGATATCTCTACTTTTCTGCACCTTGCAGTCGATTCAGAAATGCCCCCATTACTCTTTGTGTATCCCGGCGTATCCGACGGTGACGACGACGGTGACGAGGAGGGTGACGACGACGAAGACCTCCAAATAGAGCAGCCTGATTCTCAACAACAACAACCACCACCACCACCACCATCACCACAACCACACGAATGGCGTACTGCTGGAGTTGCTGATGACGAAACCCACGTTTTCAGAACGGGTAATTCTGAAATAGACAGATCAGACACCGATAATGATGATCACGAAGAATATACCCCTAGTAGAAAATCATGTAGTCAGATAAATGACTTTTTGATATGCCCCCTATTCTTCCAGACTCCCATACCCAGACACAAAGCTACGAACCTACACCTTATATTCGTAGCGAAAGTTTAACAGCAGGTCAAATATTCGATTCGAAGGATCTCTTAGCAAGTCAGATCGGACTCAAGTTCTTGGAAGAGGGTTTCCAAAGTCGCGTGCGGGCATCTGACAAAATCAAATACGTAGTTGAATGTGCTAGAGAAAAGTGTGAGTGGAGGTTGTACGCGATTCACACGGGTTCCAAAGGAGGGGCGCTAATGATTAGAAAGTTGCACGACGTACACACTTGTACGAGGACGCAACTTAATCCCCACCACAAACAAGCCGGCAAAAAAACTTTGGGTGCGATCCTGAAAAACAAATTTCTTGATGTTAGCAGGTCATTGCGTCCAAAGGACATCGTCCACGACGTTCACCGGCAGTTCGGCGTCACGATTGATTACCACCAAGCGTGGCGTGCGCGCTACCATGCACTGTTTATGGTGAGAGGCACGTTCGAGGAGTCGTATGAACGACTCCCGACATATTTATATAATTTGCAGATGCAGAACCCTGGTACTGTCACGCAGCTACGGACCGATTCACGTGGACGGTTTGAGATGTGCTTCGTGGCCCTTGGACCCGCGGTACGTATTTTAACACGTCATATGTTTACACATTATAAACTATAACATTTACACATTATAAACTATAACATTTACACATTATAAACTATAACATTTTAACCTATGTTTTTGCAGATCCGCACATTTCTGGAAAATCTACGTCGTGTCCTGATAATAGACGCAGCCCATTTAAAGGGCCGTTACTTGGGTATGATGTTCCTGGCGGTTGCCATGGACGGGGATAACTCCATCGTTCCAGTAGCTTTCGGCGTAGGCAAGTCCGAAACCGGGGACGAGTGGACTTGGTTTCTGTCCATGTTGAGACAAGCTATCGGAGACCCGCAAGGGTTGGTGTTTATGTCTGACAGGGCTCCTTCCATAAGCGCCGCAATCTCTGCCATGTACCCAAACGCCCCTCACGCCATATGCTGTCGACATTTGGAGATGAACGCCAAATCCAAGGACAAACGTATTACCACCTACAAGGATGTCTATTGGGCGGCATGCAGAGCATATACGGATCGGGAGTTTAACAAGTACATGAATATGCTACGATACAGTGTCAAGGAAGCAGCCAAAGTCTTTGACGATGCTGGACCGGAGAGGTGGTCCGCGGCCCATTTTCCTGGACAACGGTATGACATTCTGACCTCGAATAGTGCAGAGTCTGTGAATGCACTCTCCCGTTTTACGCGTAGATGTCCGATTGTTAATCTTATGGACTACTTTCGGGCCTTTCAACAAGAGTGGTACCAAATTCGACGCCTAAAAGGAGCTAAGATACAAAATGCACTCGCACCAACGGCGGAGAATATCGTTCAGTACAGGGCGCGTCGTGCGGCGACATGGCCGGTAAGAGCAATCGGGTATGGGAAGTACGAGGTGCATAATGACTATATTCACGCGATTGTGAATTTGGAAGACCACCTTTGTTCGTGTCGCGAATGGGATAAATCTGGGTTACCGTGCGGCCATGCCATCGCTGCAGCAACATATATGGGTCGTACAGATTGCAGCGACTTGGCTGTACCTTTCTTCACGTCCGAATATTACCGGAAAACATACGTGGAGGTAATAAACCCAGCTGGACCCCCTGCAGCATGGGTGTATCCACCCGACCCGCTTCCACCATGCTATCCACCTTTAATGGATAAGAACAGGGCCGGGAGACCGAGAAAGAACGACCGACGTCCATCACGTGGTGAAAGTTCGATACAACGAAGATGTACTCGGTGCCAATGCGTAGGACACACTCGTGGAGAGTGTCCAAATCCCGCCCCTTCAACCGTGCCAAGGAGACATTCTGTCAGTCACACCCCGGGCCCGTCACAGCTTGAACCATATGGAACAAACCCATATGATACTGTTGATCTAAACACTGATTTGTAAATGATATATATACACACATACATATGCTTCTAAATGAACATTGATAACACAGCTAGTTTGTAAATGATATATATATATATATTCGTATTATATATTTACACACATAAAGAAAATAGGAGACCTTCAATTTTTCTTAGTATTTTCTTGACCTTGTTCTTGCATCCATGGCAGTGAATGTTAACTCTGAGTACACATGTCTGTTTATATATTCATATTAGATACGTTTTAATTTTAACAAATTACACCATTATAGTTAATTATTTAATTTATGGTACATCTCATATTTTTTTTCAATTTTGTTTTACACTCCTATCGTATTAACATAATAATCATATATTAACTAATTCATTAAATCGTTTTAAATTATTATTATTTGAATGTGTTTATAGATATCGTGAATGGCAATAGGAGAAGGTAGAATTGTTTATAAATGGGGTTTTGACAAGTTGGTATCACTGGACTCATTTAAGAATTGTGAAAATGGGTATTTGGCGAATGATGATTCATGTGTGTTTAAAACACTTCAGCTCCAAACACACATGAATCATCATTCGTCAAATACCCATTTTCACAATTCTTAAATGAGTCCAGTGATACCAACTTGTCAAAACCCCATTTCATATTATATATATACACACACATACATATGCTTCTAAATGAACATTGATAACACAGCTAGTTTGTATTCCATCCAACAAGCTCTTCATCTTCAATCTTTCTGACCCTTCTTCAACGGCTTCTGCTTTTGCAACCACGTATGGCCATTGTGTACCACAACCCGCACACACTTTAGCAAATGAGTTGAGGGTTGTCATATATTCTACAAGAGGAGTAGGCCCACGAATGAGGTAACCTCTGACTTGACCTTGCATGATGTATCCAACCTAACCGTGGTTCAGCGGCTTAAAAACTACTTTTCAGAGAAATTAACAACAACAAAAAATACAAAACAACAACACAGTAAAAAAAATACAAATAACAACACAGTAAAAAAAATACAAAACAAAAAAAAATATAACCACCACCTACTTAAAAATTGATTTAGTTTCATCAATCCAAGCTTGCTTCTCGTTTACCTTCGCTTGAATAATTGCGAAGTCTTGCAGAATATGGTGAATTGCTTCTTGTTCTCGACGAACACGAGCCTCCCGAGCTTTTATATCCCCTTTCATCCTTTTGATCTCCCTGTCTTCCTCTTCGATCTTTCTCAAATGGACTGCCTTCCTGTCCATCATTTTTTTCCACTCTTCTGTTAGTTCATCTATCTCCTTTTCCTTTTTTGCTATGGCGACCTCGATTTGAGGTGGCATTTTTTCAGGAGTAGACTTAGGGTTTGATGACGATGCCATTTGTGGATGAAATGAGAGAAGAGAGAAATCAATTCAAAGAAAGAAAGCAAGAGAGAAATCAAGAAAGAAAGCAAGAGGAAGTGTGAATTGTGAATTGCATACTACTGATATTTATGGATGAAATCTCAAACATGCAAATGAATTTCAACCACAAATCGGTCTTCAAAGTACAATAATTGTGGAAAAAAACAGTAAAAGCATGCAAGATTCGTCTAAGTACAGGGGCTGAAAGTGTAAATTTTCAGGGACCAAAAGTGTAAATTTTCAGGGACCAAAACTGTAAAATTTTGGCCCATCGCGGGCAGGGACCAAAAGTGCACCGCGGCCAAAGTTGAGGGGCTTCGCGGGGCATTTGGGGCCAAAATACGTGCCACGTAAGCCCTAGCCCGCGATCGCGGGATCCATCGCGGGTATTTTGGGTATTTTTTCAAAATGAAATTTTTTTTGGGTATTTTGGTAACAGTTGGTCAAACTTTGGGTATTTTAATTAATTTTCCATTAAATAATACAACATGTTAATTAAAAAAATTAAAATTTATTATTACATATATACCAAAAAATGTTAATTTGTTAAAACAGGTTTTAGAAAAAAAATATATATTAACTTATGATTTTAAATAAACGTTACATATAATATGAAAAAAATAATCAAATAATACTTAAAAAGATAATAGTAGTTGGTAATTAAAATATATTAATTAATATTATAAAATATATAAAAATAATTTATATATAATTAACAATAACTCTAAATAATTAAAAACTAATATTAATATATAATTAAAATTTAATTTAATAATTTTCAGTTAATATTAATTATTTTTTACTAGTTAATAATAATTAAATTTAAAAATTAATATTTATTAATAATAATAGTTAGTAAGTAATAATAAGGGGCAATATTGTAATATTCACAAAAAGCTACTGAAACGTTATTCCAAGTAGCGTTTCAAAAAACTAGCTTATGGTCATCCAAACATGTACACAAAAAACTAGCTTTTTTTGCCAAACAATGCCTAAGGCCATCCGTACCCCAAGCGGGATGGGGCTCGGGGATGGCTGCGGGCTTGCGGGGATGGGCTACGGCTCGGGGATGGTCTGCGGGAAGGGATGGAATCCGGGTTCCCCATCCCGATTCATCCCGAAGGGTTTTTAAAAAAAATTTATTTAATTTTTAAAAATCAAGCCGGTCAACGGCTCTTTGTAAAAAAAAATTTATTTTTCTCAATTTAATCCCACTATATATTTAACCCTCAACCTCTTATTTCTCACACCTCTCAACCTCTTATTTTTCACACCTCTCAAATTCTCTCAACCTCTTATTTCTCACACCTCTCAAACTCTCTCAAATTCTCTCAACCTCTTATTTTTCACACATCTCTCATCATGAATCCAAACACAACACCTACATCCCGTCGTAACCGACCGAATACACCACAATCGCAAGAAGATCAAGAGTTTGGTTTCCAAGCGTTTACACAACAAGGTTATCATCCGCAATGGTCGCAACAAATTCCGCCACAATGGTCGCAACAAAATCCGCCACAATATCCGCAACAATTTCCCCAACAATTTCACCAACAATTTCCTTACCAATTTACACGTCCCGGTTTGATTGAACAAGGTTTTACTCCGGCCAACTACAATCTTCCTTCACCCGCAATCAATCTCGACGACGACATTGTTCCGGAAACCCAACCTTCTACCCCGAACACACCACAATCTATCCCGACGATGACGATGACGAGCAAATTCAACGACCCATCGGGAGAAACAAGGCAAAAAAATCATCAACGAGTAATACGTCCGGGGCGAATACGGACGAAAGTGTTACTCAGTTGTTGACGACGTTCAACGACAAGATTGATGATACAATGGAATACAAAATGAAAAAACTCGATCTCGAAATCGAACGCTCAAAACTCGAACGACATAGGTTGGATCAAGAACTCGAAATCGAACGCTCAAACCGATTTGAGAAAGACTTCGAGTTTTTCATGACCCCGCATGATCACCTTACGGGAAAAGCTTTGAGGGTTACTTTAGCGAGAAAAGAGCAAATTCAAAAATTTCATAATTGGTAGTGTTTTGTATTTTGTAATTTTTATTTTTAATGAATGGTATGAATTTTTATTTTTATTATTTATCTTATTTTTATTTATTAAAAAATATATAAATATTTTTATTTTGTTAAATAATTAAATGTATAAATAAAAGAATTAAAATAAATGAGGTGGCAAAAGGGTTTGAGGGAATGGGGTAAGAGTGTTTAGGAATTGTTAGGGATTAAGTGAGGGATGAAAGAAAAGCTGATGTGGCGCTGATGTAGAGGCAGTGGAGCTGGAATATTTGAAAGATTCTTCCATAGGGTAGTGATGGCCTAAAACAAAGTTGTTGGAGATGCTCTACTTTCACAAGCAAGTTTCTACTTTCTCACTTTACCCTTAATTATGAGATTGAAAAGTTCTCTCTCTATTATTAAAAGTAAATTATTATTTAGTTATTTAAATATTCATTACATATTAAACATAAAGATTCAAAATTCATTCTCATTTTCTATTTCCTGTAATTTTCATTTTCATTCACCGACATAACCAAAGAGCTTCTAAAAATAATAAATACACTCAACCACCATAAGACTTTTTTGGCATTGTGTTTTCCGTTTCTCATGTGTTCGTCCCCTTCTAACCTCCAAATATTGACTCGATTGAGGCCACAAGTATCACCGGTAGAATTGATTTGTATCTGTTTACGGTCCCAAAAGACATTTTCATCTTTAAATGGTCTACGGAATTATTAATTATCAAGTAATACCAATATATATTTAAATAATATTCCAAACCAATAGAAAATACATACAAAAAATCTCTATCGTTGTATATGCTTAGATTTCTGTGAGAATAAAAGTTATGATAAGAACATGAGAACAAACTTTTTTTATAATATTTTGGTTACGTTTGTTTACTTATTTTTTACATCTTCGATTACTATAATTTAGACGAATTCATTCATGTGAAATTGATTAAATGTATGTAAAATTTCATGAAAATGATTAAGAGTGAAGATTAATGTAAAATAATGGTAGATGAAAATGATTGAAGATAGATAAATGTAGTTGTAGGAAAATAAAGTTAGATTAATGGGTCTAATCAGTGAAAGAATCAGAAGTATTCTTACCATAATTGTTTATATCCACACATGTATTCATAAGTAGGGATGGAGGGAATTATGATTGTGAAAAAATATTGTTGATTGTGTATAAGAATTGTTGAGTGATGAAACTATTGTTAATAAAGTAATTTTGGCAACAAACAATGCATTTTACATCAAAAGACCTTTGATCTAGCGAAGTTCATCTATCTTTTTTTTCATTCTTATATATTGTCATCATCAAAACTTTTTAGTACCATGAAAAATAGGAAAAGACACTTCAACTTTTGAGAGTCAAACCTGACTCTCAAATGACAAAGTGACAAGTGTCTCATGCATTAAATGCTCATGATACTATTTACAGATGAAGACTTCTTCATGCAAACGACTTCTCTTGAAGATTTCTCAGTGCACAAGACATTCTGTTTTTCTCCTCCATTGAACTAAATAACTTTTAATCTTTGTGTTCTTAGAAGTTGTGTTCAGTTTTACTTTGTGAAGATTGTTAGAATAGATTGCATCTGTTCTTTCCGCAACAATCTAAGTGTTCTATGTGTAATTCTTGATTTTATAAATCAATAAAGAATTAAATTAAGTGAAAATTTTATGTATTGTATTCAACCCCCCGTCCCCCCCCCCCCTCTACAATACCTATAAGTGTTCTTGTTAGCCATCTGGGACTAACAAGTGGTATCAGAGCAGGAAAGTTTAATCTCAATAAACTTGATCTGCAATGGCTGCTTCGTCCTCAAACAATGAAGTTTCTTCTCAAAACACTTTTTCTGAAAATTGCTCTATTGCTAAACCTCCTAAGTTTAATCCAAACAACTTTTCTTTGTGGAAAAGTAGAATGATGTTTTTCATGGAAGGAGTGGATAGTAGATATCCAACCATTCTCAGTGAGGGACCCATTGTCCCTAGAGTTTGGGCTCGCTATGAAACTCAAAATTCTGGCAAAGAAAGTACAACTCAAGATGATTATGATGATTCCTTTGATGAAGAAAAATCTGCTACCACTGGTCGTTATATTCTTAAAAATCCTAAGAAATATACTGATGAAGAAAAATGCCTTGTGTCTCTTGATTCTAAAGTTAGAACAATTATTGCTCTCTCTCTCTCTCATCCTGATGAAGTGTACCACTCTCTGGTAAATTTCTATACTGCCAAAGATATGTGGTCCACTCTGTGTGTTCTGTACGAAGACACAAATGAAGTTAAAAAGAGCAAAAAATTGCTCTTGTTAGAAAATATGAATTGTTTTCTTATGAAAAGGGAGAATCTCTCTCCAACTACTATAATTGTTTTGACAGTCTTCTTAATGACTTAAAGCTGTTAGGTAGAGTGTATGACAATGAGGAAGTCCTATGCAAATTTATGGACTGTCTTCCAGATTTTTGGGAAAACATATGTACTTGTATAAAGACAACCAATGATCTTGATCATATGCCTCTCACTGCTCTTTATGGAACTCTCTTCAACTATGAGCAGACTAAGCTGCAAAGAAAGTCTGTCATCACAGATATAAAGAGCTCTTCTCTAGCTCTCTTAAGTGACTCTTCCAAAAGAACTATGTGTATTCCAAGAATCACCTACCCATTCGACTCTGACCATGATAGTCAAGAAGATCCCAATGAGAATTCAGAGACATATCTTAGTGATGCTAGATGGATGTGAGGAAACTTCAGTTGACAAATTATCAGATGGAATGGCCATGTTGGATGGGTAATCTAAAACCAAATCTCGGTTTTCTTCCGGAAAATCTAAGTTTCGTCAAAAATCCTCCCCTTCTCTCTCCAAACACTCATCTTCTGACAAAACTAACGAGGAATGTTTTAACTATGGTAAAAAGGGTCACTTTGCCTCTGAGTGCAGAAGCAAACGCTTTGAAAAACCCAGAAATTCTTCCTCAGGCCGATTTTCCTCAAATTTAGGAAGATCCAAATCTGATTCTTTCAATCACCCCTCTTTCCAAAAATTCGGCCAATCTCTCTCTTCTGTAAACTCTGACGGGGCTGAAAAATACAAAGAAAAATACAAGAGAGAAAAGGAAAGATTGATAAGTGCTCAATTTTGAGTACTTAAGCACTTATTTATTTGATCTTTTAGGTAGAATTTTTCACTTCTATATCCCTATTTGAGTCATTTATTTCATTATTTTCCACTTTCTTGATTTGGAGCTTAGGATGGTGATCTACTTGCTCTCATGGGGTGTTTAGGCTAATTTTAACATACTTTGGAAAATCTCTTTGATGAACAGGTCATGATGCAGCATGGCTGGAGCACTGGACCTGCTGGCTTTTGCATGGAGGAATTGAAAGTTGATTAAATGGGATTGGAACTAGTCTTTTTGTTACCCAACGGATAAAGCCATGTGAACTTCCTAGTTGTAATTTAATTACATGTTGCACTTCTTAGTTAGATGCTTAAACTAATGGTTGTATTCCAATAGACTTAGTTGCTAATTTACACCTTTGGCCCTTCTATATTCCTATAAATAGGGGGCTTTGGGTGCATTTATTGGCATCCTCATATCACCACTTGTACTCACCAAAAGCTAATCTTAATCATCTCCAATTTCTTCTATATTTCATTAATCTTTTAGTTCTTAATGTTCTTCATTTAATTCTTTCTTTTCATATTCAAATCTTCATCCATTAGTATGAATGCTTGCAGCATCCCTGCAGCACTGGGCAGTGGATTTTTATTTTGCTTTCTTTAATTACATTTTGCATCTCTAGCTTTCATATTTACTTTACGTCTTTATTATTAAGCACTCTAATTCAATACTTTACATTCTTGCACTTGCATTTCACCTTATAATCTTGTCATTTACTTCCTTGCAATTTTATTTCTTGTCATTTTTAATTACAAGTCATTTACATTTCTAGCATCATGTTTACTTTCAGAGTCTTTCACTTTTGCTTTACTTTATTTCTTATAATGAGTAGCTAAGCACATTAGCTTGGGTGTGAGGCAAATGGTGTTATGTTAACCAAAAGAAAGTAGGCATTTTGTGGCAAATATGATGTTTTATTATTCCAACCCAAGTTCTATCAAGATAAACAATCTCTTGACAAATTGATCACTTTGATAGTGTTAAAGTGTCATGGTCCTAGAGATAGGCCATTGAATAGCACGTCAACTTGGATGACATAAGGGGTAATATCGAGAGAGTTACTTGCAACGAGAGTTGTTACTTTTGTTTTTTTCAAAATGATTCATCTTGATAAGTTGTCACTTTTTCAAAGGGTTAAAATGGAGTAGACTTAGAGATAAGCTACTTGGATTACAACAACTTGGGAGGTACGGGGGTTATATCGAGAGAGTAACTTTTAACAAAGAGAATTTGTTTTGCCGTATATTTTGAGAACTCCATTTCCATTATTCCTTTAACTTGAATTCTGCTCAGAGATGAGATTATGTTCAAATTGATGGTTCAAAGGTTTTGTGTCTTCTCATTCAAATTGAAATGTAATACAGAGGAGAGAAATAAATAGACCAAAAACAAAGGTTAAAAAGGGAATGAAATAAAAGGACGAAAATAGGGGAGAAATATGTGGAGAGAATTATGGAGTAGAATGAAGGGAATGATTTTAATTCCCAATACTCCCCCTCAAGTTGGAGTGTGTAGGTTGACAACACCCAACTTGCCAAGTAGAAAACTGAGTTGAGGAGCACCTAAGCCGTTTGTGAAGAGGTCAGCGATTTGTAACTTTGAGTCGATGTGAAGAGGACGAATTTCTTGAGTCTCAACTCTTTCACGGACAAAATAGCAGTCCATCTCCACATGTTTAGTCCGTTCATGAAAAATGGGATTGTTGGCGATGTGTCTCGCAACTTGGTTATCACAAAAAAGAGGAGTGGGACCTTCAAACGGAACATCTAACTCTTGTAGTAACCATCGCATCCATAGAACCTCACTAACGGTAGAGGCCATGGAACGATATTCTGCTTCAGCAGAAGAGCGAGAAACGACCGATTATTTCTTAGTTTTCCATGAAACCGGTGCACCCCCAAGGAGGAGTAAGTATCCTGTTCTTGATCGTCTCGTAAAAGGACATCCAAGCCAGTCGGAGTCACAATACGCCGTGAGATTATATCCTTCTAATCGTGGTAAAAGAATGCCTTGTCCTACCGTAGCCTTGAGATAGCGAAGGACACGATGAGCAGCATTCAAATGGTTCTGCCTCGGGTCACTGACGAATTGGCTCAAGACATTAACCGCATATGTGATGTCGGGTCGGTGGCCTGCAAATAAAGTAACCGTCCCACCATCCGACGGTAAAGGCTGCTGTCAACCTTTTGTTCTATCTCTCCTTTATCAAGTTTCAAATTTGGTTCCATAGGAAACGAGTTGGGTCGACAGCCTTGTAGCCCGCAATCTTCCAGAATGTCTAGGGTGTACTGTCTTTGGCTCAAGACAAGACCTTTGGAAGTGCGAACCACCTCGATCCCAAGAAAGTATTTAAGATTCCCTAGATCCTTTATGCTAAACTGTTTGTCGAGCTCGTTTTTTATGGCTTGTATCCGATCACGATCGTTACCAACGATAATGACATCGTCTACGTATATCAAGGCTGCGACAAAACTGTTCTTTTGTTTATGGATGAAAAGGGAGTAATCGGCTTTGCATTGTTTGAAACCCAGATTAAGGAGGGACGTGGTAAATTTTTTATACCAGTTCCGTGAGGCTTGTTTTAACCCGTAGAGTGATTTCTTTAACTTGCAAACCCAAGTTTCCTTTTCTTTAGAGAATCTGTGTGGGATCTTCATGTAAACTTCCTCGTCTAAATCTCCATGTGGAAAAGCATTGTTCACGTCAAGTTGATTGATAATCCAGTCTTTCTTGACAGCAACGGCTAGAAGAGTTCTAACCGTGACGAGTTTGGCTATTGGAGCAAACGTGTCATGGTAGTCAACTCCTTCTTGTTGCATGAATCCCTTCGCAACGAGACGGGCTTTGTAACGTTCCACCTCCCCGTTTGGTTTATACTTTACTTTGTAGACCCATTTGGTGTCTATGGCTCGTTTGCCTTCCGGCAATTCTGCTAGAGTCCACATGCCGTTTTCTTCAAGAGCTCGTATTTCCCTTTTCATCGCCTCTTTCCATCGTTCATCTTGCATGGCTTGCGTAAAATTTCTTGGCTCATTATTGGAATAAATGGCTGTTAAGAAAGCTTTGTGTGAGTCAGAAAAATGCTCATAAGAGACAAAATTGGACAGGGGATGTACTGTGGAGGAGTGTTGACTGGAAGTGGGATGTGTCGGATCAACGGATGGGGGAAGCTTGACTTCGAAGTCTTTAAACCGAGTCGGTTGAGATCGAGTTCGTTTACACCGTCCGTGTTTAGGATCCATGTTTTGGACTCCATTCTCTTCGTTAGGGCCGTGGTCTTCAGTACTTGGGCTTCTAATTGGACTACGAGCTTCATTTGTCTCATCCACATGATCAACCTCATGTTGAGGTGGTGGACCACTAACTGGATTTTGATCAAAGTTTCGAGGTGGGCTATCTGTCTGCATACCCTCATATGTAGTTTCTTCATTAATTCCCATTGTGACATCATCCTCCACTTGGTTTTGAATCTCGACATTAACTTCAGTGGGCCGACTTTCTTGCTCAAAAATGTCTTCATGTTGACAGTTTGAAGCAACACTATCAGAAGGGAAGTGGTTCTCAAAAAATCTAACGTCCCTTGAGATAATTGTTTTCTTGTTTTCAAGATCGTATATTTTATATCCTTTTGTGCCTGGTGGGTAGCCTAGGAAAATACCAGCTCTCCCTTTTTCTTCAAATTTGTCTCCTCTTGTATCGGTGTTTCGGTAATATACTAAACAACCGAAGACCTTCATGTGATCATAGTCAGGTGCTTCATTGTGAAGAAGCTCAAAAGGGGTTTTATTACCGATGACCTTGGACGGTAACCGATTGATGATGTAAGCGGCGGTCAAGACACATTCTCCCCAAAACCGCTTTGGTAGACTAGCCTCAAATCGTAAAGCTCGAGCTGTTTCATGGAGATGCCGATGTTTTCTTTCAACGGTACCATTCTGTTGGGGCGTGTGAGGGCACGTTGTTTCGAGTAGAATCCCATTTTCTTTGTAAAAACACATCATATCATTGGATGTGAATTCCCCACCGTTATCACATCTAATTCTTTTAATGTTTTTACCAAACTGAGTCTTTACCATTTTGTGAAAATCCCTTAAGTGTCTACTAGCCTCATGTTTGAATTTCAAAAAAAAAAATTGCTCCGGTAAAAGAAGGTGTACGATACTTTCCCCAAATATCACAATGCAGTAAATCAAAACATTCAACAGTTTTTGTAGTGCTGTTCGAAAAAGGAAGTCTCGTGTGCTTAGCTTTAGAGCAAGAGTCACAAATTTCATTGGATACAACGTTTTTAAGAAAACTAACTTCTTTGAGCTTTTCACCGAAAGCGTGTCCCAACCTCTTGTGCCAAGTGTCATTAGTCACCACCATAGCCTTTCTCTCGTTTCTGACCATCCCCATCCGATATAATCCTTCTTCACATCTCCCCGCACCAATCAAGCTCCCCGTGTGAAGCTTCTGCATGACACAAAAATCGGGGAAAAATGAAACCACGTTTTGCAAACTGTTAGTCAATCGCCTCACAGATAATAGATTACAACTAAAATTGGGGACATAAAGAACATCATGAATTTTAGTACCCCCTTCCTCTAACAGGCACTTTCGTCCCATTTACAATGGTGACAGGTGCCTCGAAACCAATTTCGGTTTTGCCGTTGAGGAAATCTGGGTCATAGGTGATGTGTTCGGTGGCTCCCGAGTCCACCACCCATTCATCATCCCTTTCCCTTTTACCTGCGAAGTTAGCCTTACGTGGTGCGTCGTCCCTGTTTTGTTGTTCTCTCCGGCGAAGGTCTGCAAGAAAGTCTGGTATTGTTCCTTTGTGAGTCCAGGAATCGGACTTGAACCGACTTCGACGTAGGCAACCTTTGTGCCTTCTCGCTTGGTTTTATTACCCGACCACCATTCGGGATGCCGATCTTCTTGAAAAAAACCTCTTTGTTGTGCCCGTCCTTCCCGCAAAAGGTGCAATGTTCGATTACGTCATTGCGTTTGGGATCCTTGGCAGTACCCTTGTCACGCTTCTTAGTTTCACGACCTCCAACGCCATCTCTACGACCTGGAGTAAAAGCCTTAAAGGCAGCGGCTTCGGTTGTAGGTCTTTTGTCATGCGATATGGCCCTTTGTCTCTCATCTTCTGCCACGAGATGGTAAGCGATGCTCAAGCTAGGGATAGGTTTTGTGGCAAGGATCTGCGTTTTGATCACTGTAAATTCATTGTCTAACCCCATGAGAAACTCATAGAGTCTCTTTCTCCTTGGATTCATTCATCCTTTTTCCAAGATCGCAACTACACCCATTACAGATGCACTGCGGTGTGGGCATTACCGAGCCTATTTCATCCCAAAGCCCCCTGAGTTTCGTGTAATACGCAGAAACGGACGCTCCGGATTGTTATGTAGTCGCGAGAGCATGCTTCAACTCGAAGGCCCTATGGGAACTTTCTTTCCCGAACCTTTCAACGAGGTCAGCCCAGATTTCTCGAACAGTACCCGCGTATTTCACACTGCTTCTTATTTCTTTCTCCATGGCTGTTGTGATCCATCCTTTTAACATGGCGTCACAACGCATCCAAGGCATGTATTTGGGAGAAGTTTTTTCTGGTTTCTTGAGGGATCCATCAATGAATCCCACCTTGTTTGTGGCAAACAGAAAATTCATCATTTCCTGTGACCAATCGGTGTAATTGTGGTCGTTTAGAGGATCGTTGACGTGCATTTGCTTCGGATAATCCTAAGCATGAATATAGAATGGTGAGTTGGCATCGATGCCACCCTCATTCTTGCCGCCATTTGTGTCTTTTTCTTCAGCCATTGCGTCGGTTGATGAAGAGCTTCGATCAGGGTTTCGATATTCAGAGCTTGGCTAGAAACCTCTCTGATACCTTGTTCAAATTGATGGTTCGAATTTTTTGTGTCTTCTCATTCAAATTGAAATGTAATACAGAGGAGAGAAATAAATAGACCAAAAAACAAAGGTTAAAAAGGGAATTAAATAAAAGGACGAAAATAGGGGAGCAATCTGTGGAGAGAATTATGGAGTAGAATGAAGGGAATGGTTTTAATTCCCATAAGATTATTTATAGATACTAGAATAATGGGATGGTCAGAGTCCGAGAGAAACGTGTCTTGAAATAGAGAATAAAACTAGTTGTTGTCACCATCATGCTGCAACATTGTTGCAGCATCATGTGTAGCATTAGTCTGCTGAAATATGGTTTAACATAACATCACAAGTCTTACACCCTTGCTTCTTTTTTTATTATTGTTCATTTAGCTCTGTGATAATCATCAAACTAACCAATCAAAATATTTCTTCCAAATCGTCATCTGAAATCGCATCTTTCATTATACTCTTTAAGTACTTTTAAGTCCAATCTATGTGGGACGATACTTGGTATCTTTACCATTTTATTACTTGAATGACGACATTAGATCTCATTGTATACTTGCTTTGAGGTTTAATTAGCACACGTCTGTAGGTGTATTCAAAGCACTCATCACAAATGAACCCACCTCTGAAAGTGACAAGGATTCTCCAAACATGTGCTTCATGACCAAGATAAATGACATGGATGATCCAGAAGGTCATACCCCCTCAACTGCTCTTGTATCAACTGAGTGCTCCTCATCCTCTCCTCAGGTACATCCCTTCAACTCCATGACTGAATCTGAAAAGATTGAAGCATATGATTCTTTGACGATTGATTTTTATAATGCCAAATATGCAAAGAAAAAGGCCTCTGCTCAGATAAAATCTCTTTCTTCACAACTTCAAATTTGTCTTTCTCAACTTAAACACTTTGACTCAATCAAAGTTGATCTAGAAGATTTGAAAACCATAAATCACATTATTGCTAGAGAAAAACAAACTTTTCAAAAAGTTAAAAATAGAGCAAGAGATTGTAAGAAAATGGACCAGCTCCTCAAAGAATCTTGAAAAAATCTTTCAAGATCAGATTTGATGTGATGATAAAAATGGTTTAGACTTTGGAAAAATGGAAATTGATCAACCGTAAAAAAACCTATGCTTCCACTTCCTATGCTTCACCTACCTTGTATGAAAATTCCGAATCTAGTTCTATCGGCTCTGTGTCCATGAACTCTACTGACTTGTCTAAAGCATTAAAGTTCGGTATGTTTATAAAGGCAAAAGATCCCATATCTTTTCCAAGTGAAGAAGCTCAAGATTTCAATGACTCTCCCAAACCCATTCACGACCTTCTGAAAATCTTGACTTTAGATGAAGCATCATCCTCTGAACCCATGCCTTCTAAAATTCTCAAAAGAAATCTTTCCAACTCAAACAAAAACTTTTATGCATCTGAAAAAAGCAAGTCTTTGGTTGCCGATTTTTCCTTAAAAATAAAATCCTCAGATCTTTCCAAAAATACTTTTGTGGCTTCCTCTACCGATTTTGTTCCCTGATCTGTGAACATCAAATTGTCCAACCCAAAAGAGAAGATTCCTTTGTTACTTCATCAAATTCATTGAAAATAAGTATAAAAGACAAAGTAAGAAAAATGTCAAGGTTCGAAAAAGGCTTTTATTTATAGAAAATGCTATATTTGTGGTGATATTTTTCATCTTGCCAAAGACTGTCCGAAAGAAAGAATTGACTTGATTGATACCAATTCTTTTTCTTCAACATCTAACCCAAAAGGATCCAATATCAAATGGGTACCTAGGAAATAAATTCTTTGTGATTGCAGGTTCTGAGCTAAACAGATGGATATCTTCATGCATTGGTGATGGTTCTCTTACAACCTCTACCAACCCAACTCCCTATGTGCCATTTTCTCAGGATATTCACTCTCATAATGGTGATCATCCTACTTCACCAAATTTCACTCTTGGTCAGCAATCCAACTTTTCCTCTTTTCAAAACCCTCCTACTACAAACTCTCCTGAAGATGCTATTCCAAATTCTTCTCCTCAAAATATTCCTCCTACTTCACCAAACCTTCCAGTTGATCATCATTCCAATTTCTCCCTTCTTAAAATCCTCTGAATTTAATCTCTCTTGGGTTATCAAATATTGGAAGATGACACCCCAATCTTCTCTTCACCAAATCCAGTAGATGACTCTCCCCAGACATACTTTATTCTCTAAATTTTACCGATTTACCTTCTTCCTTCACTCTTGAAGATGCCTTGAAAATTTCCTCTTGAAGATATACTCTTGAAATTATCTTGAAGATTTCACTTTTGAAGATGCCTGGAGGATTAAATCGATGGTCAAAAAATTCCTACCGATTTTTTTAAAAATCGGTGGTCAATCTTAGATTTCGGTGAGTTTCAAAAAAAAATCCTACCGAAATTTCCTACCGATTTTTTTAAAAATCGATGGTCAATCTTAGATTTCGGTGAGTTTCAAAAAATAAATAAAAAAATTCCTACCGAAATTTCCTACCGACTTTTTAAAAAATCGGTGGTCAATCTTTGATTTCGGTGAGTTTAAAAAAAATGCCGAAAATCCCTACCGATTTTTGCAGATTTGAAGCCCCCCTTAATCTCCAAAATCGGTGAGAAAAACAAAAAAAAATCTCGCTGATTTTCATGGTGTTTTTCTCCGTCGGCCGCTGAGGGGGAGTAATATCAGCGTCCAACTCGAACAACACCAACCCCCGGTACTCATATTCAGCGTCCAACTCAAATTTTTGGTCAAAGATAAGGGAACCGATGGACCAACCCAGGGGGAGCAGATCAGTTCGACCATTGTACTAAGGGGGAGGCAAACAAAGACAAAGAAAAAAGGGTGACGACTGCCGAATAGGAAGCTGAAGATGCTAAGAGAAAGAAAAAAGGTGCAAGATATGGGCAGAGGCATCATGAGGCTGATTCACTCAAACTTAAACCTCCCTTAAAGATTGTCACCGATTTGGGTTCGGGCAGATCAGTTTTTTCTATGATGAAAGTATATTCTAGTTCATTCATATTGTCTATTCTTTATTCTTTCATTCCTTTCATTCATTTGTAAACATCAGACATACTTAAAAAAATTATAGAACAAAAAATAAATGGACTATGTGAAAAAGAACCCAAAAGAGTAAACCAGGGTCAACATGTATTAATCATTGTCTTACTCATGTTTTTCTATATATGGATGTCATCCTCAAATAGGGGGAGATTGTTGGGTCATCAAAGATTTAAAGATGACCTCCTGATCTCCTTACATTCTTTGAAAAACATATTTTATACTTAGATAAATTTTAAGTTCTTTATAATAGCTTAGTCATGTTTTCAAAGTTCGACGAAGTCAAAGATCGGCCGAAATCAAGAAGAAGTAAATCTACCAATACGGATTGAAGATGAACTTCTCAACCCAAACTAAGTTATCTCACTGATTTTCTCCATGACAATCTAAGTGTTCTGTGGGACTAACAGACACAAGTTTCCCTTGGTATAATTGATTTGCAAGTTTTTTTTCCACCCTAGACCCGAGTTTGGTTCCATTTGTGTTATTTTTTTTGTTTTTATCTTTTAATTTCAGATTTTTTATGTTTAAAAAAAACTTATAAGAAAATAGTTGAACACAAGACCTCACATGTGAAAAACAATAAACTAACCATCAAATCAATATTATTCGTGAAAAAAATATTTATATATTTAATTCTTATAGTCAAATGGTGTCAACACTTAAAAAAAAATATTAGGTCTGTGCATCAGTGTATGCCTTTGTCATAATGGAAATTCAAATCCCTTCAATCTTGTATAGATCTTTATTGCAATAAAATGATAGATGACTCAGAAATCATCAACATTTTTTTTGTCTTTCAATAGTGCCAAACGTTGAATAAAATTACAAATGATAGAAATTTTGCTCGATCGAACGTTTGGAAAATTTTGTATTTTTTAATAATAAATTTTGTAATAATATTTAATTTAATCATTTATCATTAATAAATGGATGTGTTACTGTTATGAAACAACCCAACATCCGGCAAGAAACAACCCGCCAGCCTGGCTGTTCCATGCATCTTTACAAACCGACACTTTTAGTCCCTGTAGTTTAGAAAATGACACAAATGGATCAAATATCTCTTTTTGTAAACATATTGATTTGGAAAATACTTTCGCTAAATTATATATGTCAAAGTCAAAATATTATCAATTTATAAACGAAAGAAAGCATGTTGTAATCAAGTAACTTCCAGTAAACTAAGTTGTGACATATTTTTGATATAATTAATGTTGTTATTTGAACCTTTCCAAGTTAAAAAAATCTAACATTTTTATATTTAATAACTAAATATTTAAATAAAGATATTTCAGTGCAAGACTAAAGTTATTTCTAAAATGTCATATCAGTTTTGCTATAACATCTCCTACATCAATGCAAGACCAAACTTTTTTCTAAAGTGGTTCCCACTGCTAGTATTATAATATAATGTAATAAACTAATGAAACAAAAATATATAATAAATCAATATGATAAAATAATAGTATTAATTTATTAAATTTAGTGGGTCCCATATCTTGTAAGACCTTACTAATTTAGCAAGTGTAAGAGTTATCCTGCAACTTGCAAGACTTCGTTATCCATATGGTAAACCACGTCATCTTACAAGGTTTCTAGCAAGATAGATGTGAATGCTCTTATAATCATATTAGTTAGGTATAAGTTTATGTAATTTCATTTCAATTGTCAGCTAAGTCAAAACATACATACTCTGTATATCCCATGATTGTTTTCATAAAAACCTCTAAATTTTTTTTGGATATTTAAAAAATTTGTGAAGAGAAACAATAAAAAACATTTGAAACCAAAACATGCTTAAAATGTTAATCATTTAATTATTGTCTCAAATTGTCATATAATTTATAATATAAAGGTCGTGTGTGTGTGTTTTTTTAATTTTAAAAATGAAAAATTAGGAGAAAAAAGTAGCTAAAATGAGAAAAAAGACAAAGGGTAAGGTTTGGTTCCCAAAAAAAAAATATTCTCTGACCAACTTGTGTTGGTCACGTTGCTGTCCTCAATTCTCTGTATTTGTTAATTAAATAATAATAATAATAATAATAATAATAATAATAGTAATAATAATAATAATAATAATAATAATAATAATAATATTATAGTTAATATAATATATTTGTAAAGGATATAAAATAAGGTAGAAGGAAGGTGCAACGAAACTCTATGGCATGCTTTTTGTTTCTGAATTACTCGTATCGTTATAATTTGCTAAAACGGAAAATATTAAACGGTTTGTTCACTTTTTAGTCAATTTTTTTTGAGTTAATTACTGTTTTGGTCCCTGTGGTTTGTCAAAAAATACGGAATTGGTCCCTAAACTTCATTTATTACTGTTTTGGTCCCTGTGGTATTCATTTTGTTACGAAATTGGTCCTTATGAGGGACCAAAACCGTAATAAATTCTTATGCAGAAAGTTACAAAAATGGTCCTTATGAGGGACCAATTTCGTAACAAAGTGCATACCATAGGGACCAAAACAGTAATAAATGAAGTTTAGGGACCAATTCCGTATTTTTTGACAAATCATAGGGACCAAAACAGTAATTAGCTCTTTTTTTTTATATCTAAATTCACTTTTGACTCAATTCTTATGTAAAAACTTACACATATATCTAAAGATTGTTTTTTTACCCAAAACAATAATACTTACGTATATGCGTAAGGTTTCTAAAGTAAAAATTTGACCTTTTCTTTTTTAGCTGAAAACCAATTCTGGGTAAGACTTTTATGTCAGAGTTGATATAACGTAAAATGAATTCTTAAATTGTTAAAATTTAGGGAAATTAATTAAAATATTCAAAGTTTTACCCAAAATTTCTTTGGTTTTGCAAAAATACTTATTTTTTCTGCAGTAGAACCTGCGATCGTGGACCCAAAAAAGATGCCCGCGGTTTGGAGCTCTATGTCCCGGGTGGACACTCAATTCCCTCAATTTGGTGATTTTGATTTGAATTTTTTACTCTTTATACCCCTATAATTATTTACTTAGGGACCGTTTACCAAATGCTTACCTGAGTAAGCGTTTACCAAGTCACATTACCTACCGGATTGATATTGCAAGGACCAAAAAGCGTACCCGGTAAGAGCGAATGAAGAACCGAGAGTCTTACCCCTGTAAGTGATGACGACGACTCTTACCACGGTTAGCGCTTATCAGGTGAATTGTTGCATATGAAACCGATTTAGCGGACTAAAATCTTACCCGATAAGTAAGTGATAGTGTTAAATTTCATGGTAAATGATTACCTAGGTAAGCATTTGGTAAACGACCCCTTAGTTTACTTTATACCTTTTATTTTTCTAATTTTAATTTTATACCTTCATCATATTAACACATATAATCGTTTATTAACTAAAATACGTTTTAATTTTAACAAGTTACACAATTGTACTCGTCTCTTCGATACCTTCGAAATGAGCGCAATATTGAATATTTTTTTATTTAATTATTTAATTATACATCATATATACTACATAAAAATATTTTTAATATTTACAATTCACACCCTTATAGTTAATTATTTGATTAATGGTACATTTATTACCTTTTCAATTTTCGTTTTACACTCTTATCGCATTAACATAATAATCATATATTAACTAAAATATGTTAAAAAAATACGTTTTAACATATCACATTAACATACACAATTACGTTAAAATATGTTAAGGAGTTCGATATATATATATATATATATATATATATATATATATATACTAGTTATTTACCCGCTGCAATGCAGCGAGACGTATAATCCAAATAATTTGACGATTTAATCAATAAATCAAAAAATATGCTATATTGAGCTCATTTTGAAGATATCGACGAGACGATTATAATGGTGTAACTTGTAAAAATTAAAAAACATTTTTTTACGTAATTATGTATGTTAAAACGTATTTTTTAAATATATTTTAGTTAATATAAGATTATTATGTTAATGTGATAAGAGTGTAAAACAAAATTGAAAAAATAAGCGATGTACGATAAATTAAATAATTAACTATAAGGGTATGAATCGTAAATATTAAAAATATTTTTATGTAGTATATATGATATATAATTAAATAATTAAATCAAAAAATATTCAATATTAGGCTCATTTCGAAGGTATCGAAGAAATGAGTACAATGATGTAACTTGTTAAAATTAAAACGTATTTTTTAACGTATTTTAGTTAATAAACGATTATATGTGTAAATATGATGAAGGTATAAAATTAAAATTAAAAAATTAAAAGGTATAAAGTAAACTAAGTAAATAATTATAGGGGTATAAAGTGTAAAATTCAAATCAAAATCACCAAATTGATGGAATTGAGTGTCCATCGGGGACATGGAGCTCCAAATCACTGGGCATCTTTTTTGGGTCTGCAATTGCGGGTTCTACCGCGGAAAAAATGAGTATTTTTACAAACTAAAAAGATTTTGGATATTTCTGTAAAATCAATTATGAACTTTGGGTATTTTAATTAATTTCCCTAAAATTTAAACCTCTTTGATGGATCGACTATTTCTATGAATTTTTTCACACTAATGTTTTTTGAAAATTAATTATGACATAATTGAAAATCTAAATATTAAAAAAGGTTATTTTCAAATTCAACAATATTAATAGTAGAATGTAATATTTAATAAAATATTATTTTATATTTTAATATTAATTTCAAGTGTGAGCAATATAAAAAAATCTCTTTGTGAACTCTTCAACAAATCGTTTAAACCGAAGAAAAATGTGGAGATTTTGGAAATTCTAGGCTAATTTTTCTTTTCCAGCATAGTTTCCAAATGAAAAAAGCATTAAAAATATGGTAAAATTTTCCAAGTTTGAAAAAGCCATAAAAGTTTAGAAAAAATTCCTAAACAGTCGTTTGCTAAACCTTGTTGATTACCTGGTGTCACTTACCTTGCTCGAAAACATGACAGTAATCTAAAATCTTACCTGGTAAGAGGGCATAACAAGGATCGAAACTAGGTATGGCAACGGGGCGGGTATGGGGCGGGGATCTCCATCCCCGGCCCCGGCCCCGGTTTGTAATACACTTCCCCGGCCCCGGCCCCGGTTTGTGAACCCTCCCCCGGCCCCGGTCAAGACCCTAAACCCTTAATAACTAATAAGATATATAATTTTTTTTAATACATATATATATATATATATTTAATAAAATATACAATTTTTTTTAATATATATATATACCGGGTCCGGGGCGGGGCGGGTCGGGGGATGGGCATCCCGGCCCCGGCCCCGTCCCCGGTTTTCTGAAATGGGGAATCCCCGGCCCCGGTACCCGGTTTGGCGGGGAATCCCGACCCCGGTCGGGTCGGGTGGACCGGGTTCCGGGGCGGGTCGGGCCAAATTGCCATGCCTAATCGAAACTCTTACTCGATAAGCATTTATGATTTACCGGATAAAAGTTGTTTATCATTAGATAACCGATAATATTATCCAATAAGGTAAGTGAGGGTGACGTTCTTGTTGGTAAACGCTTACCTATAAGCATTTTTTAAATGATCTCTAAATTTATTGAATAAATTAATAATTTGATTAATTCAAAAATTACCAAACTGGTAAAGTTGTTGAAATTAAATACTGATTTTTGATTTTCATTTACGAAAAAGAATTAGAGAATCAGGGGTTGTTTGGCAGTTGCTGAATGGTTTGGTGCAGAATGATTAAGTGGTCAGAATGATTAAGAACCTTTTATGATATAGTGCAAAATGAAATATGTTTGTTTGGTAATTGTTTAGAATGAAATCAAAGTATTGAATGGTTAAGGAAGACCAAATATGCTAAAACATTTGGAGGGTTCTGGAACCATCAAGAGGCAGACCTTTTTTTTGCCAAACAAGATTCACCTCTGAACTATTCAGAGGTTGCCTCTTAATGGAACCATTAAGGGGTAAACAAACAGCCCCTTAGTTATAAATGCAATTAGTATATAGGTATGTGTAAGCCAAATTTGTAGAAGAAAGTTAAGCTAGGATAATTTAATTAAAAACGTTAAGTTGTATTTAGTGTAACAATAATTTTTTAAAAATTAATTAGCGTAAAAAGTGTCCAAAGTTTTCCGGTTCATATCAGTTTTATTTTATAAACATAATTTTAACCTTTCCTTAAAAAAACATATTTAGACCAATAGCCTCCACATTCTTAGACCATCCGTATCCATCACATTCTAACCCACACTTTTTCACTGTTACATCAGCGCCACATCATTTTTCCCTTCCAACCCATTCTAACCCACAAACCCCCACATCCATCCCACACCACCATCCCATCTTTTATTTATTTTTATTTTTATTTTTGTTACAAGTATATTAATTTAAATTTTATAAATAATTTATAATTTAATATAAGATAAAACAATTAATAAAATATTTCATAAATTGAAACTACAATTTTAACCTTACATAACCAAATTAAAAAATAAAAAATACATAATTTCAAATTAAAAAACTACAAATTTCACCAACCATATAGTTGTCGAAGCAACTCTTTGTGGGTTAAAACCGCATTTAACTCGTTACCCGTGAGATGATCATGTGGACTGATGTAAAACTTGAGATCTTTCCGCATTTCTCTTTGTTTCAAAGCTTCCGCTTTTGTCTTTGCCGCTTCCGCTTTTGTCTTTGCCGCTTCCGCTTTTGTCTTTGTCGCCTCGGCTTTGTCCCTCGCGGTTTTCAACATTTCCTCCTCCACGGTTAGTCTTTTTTTATTTTCAACGTTTATATTCTCGACATACGCCATAAGATTCTTCAACGCCTCGTCCTTTTCCGCCGTCTTTGTGGAGGATGACGCGGCACGTTTACCTTTATCTCTCCCCGTCGGTCATGTCGGTTCTTGTACGAAGACATCCTCCTCTTCATGGCTTTCTTCATTAAGGTTGAACCGAACACGTGCGTCAGAAGACGTCGTGTTTGGGTTTGAATCTGACGTGGACTTGCTCCGTTTTGAGGGCCTTGGGTTATCGTCCATGGAATGTACGATCTTCCACTTAGGGTGGTCTTTCACAATTCTCCAAGCCGCCTCGTGGGAAAAAGGCTTTTCGTTATTTTCGGACCGATACATCGTGTGTGCCCTCTCCATGAAGTCCGCGTCACCCCATCCGGATTTATATTGGGCTCTTAGATTATTGTAGATCCCGTTGAACTTCATCATTTTTTTGTTCATGTCACTCCATTTGGATTGTACTTGGTCTTTCTTGCGTTGATGTTGGCGACTTGAGTTGAAATAATCGACTATTTTTCCCCAAAATTGTCCTACAAAATATATATATATATATATATATATATATGAATACGTATATATAATAAAGATAAACATATTAATAAATATATATATGAATACGTATATATAATAAAGATAAACACATTAATAAATATATATATGAATATGTATATATAATAAAGATAAACACATTAATAAATATATATATGAATATGTATATATAATAAAGATAAATACATTAATAAATATATATACCCGATTTTTGTGCGTTTCCAACGATGCCATCTTCGGAGACGTGAAGCCATACACGTGCCAACAAAACCTCTTCTTCGGAAGTCCACGAAACCGCTTTCGTTCTATTTGCAATTTTCTTTTTCCCTTGTGTCGTGGTTCCCGCATCGAGTTGTGTTTCGGGAACCAAATCGGGTGGGGTTTCGGGAACCGTTTCTTCGACCTCAACGTCCTCCGAATATGTTTCTTGTTGTAGTAGTTGTTGGAATTGCCGACCTTGATTATATTGTGGAAAGCCACCTTGCATAAATGGTTGAAAGCCGCCTTGATTAACTTGTTGGAATCCACCCGAATTAAATTGTTGGAATCCACCCGAATGAAATTGTTGGAACCCAACCGGGAGGGTGTTGGGTGAATACATAGGGTATTGTTGTATGCTTCCATGGTAGGTTGATGGTGGTGGTGTAAGATTGAAAATATTTTCCGTCGGGGACGGTTGCGAGCTCGTGCCTCGCGATTTGGAACCTCGTCGTGTGTTGTGAACCCCTGTGTTTCTTTATCCATTATGATTTTTTTGAAGAAAGAAATAATATTGAGAGAGTAGAATGAAGTGGGGAAGATGGGAGAGATTGAGAGTAAATTTGTTTGTGTGAAAAAATAAGTAGGTTAATATTAGTATTTATAGGATAGAAATAATTAAAAAAAAATCATACCCAACGTTCATATTTTAACGGATATATTTGAATTTTTTTTTTGAAATCACCCAACCCGGGAGGGCTCCATCCCACGCCAACCCCAAGGGGTGCGATGGTGTTCAACTCCATCCCACACCAACCCGGACGAACCCAAGCAATGGATGCGGGTGGTCTTATCCCTTTTATTTATATATTTTTCTTTTCTTTTATTATTTCAAAACGATAATACCACTTTATCTATTCCAAGAGCGAATATATATATATATATATATATATATATATATATATATATATATAGGTCCATAGAAAACTAATTTTTTATTGTGTATGTGAGGATCAATCTTAATCATTGATCAAAATTTAGAAAACTAATCATTGTTTAAAACATAATAAGATTAATTGAAAAGTAATTACGGGCAAAACTGGAAATTTTAATCAACGCCTACCATCTTTGACTTTTTATTTTTCTTTTTCATTAAAAACTTTTAACCCCATAAAGTTTAAAATAAATTATCTTAAAAATTATTAATATTTTAATCAAACAAATTATATCAAAAAAACGAGAATGTCGTGATATTCGATATGAGATCCTTCTCGATATAGTTTTTTGTTGTTTTAACCGTTTTATACCTGAAATGCTATATATGTGTTATATTCATTATGAATATGTATGCACGTCCCATTGGTGTTCACATTCAGTATGAATAACAAATGTGAACGTTCATTCACCATTAATGATGAATAATACAATATTCAGGATGAATAATACAACAAGCATGATGAATAATACACTAATTCACCATTCATGTATTATTCATGTATTATTCATCATTAATCTTGTATTATTCACCTTGAATTTGTATTATTCATCCCGAATGATACATTATTGTTGGGTCATCAAAGATTTAAAATTAACCCACCGACTTTACCCTTAAATCCTTACTTAGAATATTTTACTTTGGTTCTTTATGATGACTTAGATAAGACAACAAAAGTTCGGTGAAGTCGAAGATCAACCGAAATCAAGCTTGAAGATGTTCACATTGTGGAAGTGAAAGACACTCTTCTCAACAAAAAATCTAAGTCACAGTCCACCGAAATTCTTTAAGAAAATCGGTGGACACTCCAACCGAATCTTCCCTCAGAATCGGTCAAGAAGCTCACCGATAGGAGCTACACTTCGGTGGTCACATGGTCTCTCTCGTACTCTTTTTCGGTCAAAAATATCCCCGACATCATAGTCCAAAATCGGTGAGATCTATCTTTAGAAGCCAACATGAGAAGATAATTTATTATGGGAAAATATCAATTGTCAAGAAAAAGTGACTATTTGTCGTTTTATCCAATCTCAGATATTGTATCAATCAAGCATGGGTATCCTTCCTGGTACTGAGAAAAAAGGTGGAAAAGGACATATCAACGTTTTAGAGTCAACTCCTACACTCAAATCTCCAGATGACAAGTGTCCTAAGCATTTAATATTTCATGCACTATATAAAGAGGAAGGAGCCCCCCATGCAAGGTTACACATTCCTAAAGGTTTTCTCAGTGCAAGATTACTCTCTCTCCCTTGTGAACTTCATAGCTTTCAAACTTTGTGCTTTAAAAGTTGTTTTGTTTTCAGTTTGCTTTATGAAGATTGTTAGAATAGTTTAACTATTCTTTTCCGCAACAATCTGTAGTTTTCTGTGTGTAATTCTTGTTGAGGTTTTTCAATAAAAGAATTAAATTAAGTTAATTCTTGCGTATTGTATTCACCCCCCCCCCCCCCCTTCTACAATACCTGTGGACATCTGGGACTAACAAGTGGTATCAGAGCAGAAAGTTTAATCTCAATAAACTTGATCTGCGATGGCTGCCTCTTCTTCAAACAATGAAGTTCCCTTTCAAAACAACATTTCTGAAAATGGCTCTATTGCCAAACCTCCAAAGTTTAACCCCAACAACTTTTCTCTCTGGAAGATCCGAATGATGCTCTTCATGGAAGGAGTGGATACTAGATATCCAACCATTCTCAGTGAGGGACCTATTGTCCCTAGAGTCAGGGCTCGCTATGAAACGCAGAGGCCTGGAAAAGAAACAGTCGATAAGGATGATTATGATGACTCTTCGGATGAAGAAAAGTCCGCGGCTACTGGTCGTTACATTCTCAAAAACCCTAAGTAATATACGGATGAGGAAAAGTGTCTTGTATCTCTTGACTCCAAAGTGAGAGCAATAATTGCTCTTTCCCTTCCTGATGAGGTCTATCATTCTCTCGTTAACTTTGCTACAGCTAAGGAAATGTGGACCACTCTATGTGTTCTGTACGAAGGTACAAAGGAAGTTAAGAAGAGCAAGAAAATTGCTCTCATCAGGAAATATGAGCTCTTTACTCATGAGAAAGGAGAATCTCTCTCTAGCTATTACAACCGTTTTAACAGTCTCCTAAATGATTTAAAGTTGTTGGGCAGAGTATATGAAAATGAGGAAGTCTTATGCAACTTCATGGACTTCCTTCCTGACTTTTGGGAAAACATATGTACTTGCATCAAGACAGCCAAGGATAGGGGTGAGCAAAACCCGACCGGCCCGAACAACCCGACCGACCCGAGCCCCGAATACCCCGAACTTTGTTCAACCCGAGCACCCCTAGCCCGAATGGTCCGAACCCGAAGTTTCATCTCGGTTAAAACGGTTCGGGGCGGGCGGCTAGAATTTTAGGCTGAACCCGGCCGAATCCCGAACTATTTATATATAATTGATATTTGATAAATTGAATTAGGTCAATTACATTCACGATTTCAATTTTCATTTTTCACGATTCTCTCATCTCTCATCTCTATCGAAGCCCCCAAATCCCAATTACCCACGATTCTCGTCTCTGTCGAACTGTCGAAGGCTCGAAGCCATACCCACGAATCGATTGTCGAAGCCTCGAAGAGGAAGAGGGTTTTACTTACCGAAGTTGAACTCGAAGGAGGGTTTTGCTCACCCCACGAATCTCTGTCGAAGCCTCGAAGTGCCGATTGTCGAAGGTATTTTGATTTATTTGCTCATTTAACTTAACATTTTAAATGCACTTGTAATCTTGTATTTGAGTTCATCAATTTAGGTTTTACCCTTTTTGAGTTGCATCAGATATTCAGAGTTAGTTAAGTACCAACATGTGTGAAATATCAATGTGTGAAATTTGTGATAGAAAGTTAGAAACAATTGGTAAGTCATACAAAATTGTGTATGTATGGTTGTATGCACATGTGCATAACTGCATATAGACTAAATTTTGTGTCTGTGTGTTACTGTGTGTCTGTGTTTGTGTTAGTGTTACTGTGTAGTTTACTAATGTTGTTAAATGTAGTTTAATGTAGTTACTTTAAATGTAGTTTAATGTAGTTACTAGTGTACCAACATGTGTGAAATTTGAGTTCATCAATGTGTGAAATTTGTGATAGAAAGTTAGAAACAATTGTTACTGTGTGTCTGTGTTAGTGTTACTGTGTAGTTTACTTTAATGTTGTTAAATCATAAATGTAGTTTACTAATGTTGTTAATTGTAGTTTTAAATTGAAATGTCTCAATCTCAAGCGGATAGTAGTGCACCACCACCGCCCGAAACAAAAAAGAGAAAAGCTATTGGTCCAAGGTCGGATGTATGGGATCACTTTGAAAGAATTGTAGATGAGCAGGGTAACACAATAAAAGCAAAGTGTAAATATTGTCCAAAAGTATACGCGATCGACCCAAAAAAGCACGACACTTCTTCTTTCATGCCTCTTCATGCCTAAAAACCCTCAATCTAAAGAGACTAGACAAACATTGTTGGCATTTACTTCAAACTCTGAAAATGAAAGTGTCTTGACCAATTGGGTTTTTAATCAAGAGAGAGTTAGGAAAACAACAGCTAAAATGATTATCATGGACGAACTTCCTTTTAAGTTTGTAGAGGGTAGGGGGTGGAGACAATAGGTGCAAGAAGCATGTCCTCAGTTTAAAATGTCGTCAAGATGGACGGTTAATAGAGACATATTTGCCATTTATTATGAAGAGCGGAGTAGCCTAAAAAGGTTTTTTAAGGAACACGGACAATATGTTAGCTTAACCACCGACACTTGGACATCGGTGCAACAGATCAATTATATGTGCATAACTGCACATTATATTGATGCATAATGGAAATTGAACAAAAAGGTAATCTCTTTTGTGCCAATCCAATCACACAAGGGAGAGGCAATAGCCAAAGCTTTAGAGGGTTGTTTGGTTGACTGGGGCATAAAAAACATATGTACCATCACAGTAGACAATGCATCCAGTAACGATGTTGCACTTGTGTTTCTGAAAAGCAAGCTAGTATCTTGGGGGTGTTCATCTGTTAGGGCACAATACTTGCATGTTAGATGTGTTGCTCATATTTTGAACTTGGTTGTCCAAGATGGCTTGAGGATCGCAGATTCAGCGGTGAAGAAGCTTAGGGATACAGTTAGATGGGTAAGGGGCTCTCCAGCTAGGTTGTTCAAATTTAGAGAGCTTGCAAATTTAATTGGGGTAGAAGAAAAAAACTCACTTTGTCTTGATGTTCCTACTAGATGGAACTCTACCTACATGATGATTAGAAATGTCATTCCTTACAAAACCGTGTTTGAAGCCTATGACGGACATGATGACTCGTTGAAGACAGATTTGGGTGATTCTATGCTTGCGGATTATGATTGGGTGTACTTAGAGAGCTTTGTAACCCTTTTGGAGACCTTTTATGATATGACGATAAAAATCTCGGGCTCTCTTTATGTTACTTCTAATGTTTACTTAACCGAGATATCTGATTTGGGGTTCTTCCTTATGGAGATGATGTGTTCTGAGAATTTAACCGAGAAGGTACAACTATTTAGCTTACTTTATATTGATTATTTATAATTTATAATTTTATATTACATATTTAACTTGATTTAGTTTTCTTGAATTTTCTATAAACAGGTTATGGGTGAAAAAATTGTAACGACCCGCAATCCCAAACATAGTTCATATAGCATAAATTTCATAACGTCGTTATTTAACTAAGATACATCACATTACAACTTCGGTCCTTTAGTCATAAACAAAATACATAATTTCATTACAAACTTTTCTTTTGCTAAATACATTACAACTAATAACAAGACATGACTGTAAAACATGCCATAATCTTCAAAAACACACTTCTTCCAAAAGTTATCCATCGATTACCATTCCTACTTGTCCTTACTCGATCCACGACCTGGAATACATATTTTAAAACAAAAATGAGGGTTAGACCTAGCGGTCTAAGTGAGAAAACCCCTGTCCTTTCACAATCATTATAAAAATCCATTTATATGAAATCTTTTATATAAACACATATATATCATACGTAATTAAATACCAATCAAGACATGTGCACTGTGTGAAATTCATCCTCATTCTCATTTCCCCTGGCCATATCAGTTGGTTGCGAGCCAACAACACCGCTGTACGACAATTACAGCACCGCTGTACAACAACTACAGCAAACACCGCCGACCATAATTTCGGCTAACATATATTCGTGTAGTGTAATGCACATATAAATACAATATATATCTCAATATATCATATTGTCATTTATGAACACCTAATCACATTATCTATCACCCTTTTCAATCTACACGTATATGTATTCCAGTTTAAAAACATTTTGAAGAAAAACTCACCTGTTAGCTTAACAAAATGCTTCCAAGCCTTTTCCACAGATTCAGTCCTTTACTCAGGATTCACAAAATCTGTAACAATCAGATACAATATATCTTTACCATATAGAACACATGAGACTCTTTAGCAACTGAGAATCCTAATTAACCTATCAAACTCTTATCCTCAATTGTTCCCCTACGGTGACTTAACACGTGGGTTCCGCTACCCGGTTAGCGGATGGGGTCAAGGGGCAACGCCTTTGCGGGGTCTGGGGGCCGCCCCCAGAAAGTTTTCGGAACAACTTAACTCAAAATACATTTGGAAACTATATCCGAACACTCAAAAGTATCCGAAATCACAAAATTGGTCAAACAGCTAAAGTATCCGGAAACCACGGTTTATCCGGACAACACCACTTTTCCGGACAGCATGACTTTTCCGGACAACACCACTTTTCCGGACAGCATGACTTTTCCGGACAACCTATACAATCCGGACGTCATCCGGACACCAAAGTAATCCGGATACTATCCGGTATCCAATTCTATCCGGAAAACATAGGAAAAAGGAAACTTACCCGGATAAGGAAACCGTTCGGACACCTTTAGAACACCATCCGGATACCACCAAGAAAATTACCCAGGCACCTTCTTACTGTGTCCGGATACTACTGTCGGTTTGCCCTATTTCTACCCAGAAATCCGCTGATTCATTACCAGATGTAATTCTAACTATTCTACTCCGATAGAAACATTCAGCTATCAATTATACACATAATATGTAAATAAAACATACCTCAAACACTTCCAATGGATCAGATTTGAAGCCTTACCCTTCTTTTCTTCTTTTAGTCTCCAAAACACACACTACACACTCTTGATTGCTGAATAATAAAAATATCTGGACCCTAATTCAGATATTATTAACCAAATTTACTACTTCAGCCCCTACACTTTTCATTACTAAATATTATACCCTTAAACTTATAAATTCATCTCATTTTACCCTAAACATCAATTATAGAGTTAAATAATTTAGCAAAAAGAGGGTTTAACTACCGAACTCACCTGGGGTATTACAAAAATGAAGAAGAAGTTTGATAAATATTTGGGTGATCCGGATAAGATGAACATGGTAATTTTCTTTGCCGACATTTTTGATCCAAGAGATAAATTTGAGTACATGCCAACACAGTTCACTCAGTTGTTTGGTGAAGAAAAAGGTGAAGTATGTATTAGGAAAGTAAAGTCTCATCTTATTTCTTTGTTTGAAGATTATGTGCAACAATATTCTGAAGCTTTTCAATCTCAAAATCAATCCCAATCCCAATCCCAATCCCAATCTCAACCGGGAAAAGGTCTCCCCCCTCTTGGAAAGTCAAAACCTAGAATTAAGAGTTTGGTAAAGAAACAGAAACTTCAAAGTGGGGTCTCGGATGCCAAACAGAGTGAGCTTGAGGTATACTTAGGTGAGGCCATTGTAGATGATTGCGACGGATTTGATTTTCTTATGTGGTGGAGAATGAATAGTGCACGGTTCCCCATCCTTTCAAAAGTTGCAAGAGATGTCCTCGTCGTAACCATTTCTATAGTTGCATCCGAATCGACCTTTAGTACAAGTGGGAGGGTGTTGGATAATTTTAGGAGTTCTCTAACTCCTAAAATAGTTGAAGCACTTATCTGTACGCAAGATTGGTTAAGGGGCCCTACTGAACCGATTGCGGTGGAAGAAAATTTGGAAGACCTTGAAAAGTTTGAGAAAGGTACGAATACTCTATTAATTTAAGACTTTAATAACTTATAAATTACAATTACGACTTTAAACTTTGTTACTTTTTATTTTAAAACTTGCAGAAATGGAAAATTTGAGGATTGGAACTCCTTCGGGTTCGGCTCGTGAAGATAGTTCGAGCACTCAAGCTTCAAATGATTTGGGGGTCTCTTCTGAAGATGATTCGATTCGTGATCTTTGAGAAAGGTATGACTTTTATTATTAATAATTCTCATTTATAAATAATCATTCATGATTCATGATTGTTGTATTGTTTATTCGTTTTTGTTGTTAGTTTGTTATAGGATTGCTTTAGACGTTGGTCAGTTTGGTTGAAGAAAAGAAACTTGGAATTCGGTTGGTCGGTTTCATGATCTTTGAGAAAGGTATGACTTTTATTATTAATAATTCTCATTTATAAATAATCATTCATGATTCATGATTGTTGTATTGTTTATTCGTTTTTGTTGTTAGTTTGTTATAGGATTGCTTTGGACGTTGGTCAGTTTGGTTGAAGAAAAGAAACTTGGAATTCTGTTGGTCGGTTGGTAATTTATTTTGGAGTGTTGGTATGTTGGACATTTGGACATTAATTGGAAATTTGGACATTTGGCATTTCGGACATTTGGTTTGATAATTCGGACATTTTCTTTCATGTTTGAACTTTGAACTTGATTTGGACATTTGGTATTTTGGTATTTTGGTTAGTAGACTAGTAGTTTAGTTATTAGTTAATATGTAGTTTAACTTTTTAACTTTTAACTTTATTTAATTTTTAACTTCTAAAATACTTGTTTATTTAATTTTAAGTTATGTAGTTTAGTTAATATGTAGTCTAAAATACTCATCTAAAAACACCAAAAACAAAACAGGGCCTAAAAGGCTGAAAATTGGGCTAAAAACTGGGCCTAGGATCTGGCCCAACCCGACCGCCCAACCCGAACCCGAAATGAACCGAAACCCGAAGAACACTTTGGGCGGGTTTCGGGGCCTGTCTCGTCCACCCAAGACCCGATCGGGTTGGGTTTTTTTTGGCCCGACCCGACCCGACCGATGCTCACCCCTAACCAAGGATCTTGAGTACATGCCTCTAACTGCCCTGTATGGAACTCTCTTTAATTATGAACAAACTAAAATGCAAAGGAAGTCCATCATCAAAGTAATAAAGGGATCCTCTATAGCCTTTGTCAGTGATACTTTCAAGAATGCTCAATGTGTTCCTCGCATCACTTACCCTTCATCAGATTCTGACAATGACAGTCAAAATGAGTCCACTCACCAAACGGAGGCATATCTATGTGATACCGATGATGAAGGTTAGGAAACTTCTGTTGAACATATAACGGATGAAATGGCAATGATGGTTGGGTTCAAAAACAAACCTCGTTTTTCTGGAAAATCTAGAACTTTCAGAAAACCCTTCTCATCCACAAAAACTCCCTCTACTGACAAGTCAAATGAGGAGTGCTTCAATTGTGGTAAGAAATGTAACATCCCGAATTTTCGTTGTATTATTTTGGGAATTACAAGTTTTAACTAGGGGTTAAATTTGTATTTTATCTAAAGTCTTTTTTGAAGTGGATTTGAATAGTGAGGGTTTGTTGTGTAATTCTTTGAAAGTTAAGGGTTCATTTGGTAAGAGTCCTATGACTCACCTCTTAATAGTGTGTAGGTGTCACACTAATAGTCATCAAGGACTAAGTGTGAATGATGAGTGTGTAATATCTGTGTGTTTCGGTTTGCTTGAGAGAAAGAGAAAACCGAGAATTGAGATAGAGAAATCGAGAAGGAGAAGGAGAATAGCCAGAAATCAGCTAATCTTATGTTTAATTGAAGACATCAAGAGGTAAATTATTCTACTTTTATGTTAATAATTGTTAGATAAAGTTTAGGAATGGGTTTTTATGTTAAATAGAGGTTTTGGGAAATTTGTATACATGAATAGGTGTAGTGTATACCCTTAAACATATCTGCACATTTTCAGAAACATGCATAGAGTAAAAGTACAAAATTTGAGTTTAAGAATGAAATTAGTGGACTGAGACTTGGATGAATATCATCGAAGTCGCAACCTTGAGTTGCGACATTCATGATTGTCACAATAGACCGTTGCGACTTGGCTTTGGAGTCGCAACAGTTGGTTGCGATTTGGAGTGGAATCGCAATGGTGGGTTGCGACATGGCACTGTAGTCGCAACAGTTGGTTGCGACTTGGGACGAAATCGCAGTGATGAGTTGCGACTTGGTACTGTAGTCGCAACAGTTGGTTGCGACATGGAATTGGAATCGCAATAGGCGGTTGCGACTTCAGTTCATTGCGACTTGAGATGTAATTTTAAGAGATTAAGGATTTTTAGCTGTGAAGGGTTCTGTTTTAGAAGTTAATATCAGTATATGTAAATTGGATATTACAGTAAACTGTGGTAGTAAAGAAAGGAGCCCCTACAAGATTTAAAAAGGATTAAAAGGAAGTGTGATTTCATATCAGGTGAGTTTATTCAACTCTCTTTAAAATTCAGTAATTAATATTGAAATAGATGTTTTATATGTATGCATGGAAATGTTTATATGGACTTGATTAAGTCAGAGATAAGCCAAGAGGACGATTAAAAGTTGGGCTATGATGATTTCCATACTAAAATTTCTAAGATGAGTTAGCTATAAAGTTGATAAACTAGTACTTATTATTCTTGTATGCTAAGCTTGATTATCTACCATATGCAATTTGCTACATGGTTATGAACTTTAAATATGATTTGAAGCTTTATTGAGATAAATTATAAAGATCTATTTATGAGTCTAAAAATGTAGATTGACAACTGAGATATTAACTTCCGTGCTAAGTTGCAAAGAGGGGATAGTTAAGAGATTGAGATGAGGAGCTAATAATATTCGTTATTTATATATATATATATATAGAATATGATCGGAGAAATGATATATTGTATGCCGGACGCATATAGTAGTATCGATTATTACATATATATATATATTATGTGCTATGTACTTTTACTAAAAATAGGCATCCGGTCACCAAGGGCACTTGGGTACGGTATAATGGGAACCGAATACTCGCCATAGACCAAAGGGATGTAATTTTTAGTAATTGGGTGTACCTTGAATCATCGTGGGTCCCGATTGAGTATCGAGATATTATAATCCCATTGGGACCATTGATTCTGAGGTGAAATGTGGAATAAACAGTTTTTGTTTAATAATTCCCATTTCGATTTGGGAAGATCGGAGATTTCTCAGTGATGAGAGGAAGATCTGAGATAGGCATAAAGTAATTTGTAATCTCTACTTCCTGATTGAGAAATAGGCAGGTTTTGACTTGTAATTTCTTGTGTTTGAGTAATGACTGTGAATCTGAGATGATGCATAGTATATTCTTAAAATTGTTGTTACAATTAGATGAGTTAGTCGTAGGAATAGGAGTGGGGCAGATTTCCCGATTTGGAAAGGAGTTGTCGAACGGTAAGATGGGTGAGAACAGGTTTGAGTTATTTGTTCATATTTTATTTATTAAATTTTATTTTGATTTGAGTATTCTCGCTAGGCGAAAGCCTAATGTTTCAAGTTGAATCTTCTTACCAGGTACAAGCTCCGGGAAGTAAGAGGGAATAAGAGAAGAGAACTTTTGGAAAGATTCAGACTTAGAGATACCGGAGGATCTAGTTATTCTTTGATGCTTTTGGGACGGTTGTTTAGATAACTCGATTAATCTGATTGTTATGTTATGATTAGATTAATAAGTTATTTAAGTAATGTCGTTTGTATATAGAAACCTTACATTTGATCCTCAGGTTATATAAGTTTGAAAGTTTTTGATCATAACTTGTGGAAATTTTAAGGTTTAAATTGACTCTGTTTTTAGGGTGTTTCAATATGGTATCAGAGCCTTAGTTTAAGCGAACTAGGTATGAATTTGAGATACCTAGACTTAAGCTGAGATGAAATAAGTTATGATCCGCGAGATATGGGTAGAAGTACTAAGATTGGGTAGTCTTAGAGTCGACAGAAATACGCGAAGTTGGTACTGTAACAATGGTAATGAGAATTCTCATGTATGATATGTTCGCAATTTCAACTAGCTACTGTTATTATGAATATATTACTACACAAGCATACTTGTTTCTAAATTGTTACAGTGACTGATTAGCGGTAAAGTATGTATTGTATGTTTAGTTGTATAAACCATTAACTGATGAGTATTCTTGTGTACTCATATCAGAACAATGGTGAATACACCCCCGAGGTCTCCAAATTCTTCGATGAATAGGAATTGGTTAGACGAAGCTGGAGAGAGACAAACTGGATTAGGCGGAGTTCCTGATACGCCAACAGATTTTCTTTTCTTAGGAGGAATGCGAAGTCGAGTACATCCAGGAGGTACCAGTAATGTTGATCAAACGTCGTCAGATTCAGGTATGTAAGGACGAATAATGGATAATGTGACTCGATTGATGAATGCTTCAATGGAAAGGCAAGCAGAGATGATGAATACTGTGATGGGAAGACAAGCAGAGATGTTTACAAAGATGTTTAATGATCGCAATGTGGAACCAAGACGAACAGTGGTTGATACTAGTGTGATAAACCCGACTGTAAATCCAGGAGCAGAGACAGAAAGGAGGGTTGAAAGATATTGTTCCTACAAAACGTTTCTAAGTTGTAAACCGCCAGAATTCAAGGGGGACGAAAATCCAGTGGCTTGTATGAACTGGATAAGAGAGATCGAGCAAGATTTTCGAGCTTGTGAATGTAATGATGAAAGATCCAAGGTTAGATTTGGGTCGCAAATGTTGCGTGGAAAGGCGTTGCAGTGGTGGAATGTGTTGTCATCAACTGTGACGGAAGCAGCTCTAAACTCAGTCACTTGGAATCAGTTTAAAGCAAAGATTTTAGAAGAATATTGTAACGAACACGAGATGGACCGAATTGAAGAAGAGTTCCGAAATATCAAGAAGGGTAATATGACGGTGAGGAAATATACCGAGGTCTTTATGGAAAAGCTGAATCTTGTGGGGCACGTGGCTCCAACGGAGAAAGATAAGATTAAATATTACCTGAAAGGTCTATCGGCAAATATGACGACAAGAGTTCGCAGTTCGAAATCTGCCACTTTGAGGGAGACGATTGAAGAAACAAAGGTGATAGAAGAAATGTATGTGAAAGACAAGGAGGAGAAAGCGCAAGTTGGAGAAAAGAGAAAGTGGGAGGGTCGTTCAGAACCTTCTCAGAAATTAAGGTTATTCGGAAAGAACATTCGTAATGATTCCCGTAGGGAACCGAGTTGGTGTTCAAAATGCAAAAGTAAACATTTTGGCCAATGCCGAGTGGTCGGAAATCAATGTTTCAAGTGTGGGAAGATGGGACATATGGCGACAAATTGTACAATGCCAGGGTCAGTCTGTTTTGAATGCCAGCAATCGGGTCATTTTCGGAAAGATTGTCCGAAGTTGAAGAGAGGAGGAGATCAGGGAAGAAAGTTGGTTATTCCCAAACCAACTGGTCGTGCATTCCAAATGACTGCTGATGAAGCGAAAGGATCAAAAGACGTGGTCTCGGGTACATTTCTTATAAACTCTATTCCTACACGTGTGTTGTTTGATAGTGGCGCAAACTATTCTTTTGTATCCAAGTTGTTTCAACGTAAGTTAGCTATGCCTATCACTACTCTAGGAGATGCCCTAGTAGTTGAAATAGCTAATGGAGTCCAGTCTTTGGTTAAGGAAAGCTTGGTCGATTGTAAAATTGCGATAGAGGGAACATAATTTCCTATTAACTTGTTGTTAATGGAAATTGGGAGTTTTGATATTGTTGTAGGGATGGACTGGTTGAGCAACAATCAGGCAGAAATTATGTGCGCAAAGAAGCTAATCCGATTTCCAATGGGCGAGAAAGACGATGTATTCGTATTCGGAGAGAAACAGGAAGGAGATGTTCCTTTGATATCAGTGATGAAGGCGCGTAAATGTTTATCGAAAGGGTGTTGGTCTTATTTAGCCTATGTTATTGATACAAAGTTAGAAAAGAAAAATGTTCAAGATATCAACGTGGTGCGTGAATTTCCGGATGTATTCCCGGATGATCTTCCAGGTTTACCAGTTGAAAGACAAGTGGAGTTTCGTATCGACATTATCCCTGGATCGGCACCGATTGCACGAGCACCTTATCGTTTAGCCCCTGCTGAGATGAAAGAGATGATGACTTAGCTTCAGGAGTTATTAGATAAGGGTTTCGTAAGACCGAGTTCCTCACCTTGGGGAGCTCCAGTTTTATTTGTTAAGAAGAAAGATGGTACCATGAGAATGTGTATTGATTACCGGGAGTTAAATAAGGTAACCATTAAGAACAAGTATCCGCTTCCGAGGATTGATGATTTATTTGATCAACTCCAAGGTGCGGGATGCTTTTCAAAGATAGATTTAAGATCGGGATACCATCAAGTACGAGTAAGAGATGAAGATGTTTCGAAAACAGCGTTTAGAACAAGATATGGGCATTATGAGTTCCTTGTAATGCCATTTGGGTTGACGAATGCTCCTGCAGTATTCATGGATTTGATGAACAGAGTGTGTCGACCATTTTTAGATAAGTTTGTCATTGTATTTATTGATGACATACTTATTTATTCAAAGACTGAAGAAGATCATGAGCAACATCTTCGTAAGGTCTTAGAAGTTTTAAGAAGGGAGAAACTATACGCAAAGTTTTCGAAGTGTGAATTTTGGTTGAAGGAGGTGCAGTTTCTAGGTCATGTGATTACTTCTGAGGGAGTTAAAGTAGATCCATCAAAGATTGAAGCAATGACAAATTGGGAGACACCTAGAAGTGCATCTGAAATAAGAAGTTTCTTGGGATTAGCAGGTTACTATAGAAGGTTCATAAAGGATTTTTCGAAGATTGCGTCTGCTTTGACTTTATTAACTAGAAAGAATGAGAAGTTTGTTTGGACGAAGAAACATGAAACAACTTTCAGAACTTTACGTCAAAAATTGTGTGAAGCACCTATTCTTGCTCTACTAGAGGGAACAGAAGATTTTGTTGTTTATAGTGATGCTTCAAAGATGGGTTTAGGATGTGTGCTGATGCAAATGGGCAAAGTGATCGCATATGCCTCAAGACAGCTTAAAGAGCATGAAAATAATTATCCTACCCATGATCTAGAGTTAGCAGCGGTGGTGTTCGCTTTGAAGCTGTGGCGACATTATTTGTATGGAACGAAGTGTACTCTTTATACTGATCACAAGAGCTTGCAACATGTTTTTGATCAGAAGGAGTTAAACATGAGGCAGCGAAGATGGTTAGAATTACTTAAGGATTATGATTGCGAATTGCATTACCATCCTGGTAAAGCAAATGTCGTAGCTGATGCCTTAAGTAGAAAAGAATATGGTGGGTGTTTGAAATCGATAAATGCTAGAATTGATGTAACATCAAGTTTGATGGAAAAGATAAAAGAAGCACAAGCGGAGGCCTTGCGAGAGGAAAACTTGAAAGAAGAAGTGATGGGTAAGCAACATCTTCAGTTGACTGAAGATGGTCGTGGGATTAAGTTATTTCAAGGAAGAGTTTGGGTGCCTAAAATTGGAGGAAATCGAGAGTTGATTCTCGAAGACGCTCATAGATCTAAGTATTCCATTCACCCTGGGAGTACAAAGATGTATCGAGATCTGAAATTGCATTATTGGTGGCCGGCGATGAAAGTAGATGTGGCTCGAAAAGTAGAAATGTGTACAACGTGTTCATTGAAGAAAGCTGAACATCAGAAACCTTACGGAAGTTTCCAATCCTTGGAAATTCCGGAATGGAAGTGGGAAAAGATTACCATGGACTTTGTGACGAAGTTACCAAAGACACAAAAAGGTAACGACACAATATGGGTAATCGTGGATAGATTAACTAAGAGTGATCATTTTCTAGCAATGAAAGAGGCATCAGCAATTGAGAAATTGGCAAAGCTGTATATTGATGAAGTGGTGTCAAGGCATGGTATACCGGTGTCGATAGTATCAGATCGTGATAGTCGGTTTACCTCAAGATTTTGGCGATCACTGCAAGAAGAATTGGGTACTAAAGGTAATTTGAGTACTGCTTTTCATCCACAGACTGATGGGCAGAGTGAGCGGACCATTCAAACTTTGGAAGATATGCTCAGGTGTTGTGTTTTAGATTTTGGTGGTAACTGGGATACGCATCTACCATTAGTAGAATTTGCGTATAACAATAGTTATCATTCGAGTATCGGAAGGGCACCCTTCGAAGCATTGTATGGTCGAAAGTGTAGAACTCCGGTATGTTGGTTAGAAGCCGGAGAGAAACAATTTGCTGGTCCAGAATTGGTACAGCAAACAGCGGATAAAGTGAAAGAAATTCGGCAGCATATGAAAGCAGCCCAAGATAGACAGAAAAGTTATGCTGACCCGAAACGGAGACCAAAGGAATTTGAAGTTGGGGAGCGCGTGATGCTCAAGGTATCCCCATGGAAAGGTGTGATAAGGTTTGGAAAGCGTGGGAAGTTGAGTCCTCGTTTTCTAGGACCTTTCACCATTATTGAGAGAATTGGATTACAAGCCTACAAGTTAGATCTTCCACCAGAGTTGGAAGGAGTTCATAATACTTTCCACGTATGTTATCTTCGAAAGTGTTTGGCTGAAGAGGAAGGTGTGATTCCACTCACCGATGTGAGAATAGATGAAAAGAGCCGATGTGTAGAAGAACCTGAGGCAATTTTAGAAAGATCGGTTAGAAAGCTACGTAGTGGTAAAGAGGTAACTATGTTGAAAGTACAGTGGAAACATCATAGAGATACTAATGTAACTTTAGAGTCAGAAGAGAGTATGAGGGATAGATATCCTCATTTGTTTACCTAGCTTTGATTTCGGGGACGAAATCATTTTCAAGTTAGGGAGTATTGTAACATCCCGAATTTTCGTTGTATTATTTTGGGAATTACAAGTTTTAACTAGGGGTTAAATTTGTATTTTATCTAAAGTCTTTTTTGAAGTGGATTTGAATAGTGAGGGTTTGTTGTGTAATTCTTTGAAAGTTAAGGGTTCATTTGGTAAGAGTCCTATGACTCACCTCTTAATAGTGTGTAGGTGTCACACTAATAGTCATCAAGGACTAAGTGTGAATGATATGAGTGTGTAATATCTGTGTGTTTCGGTTTGCTTGAGAGAAAGAGAAAACCGAGAATTGAGATAGAGAAATCGAGAAGGAGAAGGAGAATAGCCAGAAATCAGCTAATCTTATGTTTAATCGAAGACATCAAGAGGTAAATTATTCTACTTTTATGTTCATAATTGTTAGATAAAGTTTAGGAATGGGTTTTTTTATGTTAAATAGAGGTTTTGGGAAATTTGTATACATGAATAGGTGTAGTGTATACCCTTAAACATATCTGCACATTTTCAGAAACATGCATAGAGTAAAAGTACAAAATCTGAGTTTAAGAATGAAATTAGTGGACTGAGACTTGGATGAATATCATCGAAGTCGCAACCTTGAGTTGCGACATTCATGATTGTCGCAATAGACCGTTGCGACTTGGCTTTGGAGTCGCAACAGTTGGTTGCGATTTGGAGTGGAATCGCAATGGTAGGTTGCGACTTGGCACTGTAGTCGCAACAGTTGGTTGCGACTTGGGACGAAATCGCAGTGATGAGTTGCGACTTGGTACTGTAGTCGCAACAGTTGGTTGCGACTTGGAATTGGAATCGCAATAGGCGGTTGCGACTTCAGTTCATTGCGACTTGAGATGTAATTTTAAGAGATTAAGGATTTTTAGCTGTGAAGGGTTCTGTTTTAGAAGTTAGTATCAGTATATGTAAATTGGATATTACAGTAAACTGTGGTAGTAAAGAAAGGAGCCCCTACAAGATTTAAAAAGGATTAAAAGGAAGTGTGATTTCATATCAGGTGAGTTTATTCAACTCTCTTTAAAATTCAGTAATTAATATTGAAATAGATGTTTTATATGTATGCATGGAAATGTTTATATGGACTTGATTAAGTCAGAGATAAGCCAAGAGGACGATTAAAAGTTGGGCTATGATGATTTCCATACTAAAATTTCTAAGATGAGTTAGCTATAAAGTTGATAAACTAGTACTTATTATTCTTGTATGCTAAGCTTGATTATCTACCATATGCAATTTGCTACATGGTTATGAACTTTAAATATGATTTGAAGCTTTATTGAGATAAATTATAAAGATCTATTTATGAGTCTAAAAATGTAGATTGACAACTGAGATATTAACTTCCGTGCTAAGTTGCAAAGAGGGGATAGTTAAGAGATTGAGATGAGGAGCTAATAATATTCGTTATTTATATATATATATATATATAGAATATGATCGGAGAAATGATATATTGTATGCCGGACGCATATAGTAGTATCGATTATTACATATATATATATATATATTATGTGCTATGTACTTTTACTAAAAATAGGCATCCGGTCACCAAGGGCACTTGGGTACGGTATAATGGGAACCGAATACTCGCCATAGACCAAAGGGATGTAATTTTTAGTAATTGGGTGTACCTTGAATCATCGTGGGTCCCGATTGAGTATCACGATATTATAATCCCATTGGGACCATTGATTCTGAGGTGAAATGTGGAATAAACAGTTTTTGTTTAATAATTCCCATTTCGATTTGGGAAGATCGGAGATTTCCCAGTGATGAGAGGAAGATCTGAGATAGGCATAAAGTAATTTGTAATCTCTACTTCCTGATTGAGAAATAGGCAGGTTTTGACTTGTAATTTCTTGTGTTTGAGTAATGACTGTGAATCTGAGATGATGCATAGTATATTCTTAAAATTGTTGTTACGATTAGATGAGTTAGTCGTAGGAATAGGAGTGGGGCAGATTTCCCGATTTGGAAAGGAGTTGTCGAACGGTAAGATGGGTGAGAACAGGTTTGAGTTATTTGTTCATATTTTATTTATTAAATTTTATTTTGATTTGAGTATTCTCACTAGGCGAAAGCCTAATGTTTCAAGTTGAATCTTCTTACCAGGTACAAGCTCCGGGAAGTAAGCGGGAATAAGAGAAGAGAACTTTTGGAAAGATTCAGACTTAGAGATACCGGAGGATCTAGTTATTCTTTGATGCTTTTGGGACGGTTGTTTAGATAACTGGATTAATCTGATTGTTATGTTATGATTAGATTAATAAGTTATTTAAGTAATGTCGTTTGTATATAGAAACCTTACATTTGATCCTCAGGTTATATAAGTTTGAAAGTTTTTGATCATAACTTGTGGAAATTTTAAGGTTTAAATTGACTCTGTTTTTAGGGTGTTTCAAGAAAGGACACTTTGCCTCTGAATATAGAAGCAACCGCATTGAAAGAACTAGGACCACCTCCTATGACAGATTTTCTTCTAAATATGAGAAATCCAAAAACAATACCTCCAAGTCAACCTTTCCTAGAAAAGGTAGTCAACCTTCCTCTCAGGAACAACAGGAACGTGCTGAAAAATACAAAGCCAAATATAAGAGAGAGAAGGAAAGAAATGAGGGACTTCTTAGGAAAGGAAAGGGTCTCATTGCTGAAACCCATGACTAGGTTGATGAGCCAACTTCTAAGAGTGACAAGGATTCTCCCAACATGTGCTTCATGGCCAAATCTGATGACCTGGAAAGCTCTGAAAAGGTGATCACTTCAACTGCCTTGGTGTCAACTGGGTGCTCATCATCTTACTCTCAGGTACACCCTTTCAACTCCATGTCTGAATCTGAAAAGATTGATGCTTATGAGTCTTTGACGAATGATTTCTATAATATCAAATATGCCAAGAAAAGAAAATCTGTTCAAGTTAAAACTCTTTCTTCTCAACTTGAAATCTGCCTTTCCAAACTTGAAAAGTTTGATGAAATCAAAGTTGAACTAGAGGACTTGAAAACCATAAATCAAATCATTGCTAAAGAGACAAATAAACTGTTTAAAGATTGAAAAGGGAGCAAGAAACTATAAGAAAATGGACCAGCTCCTCAAAGAACCTTGAGAGAATTTTTCAAGACCAAACTCCTTGTGATGATAAAACTAGATAGGGTTTTGGAAAAATGGACGTGGATGTGTCTTCACATGCTCATGCTTCTACATCTTGTGTTTCACCAAATCTTCATGAATCATCAGAGTTTAGATCCACTGGCTCAGTGTATATGAACTCTGCTGATTTATCTGAAGCCTTAAAATTTGGAATGTTCATAAAAGCCAAAGATTCTTCTTCTATTCAAAATAATGAAACACATGACTCTAATGATTCTCCAAAACCTATCCATGATCTTTTGAAGCTCTTAACTCTTGATGAGGTTTCCTTTTTTGATTTGATAGATTCAAGGATTTCCAAAAATGATAATACCACAAATTTGTCTTTGAAAAGAAAATCCTCGGCTCTCTCAAAAACTTTTTAAAAGTCTTTCCACAAAACATTTTCCAAGTAATGATGTCTCCAACCATACCAAAAGTGTTTTGGGTTTTCCTCCTCTAATGTCCAGCTTTGGTCCTAAAGCTTTACAAGTTGATATCAAAGGCAAAGGAAAAGAAAAGGTTCAAAAATCCAAAAGGATGTTCATTTATAGAAAGTGCTACAATTATGGAGACACTTTTCATCTTGCAAAAGATTGTCCCAAATATAGAATTGACCGAACCAATGCTAAGGAATCTTCTTCTTCTTCTAACCCAAAAGGACCCACTACCAAATGGGTACCAAGAAACTAATCTGTATGTGACTGCAGGTTCATGAGCACCATCAAATCTGGTATTTGGATAGTGGGTGCTCACGTCATATGACTAGAAACAAATCTCTTCTTATAAACTATGTGTCTGGAAAAGGTTCGTCTGTAACTTTTGGGGACAACTCTAGAGGGTACACAAAAGGCTATGGAACTCTCACCAATGGATCTGTCACCTTCAAGAAAGTAGCACTTGTTGAAGGCATTATGCACAATCTGCTAAGCATTAGTCAGCTGTGTGATCTGGGTTACAAAGTTATCTTTGAACTTTGTATCTGTATAATTGTTGATAAAGACATGAAGGTGGTGCTCTCTGGAAGAAGGAGGGAAAATGTCTATGTCATAGACATGGGACAAAGTCATGGTCCCTCAAGTGTATGCTTTGTGTCGGATGATACAACCAAAAGAAACTGGCTGTGGCATAAACGTCTATCTCATCTGAATTTCAAAACTCTTCATATCATCTCCAACAAGATCTGGTGACCGGTATTCCGAAGCTGAATTTTGTAAAAGAAAGGCTATGTGATGCATGTGAAAAAGGGAAACTCACCAAAACCTCTTTCAAGACAAAGCAGTGCTCCTCCATCACTCTCCCTCTTCAAATGCTGCACATGGATATATGTGGACCATTCAGCACTCCTAGGCTAGGTGGCAAAAGGTACATTCTTGTCATAGTTGATGAATTTACAAGATATACTTGGGTCTCTTTTCTCAGGTACAAAAGTGATGCCACTGAAGAAGGCATCAACTTTATCAAAGTGAATGAAGTTCTGAATGGCCAGCTTGGACGGTCGATAAGAAGTGACAACGACACTGAATTCAGAAACAGTGCCTTGGAAGACTTCTTCAATGATAGAGGAATTTCTCAAAATTTCTCATCCGTCAGAACTCCCCAACAGAATGGGGTAGTTGAAAGATAGAATCGGACTCTATGTGAAGCTGCTAGATCTATGCTGAGTGAAACAAATCTTCCCACTTACTTTTGGGCTAAAGCTGTCAATACCGCCTGCTTTACCCACAACAGATCGGTGATCACCAAAAGACATGGAAAAACTCCTTATGAAGTATTCCATGGCAGAAAACCAAATATAGGAATTCTTCATGTCTTTGGTTGTGTGTGTTTTATTCTGAATGATCGTGAAAATCTTGGAAAATTTGATCCTAAGGCTGATGAAGGCATTTTTGTTGGATAGTCTCTATCCTCAAAAGCATACCGTGTGTATAACCTTAGAAGAAAATGCATTGATGAATCCATTCATGTCAAATTTGATGACCTCAGATCATCATCTCTTTCAAATGATGATGATGAGTTACATAGATGGAGCTCATCATGTATTGGTGATGCCCCTGTAGCAAATCCCACCGATTCCTCTTCCATTCCTTTCACCCATTCTAATCCTCATAACCAACAAGTTGGGTCACCTTCCACCTTACCAAATCCATCTTCCACCGAAATTGACCCAAACACTTCCCATCCTACCGATTTTCCAGATCCCACCCCACTCATTCAAGATCATCCATCTCGTCCCTCACAAAATCTTCCACTTCCCTTACCTCCTGCTACAAAATGGACCAAATATCACCCATTGACCAAATTATCGGTGATCAGCAAGTTGGGGTCCAAACTAGAAGAGGCATTGGAAACATTTGTCTCTATGTGAATTTTCTATCTCTTATAGAACCAAAGAAAATTGAGGAAGCATTAGCCGATCCATGTTGGATCACTGCCATGCAAGAAGAACTTTCTTAATTCACCAGAAATAAGGTATGGAGATTGGTTCCCAGACCTCCAAAGAAACTATCATTGGAACCAAGTGGGTCTTCAGGAACAAAATGGATGAAGATGGTACAGTTATCAGAAACAAGGCCAGACTGGTTGCACAAGGATACAGACAGGAAGAAGGCATTGACTATGATGAAACTTTTGCCCCTGTTTCTAGACTTGAAGCCATAAGGATCTTTCTGGCTCATGCTGCTTACCAAAATTTTAGAGATGGATGGTAAAAGTGCATTCCTCAATGGTGAACTTGCTGAGGAAGTCTATGTGAAACAACCACCTGGATTTGAAGACCCCACACATCCTGACTATGTGTACCATTTGGACAAAGCTCTCTATGGTCTCAAACAGGCTCCCTGTGCCTGGTATGATACCCTTGCTGACTTTCTCTTGAAGAATGGGTATTCCATAGGTAAAATTGACAATGTCTTGTTCATCAAGCAAACCTCAAGTAATCTTATACTTGTTCAAATCTATGTGGATGACATAATCTTTGGTGCCACTGATGAATCACTTTGTGATGAGTTTGCTTCTCTCATGTTGAGTCAATATGAGATGAGCATGGTGGGAGAGCTCACATTTTTCTTAGGCCTTCAAGTCAAACAAAATTCAGAAGGTATTTTTATTAATCAAAGCAAATATATTCGTGACCTTCTGAAGAAATTCAGTTTTGAAAATTGCTCTCCTATGAAAACTCCCATGGCACCACCTTTGAAAATTCATGCTGATCCAGATGGTAAATCTGTTGATGTAACGAATTATCGAGGTATGATTGGGTCCCTTATTTATCTTACTGCTAGTAGACCCGATATTATGTTTGCTACTTGTTTATGTGCCTGTTATCAGGCCAATCCAAAAGAATCTCATCTGGCTGCTGTAAAACGGATTTTACGGTATCAGAATGGTGCCTTGCATCTGGGTCTTTGGTATCCCAAAGACTCAGGTTTGAACTAATAGGGTATTCAGATTCTGACTATGCAGGTTCCAAAGTTGATAGAAAGACTACCACAGGTAGCTGCCAACTTCTTGGTGGCAAATTGGTCAGTTGGTCCAGTAAGAAGCAACACTCAGTTTCAACCTCAATTGTTGAAGCTGAATATGTTGCTGCCGGAAGCTGCTGTGCTCAGATCCTGTGGATGAAGAATCAACTAAGGGACTATAATCAACTCTACTCTCAAGTTCCAATTCTATGTGACAACTCCAGTGCAATAGCTATTGCAAATAACCCAGTTCTGCACTCAAGATCAAAACAGATAGATATCAGATATCACTTCATCAGGGATCACATTTCTAAAGGTGACATTGAGCTGCATTTCATTCCTATTGATCTTCAGCTTGCTGATCTATTCACCAAGCCCCTTGATGAAGCAAGGTTCAATTTTCTGATAGGAGAACTTGGAATGTTATATTTAGATAGTGAAAAAAATATTATTATTATTATTTTGTTTTATATCGGTGGCCTCTTTCACCGAAACCAACCTCACCGAAACTCCTTTGTCACCGATACCTAGTTCAACTTTCAACCGAACCCTAAATCTCACCGATGTCTACCAAACCCTACCCTTCACCGATACATTCGGTGTGTTCCCACCGACTCATTTCACCAAAACCATATTTCACCACCAACCCCCTCCATCGGTAGAACCATACATCTACCGAAGCATCGGTGAAACCCCAATCCTACGACTCTCTATCTACTCACCAAAATAATCATCTTCGGTGAGACCATCACCGATTTCCCTATCGGTGACACCGATCTTATCACCTTCCTCACCGATTCCCCACTGAACAGCCACCGATGTCTCCCCATCTTATCCAATACGATTATCGAGGTTCACGTCACCCCTATATTAAATGTCAGATATAGGTTTTGACTCTTTCACTTCCCAATTCATCTCACAACTCTTCGGCCATCCCTCTTTTCTGTCATCATTACTTCTTAAAGGTTTACTTATTGTTTAAATAATCCACAAAACCCTTCACATCCATTATAACCGTTGCCGCTCAAATTTAAAAGATCTCTCAACTCCACTTCCTACATAAACTCTTCTTCTCCTTCATTCGTCTCTTTCGCAAAACCTGCAAGCACGATCGACTACCCCCTCTCTCTCTCTCTCTCTCTCAGCTATACCTACAACTCAAATCAAACCCTCATCCATGGCATCCTCTACTTCATCCCAAGTCACAAAGAAACCCAAGATCGCCAAGGAGGTCCCTACTTGTTTTGAGGATCTCAAGTTTAATCCTTGCAACCATGTTGCACGATTCGAAGTTGATCCTGCTCACCCGAAATTCACCATGGTTACCAAGTTCTTATCTCGATCCCCTCTTCTCCATGCTTTTACTTGCAACCCTAAGATGAGCAAGTTTCTGATTGGTAAGTTCTGGCTTACCTGTGTATACGATCCGTCAAACGAATCCGTCAACACCTCCATTCTCACCAATGAAGAAGATGGTGACCATGATCTCACATTTGGTGTTGATGATGTTTGCGCTGCTCTGAAGATCCAATCTTTTCCTGAATATGAAGATATGCATGTTGCCAATGCACACGAAGAAGTGGTACGTACTCTTGGCTATATACATCAAACATCCTCCAAATCTTCTAAAGGTCCAGGTACCCTTCTGAGAAACAAAATGGGTGGCATCTGGAACTTCTTTTCACCCACATTATCTATTGTCTTTCCAAAAAGACAAGTGGACATGACCAATCCCCCTCGTACATAACCTCTCTGGCCCATGCACTAATCTTCCAACGTAAGATCGACTTTGCTCAGTACTTCTGTACTGAGTTAGCCGAGGTGGTCAAACATCCCAAAAGATGCCATGTGGTTTACCCTTGCTTCATCTCTATGATCATCCAACATAAAATGGGTGCTGCTTTGGAGGCTGATCGCAAGTCCACGACTCCTAAATTTGTGTAGGATTGGTCCGCTCCTATCGTGGGAAAGACGAATCTCGATGTTCCTACTCTTGCTACCGACCTGCCACTTCGCCAAGGTATGTCTACTTTTGCTCACTCTCCCGATCTACACTGGATAGACGCCGAAATCCCAGGTTTGTACATCCGATGATTCCGGAGGATCCTCCAGCTGTAGTGGCCCCTGTCCCCTCTACTCGAGTGAGGTCGGGAGGTGCCAAGAAGAAATCTTCGCGGGCCACCGACACCTCCGCACCCGCTTCTGGGACTATGCCTCTGAAATCACCTTAGGAGGCTACCCAAGTTCCAACTCCTTCACATAAGCGGAGGCACTCCACCTCCCCTCCTAGATCTTCTCTAAAATATGGATGTCATAGTATTTGAAAGTAACTTTGGACAATAACAAGGAGTAAAACAAGTCCCGACAAAGTTTGCAAATTCCTGCAATAAAAGAATTTCATGCATGCTAAAAATCGTGGTTTAAAACCTTGTGTGTGCTAAACGTCTTTTCAAGATTTCTTAATACAATCCGCATGACGACTGGAAACACAAGAAACAATTGATGCGATATATATATAAAAAAAATTGTGCATGACTTAGCCGACTCTCAACGTCTCAAATCACACTCCTCCAATCCCTCCGGTCATCATTCGAAGGTTTCAAACATCTTAAGGCAAATTGAAAGCTACAACGGCTAACCTTACATTTTCTCCTCGAATTAAAGTCGATCCAATAAGCCTATGGTTTTAATTCGACCATCAATTTCGACCCGAAACTGTCCACTTAATGCAATCACCATGCTTACTGCCACTCCAAATGGCAAAGGCTATAATCATCAACCTCTTCTAACGGTTACTCGCTTAGAAACTTCTTCACTACCCCAACTGTCATCACATCAAAGTTGTCCAAGTACTCACATGTAACTTATAGGTTCACCATAACACTGGCCAGGTGCAATTATGAACGTACCGTACATGATCATCCTTGCTACCCTCGACGTAATTCCCGTTTCTAGTGACTCCATCAACCTCTAAATATCCTATCTTAGAGTGCCTCGTGGTGAAATTTCACTCTCATTCATTTAAGAGAACACTAGTTTGAGTCTAGGTATCCATAATCAACACCTAATTCTCTCAAACTTAAGCTCTGATACCAACTTGTAACACCCTCAAATTTGGAAAGAGCAACTAAATAAAATTTTCAATAAAATGACCACTTAAGGATAATATTCATTCTACAAACCATTCATGGGATTACCTCAAGATTTAAAATGGAATAACTTCGACATTATCCATAACCTAAGTGACTACAGAAGTCGGGTGTTACTCAACCCAAAACAAAGTTGCTATTTCCACAACGCGGAAGACTTCGCCAATTCACTTACTCCTTGCACACACATCTAGCTCTCCACTCTTCATAGGGTCACTAGAACTACTTCCCAACCGGAACCTGTTGCACATGCCGACAAATAAAAAGGTTAGGCTAACGCCTAGTGAGTTCAAGAGTTTTATCATGATTATATAATTCGTAAAACGAGAGAAATGCAATTTAAATCATGAGTTCAAAAAGAATTTACTTTAGATGCAAATCACCCATTTTCCAACGCACAAAAATCCCGTGATGAAAGCTCTAATATAAAACGATTCTCATAAGGGACTCATCCCAAAACTTACTTGAAAAGTGTAATAGTATTTGATTTCCAAAATGATTGAAATCATGAATAAATCGCTATTATTCAAACATCCCAAACACGGATGAAGCATAACCCACAACTCATATATCGTGGAAAACAATCCATACATATATAAAACGTCACCGAAAACTTGGATAAAGATAAATACCCAAAACAACACCTTCCGGTGACGGGGAGACCCGGTTCCATCGAATGTGACAGGCACACAAAGTTAGGTCACTTATCAATGTTATTGAGATTCAAGTATTGGATGTCGAGTGTGGCTACTGAAAACACACACACATGAATTGCCAACATCCAAGAACGTAATAGCACGTAGGACTTATACCATACCATCGATGCCTAACTGTGCCTCAATCTGGAAAACTAGCGCCCCATCATTGGCATAATACTTAAATCAACATATTAGCACATATGTCTTACACCTTACCATCAATGCCTATTCCGTGCTACAATGGGAGAAACTAGCGTCTCACCATTGAACGTAAAAACTCAAATGCCTATGGATCCATAGCAAAATAAGGTCTAAAACATTACATGACTCTAAACGAATGAACAAATGCATTCAAAACATGTAATTCTTCAATAAACATAACTCATGACCAGAACTCGACATTAAGCTATCAAAACTGGACCAATATCCCTAAGACTTAACAAAATCCATTACCGAACCATAAGCTCGACTAACTCAAAAGATCAATCGTGAAAAGTCATAAAATGAAATTAAACGTAGCAACACACACTTTTGTCAATAAATAATTCGAATCCGTGAAAACCCGAAACAAGACGTTGGGTTAGGACAACCCTCTTTTCCAAGGAACTCACACCGTTACATTTCCAAATCGTCCCATAACGTACTATATGCATATTTCCAAAATATACACTAAAAATGCATTTTCGTATCAAGTAGACTCCATTTATAGAATAAATTATCAAAACATGTTCATTTATGATTTATCTATCAAATTTCCCAAAAATCCCAAATATGGGTGTTTTACAATATTTACAAGGTTAAATACTTCAAAGGGTCAAAACCCACCAAATAACTCAACAATTGATAATTTTCATGTAAAACACATAAGTACTTGGAAAAATAACATTTTTAGCATGTACAACGTTTTCACAAATCAACTTGAACTCACCTTGCTAGATTTAGGCTAAATCTAGATTTTCCCCAACTTGAGCTCCTTTGAAGAAACTTGTATCCTCAAGACAAATCTTCCAAAACCTAGATCCATAAGTTTCCAACCATCAAAAACCATATACAACCATACCAAATCGTTCCCCAAACATTTCATCAATAATCTCAACTTATACCCAAAACCCTAATTTCCAAAAATGAAGAGAAGAGAAGATAACCTCAACCACCATATGAATCCACCACCCAAACACTTCTAGTGTTACCACAGTGAGCTCCAAACTTTATTTCATCCAAGGAAAGGGAAAGGTTTAGGTGAGGGTTGGGTAAAACCCAAGAAATATGGAGTGGAGAGGATTGTTGCTTGTGCTAGTCTTGAAACCCTTCCAATAAATGTTCCTTGGACAACCTTTGAAGCTCTTAAATGATCCCAAATAACCCTTTGTGCAAGAAATGAAGAAGATGAGTGTGAGGGTGAGCAAATCGTCCTTGAGAGCTCCAAAATTGGCTGCCAACGAGATGGGTGAGGAATGAGGCTAAAAGTTGCAAAGAGATGAGTTTTATACATCAGGTGGCCCGTCGCGACTATGCCATGCGACTTTGCCCTTGGGCATTGTCCCGGGAAATGTCGAACCACCCTACGGTACAAGCATGGCGACTCTGCCATGCGACTTTGCCCTTGGGCATTGTCGCGGGCAATGTCGCCCAACACACCTACGACCCCGAAACTTGGTGATTTTGACGGTGCAGCCTAGGTTCAACCTATCGAGAGTTCATATGCACAAAGTCCCCACTTCTCAACTGTAACAACCCGGATTTCATTCGGTAGGTAACTTAAACGGATAACATCATTTTTAGATCTTCTAGATTCTCGTTTATATTAGATTTAACCATGTGTGATATTATTATTACCTGCATGCTTATACATGATAATTGTGCATGAGTCGTCCGAAAACTTGCAAATGTTGGCTTTTGAGTTTTAGGTTGACAAACGTCCGTGAGGTTGGGGGTCGGACAGTCGTGTCGTGTGGACGTCTGCATAGCATCCGCGGAAGCAACAACACGTCTTGGGGAGAAGTCTTGTCAAGTGCAGGCTGGACGTCCGCAAGGTTCTTGGCGGACGTCCGCGATGGGTCTGACGAAATTTTTACCTCTATCTCTCTTTTCCTACCTTTTCTCACTCACTTTACCAAAAACTCTCCCAAATAGTTTTCTCTCTTCCAAGGTGCAATTTTCACCCCCAAATCCATCCTCTCTCTTCATTTAATCCCTCACAAGATTTAAGTGCATCTATTATTCATCTTGGGTTCATTTAGAGCATTTATTGAAGGTTCCTCCAAGAGATTTGTCACCTACAACTCTAAGTTTCACTTTCATTTTCTCTAAAGCTAGGGTTTCATCCATTTTCTAGGTTTTGGTCTAAAAACCTAGATAGTGAGTGTTCTAACATCCCTTATACTAGATCCATGGTTATTTACTTGCTATCTTGTTTATCTCATCATTTTGTTGAAAACCCTAATTTTAGGATGTATGAGTATTTGGCTTAATGAGAATGTTCTTGGGTTATAGAAGTATTGTTAGACTCTATGTGTCAACACCATTATGTGTGGTTTTGGTAAGTTGGGAATTTCATGCATAAATGCTACAAGTTACTTTATTGGCTTTTAAGCATGTCTTAATGATTAAGCTATTTGGCTATGTGGGTCATGGAGTATATATGATCTTACATGATTTATGCATATCCGTATATATGGTACATGAGTTAATAAGAGGTGAATTATGCACCATGATTTAGAAGCTCTTACATTGATTGGGCTAATGGATATTATTAATGGCTAAATTGGGCTTTGAACGAATCAAGTTAAGTGTTCACTAGGAGGACATAGTCTTGGGCACCACCTTTCGGGTATGTGCCTAGACCCTCGCCACCATGGGGCAATGCCTTCGTTGTATCCTCGGTGTGTCGGTCCTTTGGTGTCGCTTTTATGCGGATGGCACTAAGGTATCTCGACTCTTTGGGTGGAACTTCTTGGTGTTATGGGTCTCTCCCATTGACTTCAAATACAATTGTGGAAAAACTCTATGATGAATCTTACTCGATTATATTATCACTATTATGTGCTTTAATTGGAATTACTCACCAAGCCTTGTCTTGACACTTGTTTGAATGTCGACTTGGATCTCATGTTCTAGTGGTGTCGTTTCCAAGAAAGAGTAGACGGAGCGAGTGTGTGAGCCATGGGGATATTTTTGATCGCAAGCCATAGAAGAGTTATACAGATAGATATGATAACCCCTTTTGTAATCTTACCTCCTTTTAGGAATTAGATTAGTTGGTTGTTATAATCTATCTTTTATGAACAATTGTAACTTCACCAATGTACTTGATATTCCCCCTTTTTGGGATGGCTCATTTATTTTATACCGCTCTTTCGTATTACGAAAGTTTTTGTTCTACCCTATTTTTAGGGAGTTACAAGTTGGTATCAGAGCATTGGTTTAAGTGAACTAGGTGATGACCTTAGCAAACCTAGACTTAAACTGAATTGTCCTTACGAAATTCCGTGACTATGGGAAGAAACCATAGGTGGGGAGAGTATAGAATCAACGGAATTGCGATTGTTAAAATTTGTAGTGATGATGAAAAGAATTCTTATGTGTGATATATTCAAAATTTCATAGGGCCCGTGTTATGGTGAATATATTCATACATGAGCATGCTTGAAATTGTTATTATAATGCTTAATGATTGTAGCAGTACGTTACACACCGTTAATCTTTTAAATAATTAACCGGTATGGTGTTTAACATGTGTGGCAGCTACCATGGTAAACACGAGGAGCCATGTGGCAAATCGCGAAGCAGGTCAAGAAAACTGTGTTACAGCACGGGAGAACCCAACACAACCAAATGCGGGAGGTAATCCCTCTACTTCTACGATTCCCCAAATGTTAAGAGACATCATCGACCATGTTCCTCGAAACAACATCGTAGTGGAGGAGCCGGTTTTGGAAGACGCCGACCCACAATCCGTCATGATGGCAAGTTTTCTGCAGATGATGAACTCTGCCATGAACAAACGCGATGAAAGGTTCCTGAAACTGTTAGAGGACCGAGATGTCAGTCACCGAAGGAATTAGGCGGTTGCAGAAAACGCCCTACTTGGTTCGGGTGGGATTGTACACGTTGTGGACACCGATGACCGCGTGGTCACTGAAGAATAAAGGAGGGAAAAAGGCTGGTCCTACAAGACATTCCTCTGTTGTAAACCGCCCGAATTCGCAGGTTCCGATGATCCAGTAGCTTGTATGAACTGGATCCGAGAGATTGAACAGGCCTTCCGGGCTTACGATTGTGGGGAAAGCCAAAAGGTAAAGTTTGGTTCTCAGATGTTGAGGGGTGCGGCCCTCACATGGTGGAACATCTTCATATCTACTTTGGAGGCCTCACTTTTGGCCAAAATGAAATGGGAAACGTTCAAGAAGAAGGTTTTGGAGGAGTACTGCAATGAACAAGAGATGGACCAGATCGAGGAGGAATTCCGATCACTCAAGAAAGGGGACTCGACTGTGAGAGAGTACACTCGTCTGTTTATGGAAAAGCTCAATTTTGTGGGGCATGTGGCCCCGACTGAGAAGGAAAGGGTTAAAGCATACCTCAAGGGGTTATCGACGGACATGATGGCCATGGTCCGCAACTCTAAAGCGGTTACATTGCGGGAGACGATAGAAGAGGCAAAATTGATAGAGATCGTCTATGCAAAGGGGAATGAAGAGAAGGTAGTTGTTGGTGAAAAGAGGAAATGAGAAGGGTCGACCGGACCCGCTCGACAGTCTAGACCGTTTAATGGGGGAAGGAACTGTGATCCTCGGCGTGAGGTGAGGTGGTGCCATAAGTGTAAAAGCAAGCATAGTGTCCCATGCAACTCTAGGTCACGTCACAACCCGACCGAATGTGCTAAGTGTGGAAAGAGAGACCATGTTGTCCGAGATTGCCCTATCCGGGGGCCAGTTTGCTTCGAGTGCCGAGAACCGGGACATATCAAGAGGGATTGCCCGAAGTTGTCGGGAGGGAACCGTGTTGCATCAAGTGGGGTGCCGATCAGGAAGGAGGATCCACCGAGGGCGCCGATCCGAGCTTTCCAGATGACCGCCGCGGAGGCGAGGGAGACCGTCGATGTTTTGACGGGTACGTTCCTCATAAACTCCTTGCCTGCTCGTATATTGTTTGATTCGGGGGCGAATCTTTCTTTTGTCTTTACTACTTTTTGCAAGCAATTTACCATCCCGGTTACTACACTCTCGGACGCCCTAATAGTCGAGGTAGCTAATGGGGAGCAAGTTTTGGTCCGGGAATGTTTTAGTAAATGTACCTAGGTTATTGATGATAGCGCTTTTGAGGTAAATCTGCTGCCAATGCCAATTGGTGGCTATGATGTGGTTATGGGCATGGATTGGTTGACCGAGAATAGAGCCGAAATCTTGTGTGCGAAAAAGATGATCCAAATTCCGACGCCAAATGGAAAGGTAGTGACAGTGTATGGGGAAAAAAGAGGAAAGACCACTTCTTTAATCTCTTCGTTAAAGGCGGTCATACTTAGCCTACGTCATAGACGCGAAGTTAGAGAAGAAGAAATTGGAAGATGTGAGTGTGGTATGTGACTACCCGAATGTTTTTCCGGAGGATTTACCCGGTTTACCACCGGATCGACAAGTGGAATTTCATATCGACCTTACTCTGGGAGCGGCTCCGATTGCGCGTGCTTCGTACCGATTGGCTCCAATCGAAATGCAAGAAATGATGTCGCAACTACAAGAATTGTTAGAGAAAGGGTTTATTCGGCCGAGCTCGTTGCCTTAGGAGCTCCGGTATTATTCGTGAAAAAGAAGGATGGATCAATGAGAATGTGCATTGATTATCGGGAGTTGATAGAAGGTGACGGTAAAGAATAAGTACCCACTTCCCCGTATTGATGATCTCTTTGACCAACTACAAGGGGCGAGTTGTTTCTCCAAAATCGATTTGAGGTCCGGATACCACCAAGTGAAAGTGAAAGAGAGGGACATTCCGAAGATGGCTTTTCGGACGCGGTATGGGCACTATGAGTTTTTGGTGATGCCATTCGGTTTGACAAACGCACCGGCTGTGTTTATGGACCTAATGAACCGTGTGTGCCGTCCATTATTGGATAAGTCAGTGATAGTCTTCATCGATGATATCTTGATCTACTCTAGAGACGTTGCCGTTGGATAAGCTAGCAAGACTTTACATCAATGTGATCATGTCGATGCACGGAGTGCCATTATCCATTGTGTCCGATAGAGATAGCCGATTCACTTCGAATTTTTGGGCTAGCTTCCAAAGGGAATTGGGGACGAAGGTGAAGCTAAGTACGGCCTACCATCCCCAAACGGATGGACAAAGCGAACGAACGATCCAAACCCTCGAAGACATGCTTCGATCGTGCGTCTTAGATTTTGGTGGAAGTTGGGACACGCATCTACCTTTGGTGGAATTCGCGTACAACAACAGTTATCACTCGAGTCTTAAGGCCTCACCTTTTGAAGCCTTGTATGGTCGTAGATGTAGAACTCCGTTTGTTTGCTTGAAGTGGGGGAGAAGCAATTTGCGGGACCGAAAATTGTGCAAGAAACCGCGGACAAAGTAAAGGAAATTCGGGAGCGTTTAAAGGCGGCACAAGACCGACAAAAGAACTACGCAGACAAGAAAATCCGACCAATCGAATTTCAAGTGGGAGATCGGGTAATGTTGAAGGTATCTCCATGGAAGGGCATTATCCGATTCGGAAAGTGAGGGAAACTTAGTCCACGTTTCCTTGGACCCTTCTCAATCTTGGAGAAAGTCGGTTTGCAAGCTTATAGACTAGATCTACCGCCGGAGATGGATGGGATTCATCACACATTCCACGTGTGCTACCTACGAAAGTTTTTGGCTGAGGAGGAGAACGTGATCCCACTGACGGAGATCCGGGTCGACAATGGAAATCGTTGTGTCGAGGAGCCGGAAGCTATACTTGAGTCGGGGACTAAGAGACTCCGTCGCAAGGACGTGGAGATGGTAAAAGTTCAATGGAAACACCATCGTGGGGCAAATGTGACTTGGGAGCCCGAGGAGGTCATGAGGAAAGGCTATCCCAACCTTTTTGTGTAAAAATGCGATTTCGGGGACGAAATCCTTCCAAGGTGGGGAGGATTGTAGCACCCCGGATTTCATTCGGTAGGTAACTTAAAAGGCTAACATCATTTTTAGATCTTTGGATTCTCGTTTATATTATATTTAACCATGTGTGATATTATTATTACCTGCATGCTTATACATGATAATTGTGCATGAGTCGTCCGAAAACTTGCAAATGTTGGGTTTTGAGTTTTGGGTTGACGGACGTCCGTGAGGCTAGGGGTCGGACGTTCGTGTCGTGTGGACGTCCGCATAGCATCCGCGGAAGCAACAGAACGTTTTGGGGAGAAGTCTGGTCAAGTGCAGGTCGGACGTCCGCAAGGTTCTTGGCGGACGTCCGCGATGGGTCTGACGAAATTTTTTACCTCTATCTCTCTTTTCCTACCTTTTCTCACTCACTTTACCAAAAACTTTCCCAAATAGTTTTCTCTCTTCCAAGGTGGGATTTTCACCCCCAAATCCATCCTCTCTCTTCTTTTAATCCTTCATAAGATTTAAGTGCATCTATTGTTCATCTTGGGTTCATTGAGAGCATTTATTGAAGGTTCCTCCAAGAGATTTGTCACCTACAACTCCAAGTTTCACTTTAATTTTCTCCAAAGCTAGGGTTTCATCCATTTTCTAGGTTTTGGTCTAAAAACCTAGATAGTGAGTGCTCTAACCTCCCTTATACTAGATCCATGGTTATTTACTTGATATCTTGTTTATCTCATCATTTTTTTGAAAACCCTAATTTTGGGACGTGTAAGTATTTGGCTTAATGAGAATGTTCTTGGGTTATAGAAGTATTGTTAGACTCTATTTGTCAACACCATTATGTGTGGTTTTGGTAAGTTAGGAATTTCATGCATAAATGCTACAAGTTACTGTATTGGCTTTTAAGCATGTCTTAATGATTAAACTATTTGGCTATGTGGGTCATGGAGTATATTTGATCTTACACGATTTATGCATATCCGTATATATGGTACATGAGTTAATAAGAGGTGAATTATGCACCATGATTTAGAAGCTCTTACATTGATTGGGCTAATGGATATTATTAATGGCTAAATTGGGCTTTGAACAAATCAAGTTAAGTGTTCACTAGGAGGACATAGTCTTGGGCACCACCTTTCGGGTATGTGCCTAGACCCTCGCCACCATGGGGCAATGCCTTCGTTGTATCCTCGGTGTGTCGGTCCTTTGGTGTCGTTTTTATGCGGATGGCACTAAGGTATCTCGACTATTTGGGTGAAACTTCTTGGTGTTATGGGTCTCCCCCATTGACTTTAAATACAATTGTGGAAAAACTCTAGGATGAATCTTACTCGATTATATTATCACTATTATGTGCTTTAATTGGAATTACTCACCAAGCCTTGTCTTGACACTTGTTTGAATGTCGACTTGGATCTCAGGTTCTAGTGGTGCCGTTTCCAAGAAAGAGTAGATGGAGCGTGTGAGCCATGGGGATATTTTTGATCGCAAGCCATAGAAGAGTTAAACAGATAGATATGATAACCCCTTTTGTAATCTTACCTCCTTTTAGGAATTAGATTAGTTGGTTGTTATAATCTATCTTTTATGAACAATTGTAACTTCACCAATGTACTTGATATTCCCCCTTTTTGGGATGACTCATTTATTTTATACCGCTCTTTCGTATTATGAAAGTTTTTGTTCTACCCTATTTTTAGGGTGTTACATCAACATCTAAACAAGCTGAATTGATTACTTACCTAAAAATTAGGGGTGTTACATCTCTTCAGGCCTTGCTTCGGCCTCTCACCGATTCTATTGCTTCTGTTGGCCGAAAGTTGGAGGATTTGACCACCTCTAACTCAAATATGGCCATCTCTTTGGGTGCGTTAAAAGCCTCTGCTGATGCCAAAGACACCGAGCTGAACCGACTTCGTGAGAGGGACTCTCAACAACAATCCCTCAATTCTGATATTCTGGTTTCTCTTAAGTCCCTCCACCAAAAGATTGACCATCTCAACAATAATTTGGACTGGGATTTAGACCTTGGATTTTTCATTTGATGATATTGACAGGGCTCGAGTTCAGCAGATTCATCGTGCGGGTGGATCACATGTCTGATCATCTGGGTATTTCATCTCCGTCTGCTGCTGAAGGGGAGAAATCACCAAAGGCTCCCCGAATGCCTTCGGTTCGACACGTTGGCAGTAACAGATCTCCGACCGACCCCGATGCTTCATCCATCCGATTCTCCATGAAGCCCAAAGCCACCGAATTACCTGTTGAGCCATCAAAGTCGGCATCCACCTCTTCAAAATCGGTGGCCACACACACCTCGTCGGCAGCCGCTCTCACCACCGAAAAATCGGTGGCCATGCCTTCTCTTATCCCATCGGTGAAGGGAACCGGCGGACTAATTCAGGGGGAGAAACATGATCTGGCCGATGCCCCAAAAGATAAAGGCAAGGGAATTATTTCTGCCGAGGATGAAGCTCTTGAAGAGAAAGGAGATTGCAAAATATGGAGCTCGACCATCTGATGCTGAGTCACTGAGACTTAAACCTCCTTCCCAAGGAGTTGTCTCTGATATAGGTCTATCTCCTCAAGAAAATGAGGAGACTCGTCTTGCTCAAAAGGCTTTAAATGATGACAAAGCCTTATCTCTCAAAGTTGCAAAGAAAGAAGCCGCCAAAGCTAAAACTTCTGATCCCATTGAAGCCCAAAAGTCTGAGTTGGGTTCCTTAGAAGAATCGGTGAAGAAATCTGAAGAAGACAAGGAGGAAGAAGTAAGTTGGTACAAGAAAGCCATGCACTACCGAACTAGCAAGTCACCGATCTCTTGTGTCAAAATTGCAACTTATAGAGTTACTCCCTCCGATGTACGGCTCATTATAGAAAGAGATGATGGATCTTCCAGAAACATCAAAGATTATCATCTCAAGCAATTCGGCATCTTCGAGTGGCTTGAACTTTCAAAACTCTTGGTCAAATGTGCAAATCCAAAGAAGAACATATTTATCAGCTATATCCGTGGGTTGATGGATCGAATGAAGGAGATCAAGAAAAGGCACAACATTGTTCTTTTCTCTATGGAACATGCCCGTGTCCAAACTCTGAAAGAAGATGTAAGACTTCCTGCCACAAAGATGAAATCGGTGAAGGACAATGTCTTCAAAGAAATGGCTGCCAAAGGAAGGACTCCATATGTTGACAACCTCGATCTGTCCATCCCAACCTCGATAACTTTACCTTCCACCACATTATGTCTCTCACGTTCCAGGTTTGTTCTTCAACGATGCCCTCGGCCACCGACGTTTCTTCAGGTTCTCACAGATCCATCTTGCCGATATATTCTTCTTTGATGGCATTTGCAATCTCATGCCTTACATTGCTGAAGCACAACCATACTACCAGGACATCGCCACCGAAATCAAACGTCGTCATCAGAAACCATGGAAGTAATATGGATGTTAGACATTTCAAGTACTTGTATTGTTTTTTCTTTCATCTTTTCATGTACTAGCCTCTATCATAAATACAAGTACTTTCCTTTCTTAACTTAGATTCTATTTGAATTTCATTTCATTGTTGCACATAGTTTTCTTTTCCTGTAAATGTTGGATATACTTAACAAATCCATAAAAGACAAAATAGATCAAAAAGAACAAAAGAATGGTCTATGTGAAAATAACCCAAAAAGAGTAAAAAGGGTCAAAATGCATGTAATGTTTAGTTACTCTTAAATTTTCTAAGTATGGAGCTCAAATTCAAATAGGGGGAGATTGTTGGGTCACCAAAGATTTGAAATTGACCCACCGATTTTACCCTTAAAATCTTACTTAGAATATTTTACTTTGGTTCTTTAGGATGACTTAGACAAGACAAGAAAAGTTCGGTGAAGTCGAAGATCAACCGAAATCAAGCTTGAAGATGTTCTCATTGTGGAAGTGAAAGACACACTTCTCAACAAAACATCTAAGTCACAATCCACTGAAATTCTTTAAGAAAATTGGTGGACACTCCAACCGAATCTTCCCTCCGAATCGGTCAAGAAGCTCACCGATAGGAGCTACACTTCGGTGGTTACATGGTTTCTCTCATACTCTTTTTCGGTCAAAAATCTCACCGACATCATAGTCCAAAATCGGTGAGATCTATCTTTGGAAGCCAACATGAGAAGATCATTTATTATGGGATGTAACAACCCAAATCCCATAACATGCATACATATCATTGATTTACAACAAAAGTTACATAACAAACCAAGTACGGTCTCTTTTAGTCTCGAAACTACAAATTACATAAAACTTCCTAATCAACATCGGTCCATGAAGGCAGTCTACACCTTATTCTTTCCTTTGCCGCTATCAATTCCTCGACCTAGAAAACATATTTTTGAAAACAAAATGAGGGTTAGACCAAACGGGTCTAGTGAGTTAATCCCTGTCCTTTCCAAAATCATTATAAAACCTTTCGTCAATCAAAATAGTTTAAATACAACCATTGCCAATACACACACATATACCATAAGTATATAAACGTCACATATATATACTACACGTATTTTAATTACCACATCAAGACTCGTGCATCGTGCTCAACTCCTCCTCATTCCTCGTTACCATGGCCATATTAGTTGGTAGCAAGCCAACTAATAAATCAACGCCGTACAACAACTACGACACATCACCGGTCCGCACACCGGAACCCGGCAATACACCGGTCCTCTCACCGGAACCCGGCAACACACCGGTCCGCTCACCGGAACCCGGCAACAAGTGCACTCGTGTAGTGCAAAGCTTATATAAATACAATATATATATCTCATTACATCATATTGTCATTTATATACACATAACCATATTCCTACCACATAATCATCTCATATATATATATATATATATATATATATATATATATATATATATATATATATATATATATACTCATATATATGTATCCCAGTTCAAAAACGTTTTAAAGCAAAACTCACCTGATTTGCTTATCAAACACGCTCGCAAGCTTCTTTCAATTTGATTCTATCTTTCACCTCGACTCCACAATAGCTGAAACAATTTAAGATACATACACCACTTTACTAGCCAAACACATAAAGCCTACTAAAATCTTATCCTCAACAGTTCTCCCTTCAGCGACTTATCACGGGGGTTCCGCTACCCGGATAGCGGATGGGGTCAAGGGCCGCCCCCCAGGAAGTTTTCGGAGCAACTTAATCCAAAAATACAATCAGAAACTATAACTGGACACTACCAAAACTACCGGGACTCACTGCACCGGGACTTCACTGTACCGGGACTCTCCAGTACCGGGAGTCGACAATACCGGGACTCCATGGTACCGGGAGTCGATATGACCGGGAGTCTACCGGGACTTCCCCGGGACTCTCAAAAACACAGTCGGTCCCAATTTCTCAGATTCAATTGAAACTAACACAAATCACTAAAATCAAACTTTCTAAACCGATAGATATCTTCTACTCATGATTACAAACACAAAACCTAAAGAATACATACCTTAATTTTGATTCCAACACACTCAATCGGAGCCTTAACCGTACTTCCTTCTTTTGCTTCTTTTCTCCTCCAGAACACGCACACATACACACACACACACACTGATATTTGAGTTATGAAATATCTGAAAATCCTAAAGGGTAATATCAAATCCCCATTTACCAAATGAACCTTCAACTATCAACTAATGTCCAACACCCCTTTAACTTATTATTTTACCCTAACTTACCCTAAACCTCATTTTATAAAGTTAACTAGATTTAACGGAATTAGGATTTAACTAACGAACTTACCCGGGGTATTACATTATCTCCCCCTTAAAAGAATTCTGTCCCGGAATTCGGTTAAGCGAAAAGGTATGAATACTTATCACTACTACTTCGAACTCAATCAAAACCATAGAAACTAACTGAATAGCCACCCCACACCCACCTATATCTCTAACACAGATAAGCAACAAAAGCACGGAAATACCAATAACCATTTTGCACCGAAGTGAGATAACACCTTAGCACGTATAGAGTTTATAGAAATATACCTGTAACCTCATCAGGACTTTCTTCCACCTCTTGTTCCGTCATCTGAAAAACACGGCCATTTGCTTTCGATACCTCAGACCCTTGTTCCTCTCCCGGCCTAACACCCGTTGGTCTCACCGCCATACTACCCTGTTGTGCTTTCCATTACGGACAATCTGACTGAATATGATCCGGGGAATTGCAAACGAAACAGAATCGAGTTACCCGACAGTCTCTAACAATGTGACCAGTCTTTCCACATTTGTAACAACTTCGGGAATCCACATAACAGTTTCCTTGATGAACACGATTACATTTTAGGCATGGTCTTTCAACTGGTCTGAAAGGTGAATAACTATCAAACCTCGGGGATTCGTATTCTTCCGAATCGTACATTGTTTCTTCCAGTTTTCTTTTCCCAGCACTCTTATCACCAACGTCTCTCCGGTTATCCTGTTCCATATTTTCCGCGGCATCCACTGCGACTGAGAAGGTATCGGGTCCTTTTGCAGTCACTAGTTTTCTAATTTCTGCATTTAACCCAAAAATAAACCTTTCCATCTTTAGAGCCTCCGTGGCAACATAATACTCTGCAAAGCGAGACTTCTCCAGAAATAGAGCGGTGTAATCCCTAACAGATAAACTTCGCTGGTGTAGGTTCATGAACTCCTCTTCCAATTGTCTGACTGTTGCTTGAGAACAAAACTGTCCTTTGAAAGCTGTTGCGAATTCGTCCCAAGTAAAAGAAGAGTATACATCCGACCCTATGGAATCAATGTGAGCTTCCCACCAGTACAGAGCTTCTGCCTTCAACATTGTCGTTCCGTATAATACTTTGTCCTCATCCGCACATTTACTGGTCTTGAAGATGGCTTCTATTTCTTTTAACCATCTCATCGCCTTCACTGGGTTTCTATCTCCTGAGTAAGTTGGAGGTCTACAGTTTAAGAACATCTTGTAATCACACCTTCTTGACACTGGTATGACCGTAGGTGTAATGGGCATTTCGTCTTCCAAACCAGGATCTGGTGTTTCAGTATGACGAGCTTGGTCGAACATAGCCTGGATATTTGCTTGAAGTCTTCCCATCTCCGCCATCAAATCGTCTCTTGTAATAAACTCCGTTCCTCGCCCCTGAACTCTACCTCCGGTTCTACCCCCAGTTCTACTCCCCGTTCTACCTCCGGATCTACCTCCCCCTCGCTCTCCTCTTCTTCCCCCCGTTCCTATTGGTGGATTCGTACTATTCGGATTTCCTCCTCCTCTTCTATTCGTATTTCGAGTACCGCTTGCCATTCTGTAGATTCAAACAAGATTAACATACACATAAACACATACCTCATATAATAAGATATTCCGGTTCAACATGTACTTGTAAGTTCATGATTACACTGGCCAGGTGTAATTTGAAAATACCTTACATGATGTTCCTTCTACCTTTTATACTTATCATCCCAAGGTTCTAAAACACTAAGGACATCCTACTTCACATGCAGTTTAAGTCTAGGTATAGATCCATATACCTAAATCCCTTAAACTAGGGCTCTGATACCATTTGTAACAACCCAAATCCCATAACATACATCATAATACATAACATGCATACATATCATTGATTTACAACAAAAGTTACATAGCAAACCAAGTACGGTCTCTTTTAGTCTCGAAACTACAAATTACATAAAACTTCCTAATCAACATCGGTCCACGAAGGCAGTCTACACCTTATTCTTTCCTTTGCCGCTATCAATTCCTCGACCTGGAAAACATATTTTTGAAAACAAAATGAGGGTTAGACCAAACGGGTCTAGTGAGTTAATCCCTGTCCTTTCCAAAATCATTATAAAACCTTTCGTCAATCAAAATAGTTTAAATACAACCATTGCCAATACACACACATATACCATAAGTATATAAACGTCACATATATATACTACACGTATTTTAATTACCACATCAAGACTCGTGCATCGTGCTCAACTCCTCCTCATTCCTCGTTACCATGGCCATATTAGTTGGTAGCAAGCCAACTAATAAATCAACGCCGTACAACACCTACGACACATCACCGGTTCGCACACCGGAACCCGGCAACACATCGGTCCGCTCACCGGAACCCGGCAACAAGTGCACTCGTGTAGTGCAAAGCTTATATAAATACAATATATATCTCATTACATCATATTGTCATTTATATACACATAACCATATTCCTACCACATAATCATCTCATATATATATACACATATATATGTATCCCAGTTCAAAAACGTTTTAAAGCAAAACTCACCTGATTTGCTTATCAAACACGCTCGCAAGCTTCTTTCAATTTGATTCTATCTTTCACCTCGACTCCACAATAGCTGAAACAATTTAAGATACATACACCACTTTACTAGCCAAACACATAAAGCCTACTAAAATCTTATCCTCAACAGTTCTCCCTTCAGCGACTTATCACGGGGGTTCCGCTACCCGGATAGCGGATGGGGTCAAGGGCCGCCCCCCAGGAAGTTTTCGGAGCAACTTAATCCAAAAATACAATCAGAAACTATAACTGGACACTACCAAAACTACCGGGACTCACTGCACCGGGACTCCACTGTACTGGGACTCTCCAGTACCGGAAGTCGACAATACCGGGACTCCATGGTACCGGGAGTCGATATGACCGGGAGTCTACCGGGACTTCCCCGGGACTCTCAAGAACACAGTTGGTCCCAATTTCTCAGATTCAATTGAAACTAACACAAATCACTAAAATCAAACTTTCTAAACCGATAGATATCTTCTACTCATGATTACAAACACAAAACCTAAAGAATACATACCTTAATTTTGATTCCAACACACTCAATCGGAGCCTTAACCGTACTTCCTTCTTCTGCTTCTTTTCTTCTCCAGAACACGCACACACACACACACACACACACACACACACTGATATTTGAGTTATGAAATATCTGAAAATCCTAAAGGGTAATATCAAATCCCCATTTACCAAATGAACCTTCAACTATCAACTAATGTCCAACACCCCTTTAACTTATTATTTTACCCTAACTTACCCTAAACCTCGTTTTATAAAGTTAACTAGATTTAACGGAATTAGGATTTAACTAACGAACTTACCCGGGGTATTACATGGCACAATATCCAATGTCAGGAAAAAGTGACTATTTGTCGTTTTATCCAATCTCATATATTGTCTCAATTAAGCATGGGTATCCTTCCTTGTACTGAGCAAAAAGGTGGAAAATGACATATCAACTTTTTAGAGTCAACTCCTACACTCAAATCTCCAGATGACAAGTGTCATAAGCATTTAATGTTTCATGCACTATATAAAGAGGAAGGAGCTCCCCATGCAAGGTTACGCGTTCCTAAAGGTTTTCTCAGTGCAAGATTACTCTCTCTCTCCCTTGTAAACTTCATAGCTTTCAAACTTTGTGCTTTAAAAGTTGTTTTGTTTTCAGTTTGCTTTGTGAAGATTGTTAGAATAGTTTAAATGTTCTTTTTCGCAACAATCTGTAGTTTTCTGTGTGTAATTCTTGTTGAAGTTTCCAATAAAAGAATTAAATTAAGTGAATTCTTGTGTATTGTATTCAACCCCCCCCCCCCTCTACAATACGTGTGTAAGCCTAACAATATTCATGATAAATAATATATGAATGACCCGTGAAGGTGTGGACACATGACGCACTCTCTTTTGTTCCCCGATTCACAACCAAAACGGTTTTATTCATTTTCGAATATGTATGCACAACGTCGGGTGTCCACATTCAGAATGGATAACAAAGGCGAACGTTCATTCACTATTCATGATGAATAATACAGTATTCAATATGAATTATACAACATTTAGAATGAATAATACACAAATTCATGAATCATGTATTATTCACCCTGAATGTTGTATTATTAATCTTGAATGATACATTATTCATGATGAATGATACATTATTCATGATGAATAATACGTGAATGACCCATGAAGGTGTGGAGACGTGTCGCTCTCTCTTTTGTTCCCCGATTCACAACCGAAACTCGATAGGTTCTCGATTCATCTCGATGGGTGTTGGGTGACGATGATGAAGAACGCGATGTCTTACGACGTTGAACAAAGTGTTGAAGAAGGTGATGTTGAGTTACAGACTTACTGTGTAGAGGTGTTGTACACACTTGAACGTACATAAATATTCATAACGAATATAACACATATATAGCATTTCATGTAAAAACGGTTAAAACAACAACAAAAAACCATACTGAGATGGATGTCATATCGAAGAGCACGAAATTCTTGTTTTTTGACGTAATTTGTTTGATTAAATCATTAGTAATTTTTATGATAATTTATTTTAAACTTTAAGGGGGTAAAAGATTTTGATGAAAAAAGGAAAATAAAAATCAAAGATGGTAGACGTGAGTTTAAATTATCTTACTTTTTACCCTAATCACCTTACTTAATAATTCTAATTAAAAACTCTATTTAATATGAGTTGTTGGATCAATAGAGATGGAGGGGCCGAGATTCGTCCTCACGGGCACAATGAAAATTGAGTTTTCATTTTAACTTTCCCCTCTCTCTCTCTCTCTCTATATATATATATATATATATAGGGGTTAAATCTAGTGAGGACCAAAAAAAGGTTAAGGACTAGAGGACTAATCTAATCCATTGATTAGAATAAATCAAGGGTGATTAAAAAAAGTCTATTTGTAATAAAAACAAAAAGTAAGGGTATTATAGACAATTGGTAAGGACTTTCAGGGGTATAATCGGTGAAAAGTTACCTTTGTGTTGGTTTACCCCGTCTCATCTTCTTTTATAACAGCTTGATATGAATGCTGCACAAATACCTGCTTCTACTATATAATTTTGCAAAATTCGGCTTCAGGGAGTGCAGATCCAGAGAGCAAACTACATGAATTCTTTGATTCTGAATTGGAATTGCGGATTCGATTGTCCTATGAATACAATTTTTTCGAAGATGATGGAGTCATTCCCTAGGGCTCAAAGTTGCAGGAATCGAGAGTTATTTTCTATTCTCCCCCAAAACCTCACCAATTCACTCCCCTTCTTCTTCCTCAATTCTTTAGGGTTAGACTACCTTGTGCTTATCTACTCTTACAATGGTTCCTTCAACAGCTCAGATTCACGATCTTGGAGGCACTTCCTTTGTTTCAACTAACAATTCAACCAAAACAGTCTTTTTGGCAAAGGATTACCAAATCAGTCTCGTTTTTGCATCGAAAATAGATTTTGAAGCTTAAGAAAAGCAGAAGAAATGGGTCGCTGTCGTCGATGCGATAGAAGGTGGGAAACTGTTATTGTGACTAACGCTGAAGGGCAGATGACTACCCCGTCGGTGGTGGCGTATACCAAGAACGGAGATAGGTTGGTGGGCCAGATTGCTAAGAGGCAGAGTTAGAACTTACAGGTCTCTTCATCAAGACGAATTTCGTGAGGCTTGTGTTCAACCTAAATCCTTGATCCTCATGTGAAATAGTGAAATAATGTGTTTCATATAGTGAAATAGTGTGTTTCATGTGGTGAATCCGTATGTTTCATCTTGTAAATATATCTGTGAGTGTGTTTCCTGTGGTGAATCCGTATGTTTCATCTTGTGAATATATCTATGAGTGTGTTTCATGTGGTGAATCCGTATATTTCATCTGTGTGTTTCATATAGTGAAATAGTGTGTTTCATGTGGTGAATCCGTATGTTTCATCTTGTGAATATATCTGTGAGTGTGTTTCATGTTGTGAATCCGTATATTTTATCTGTGTGTTTCATCCGGTGAATTGTGTTACCAAAATGACAATTATGCCCTTTTTTAATTAAAAACAACTTTTAATGAAAACCTTAGGATCAAAACCAAATTAAGGCTTAGATCACTCCTCACGGTTCTTAACCTTTTTGTGGTTCTCATTTGATTACCGTCCTATATATATATATATATATGGGCTTAATCAAATGAGAACTTATTAGTTTGTGATAACCGTAAGATCCAATATAGACCACTCATTTAAGAAATTTACTTTTATTATTAATTAAACATTAAAGGGTAATTTAGTAATTTAAATGTATTGACAACTCAAGAATATCTCTCAATATCTTTCCATATCTCACGCCCCTCTTATTAATCAACCCTAAAAACTAGTTTCTCTCTTTTCTTCTCCCTCCATCTCACAGCCGCCACCACCTCCGTACCACCAAAACCCACCATCAATTGAAGTCGTCGCCGCCATACACTCTGATGAGCCAGCATCGTTGCCGCCACACACTCCAATACCATGGCCAAGAAGAAGCCGACATTGTCACCGTCGCACCCCGTTGGTGTTCTCAAACCAGTCACGTCGTCGAAAAACCCATATCTTCTTCTTCATCGAAACAAGGTATGAAAACTCCAGATCTCTATCCCCATCGAAACCGTCGACCGTTCTTGAGTCTCCGTCTCCATCAAACCCGGTTCTGAAAACCCAATATCTCCCTCTCCATTGAAACCAGTTCTGTAAACTCGAGATCTCAACCTCCATCGAAGCCGACAAACGGTGTTGAGACTCCATCTCCATCGTACCTAGAACATAAAACCATATATCTCCATTAAACCTCGATTCAAATCTTGATGGGGTATCACAGTTGGTATCGTTGTGGGTTTGATTTTGATTTTTAGGTTTAGGTGTATCACAGTGATATCACATTGAGGATAAAGGTCTGTATTTTGTATGTATTTTTGGGTATCACATTGGTATCACAGAAGTTCTTGGGTATTAACAAAATAATGAATGTGATGATGAATTGGATGGCAGTAGGTATCACAATAGGTATCAAAGTGGTATCACAAAAGTTATTGGGTATCACAATAGTAACGAACGTGATTATGAAATGGATGGTAGTATGCATCACAATTAGTATCACAGTGGTATCACAAAAGTTCTTGGTGTTTGCCGGAATAAGTTTGCCGGAGACCGGAGAGGAGAGAGGATATTTTGCAATACCTAAAATTCCCCTTAATTAAAATCTAAAGTCAAAAATACCAAAATTAATAATTTCCTAATTTATAGGTTGATTTGTGGTTGAGATTGGATCTCACGGTTACCACAAACTAACTAGTTCTCCCTTGAACCTGACCCTATATATATATATATATATAGGGTCAGGTTCAAGGGAAAACCTCAAAAAAACGGAAAACTGAAGAACACCCTAGGAGCCCTTCATCTGGACGGTATGTACTTGTGCATACAGGTAAATAGTTGACTTTTTGGTTTTATGCACAAGTCAACTATTTACCTGTATGCACAAGTGCATACCGTCCAGATGAAGGGCTTCTAGGGTGTTCTTCAGTTTTCCGTTTTTTTGAGCTTTTCCCTTGAACCTCCCTCTATATATATATTCGGATGATTTTACCCAAATATAAGATAGATCTTAGGTTCGATATCGAGTCACTCATTAGGCTAATTAAAACTGGGGTGATGATTTTGCATTATCCGTCTTCCATAACACTTAAGGGATGTTTGACAGTTGCCGAAAGATTTGGTGCAAGATGATCAAGTGGTCGGAATGATTAAGAGACTCTTATGATATAGTGCAAAATGACATATGGTTGTTTCACAGTTGGTCATAATGAGATTAGGGTGCTGAATAGTTAAGGGAGGCCCAAGATACAAAATCATTCAGAGGGTTTTATAACCATTAAGAGACAAACTTTTTTTTGCCAAACAAGATGCACCACTTAGCGATTCAGATGTTGCCTCTTAATGGGACTTTTAAGAAGTAAACAAACAACCCCTTAATATCCTGAAATCGTATTTGGGAAGATACCAATAGGTCAGTTGGTATCATTATCTCTTAAAGAGGCAGGGCTTAATGATTTTTCCCAAATGATCTAGATCCAAATCCGATAGAGGATCGAGTAGATTTACTTTATCGAAGGGGATCTTGGGTAGTATTTGCTTTAGGCAGAGAATGAGAGTTTGTATTGAAAGAACTTATCTGGAGGGATGTAACCTTACCCTCTAGAAAAAGCTTGTTAGCAGTCGGGAAAGGGGAGTCATTCCATTGCAGTCATGAGGATTGAGCGAAGAGAACCATACATGTCGGAGTTGTAGGATCGGATAGATAATGTAACACCATCAAAATTGGAAAGAGCAACTAAATAAACTTTTCAATAAAATAACCACTTAAGGATAAAATTCCTTCTACAAACCATTCTTGGTATTACCTCAAGATAAAACATTATAATTTCAACAATCAAAACCTAAGTCATTAGCCAAGACTACAAAAGGTCGGGTGTTACTCAACCCCAAAATCAAGTTGCTATTCCCTAAATGCGGAAGTCTTTACCAAACTATTTACTTCTTGAGCACACAACTAGCTCTCCACTCTTTGCGGCGCCACTAGAACTACAACCCAACGGGAACCTGTTGCACATGCCGACATATAAAAAGGTTAGACTAACGCCTAGTGAGTTCAAGAGTTTTTATCATGGTTATATAACTAGTAAGACGAGAAAGGTGCAGATAAAGCCATGAGTTCAAAAAAAGAATTTACTTTAAATGCAAACCACCCATTTTCCAATGCACACAAATCCCGTAACGAAAGCTTTAATATAAAACGATTATCAAAATGGAGCATCCTGAGCATCATGCAACTTCAAAGACAATACTGATGAGTAGCAAAATAGCAGATAAACATGTAAGTAACCAAGATGGGGGTAAATATCTAACACAGAAACACAATAGAGATAATTGTGTGGCCTATGTTCAGAGTTGGCATCGAGGTATCTCTGATAGGACTTTCAGTTATCACTGAAGTAAAATCTTAAAAATTACTCAAACTGTTCCGGCAATATCACAAAGATATGCAATGGGAATCACAAAGACTCGTGCATGTGTGAAAGAAATAAATTATAGCAGTTTGGCTCAAATATTGATTTAAAATGGACGTAAATTATAACATCAATAAACACAATGATTAGAAAATGAAGTTCGGAGACTGGAGCTGATGTTTTCCTTTTTCAATATCTAAGACCTGCAAGTGAGGAATAGATAGATTATATGCAAAATCTCCGTGCGTTTATGAAACAAGCATCTTTTGTGAGATACTTGAGTTGATGGGTGGGGTGACACGAGTTATCGACACTGGGTCCATGTTTGTTTCAATATTCATTTTCAAAGAACGAGAATGAATAGATTATGTGGTTACCCGGATAACTGACTCGGTTTGGTAAGGACCAATATATTCTTTTAAGTCTTGTCACATCCTCACCAAATTCTTTTCTCTCCAAACTCATCTATGCATCTAGACCCCTCACTGTTGTCTATACATGAGATATGTTTCTTGGGTAGGTCCTTCCGGTTCTGGATAGACCATAGAAACAATATAAATCCTATCACTCATTTCACACTCTTCAAATAAAAAGATTGAAGTAAGAGTCATGAACTGAGTTGTTCAGAAGTCATTAAAATGAAGTCTGAGTTCTGATCTGAGGTAATCAGAAGTCATAAAAATGAAGTTTGAGTTCTGATCTGAGGTAATCAGAAGTCATAAAAATGAGGTAATCAGAAGTCATCAAAATAATAATGAATATCAAAGAACAAATTCAAGTGTGAACTAGAATGACTCGGTAAGCACGGTATTTGCAATGAATGAAGCAATGATCATAAAGTTTAATTGTGAAGAATAAGTCACAATTAATATGTCAGAAAAGAATTGAACCACTAACATGAAATGACGAATTTTGAAACACAAATAGGAATTCAAGCGAGTGTATTTCCATCGAAAAATCAACAAGTATACAAGACATGGAAATAACTAAGTCAAGAAAATATAACACGTGGCAATCATGGAAGTTAAAATCAGAGAATAACAAACACAAGTAAGTTATTTATATTGCATTACCACGGTTCTTTGAATTCACTAAAAAATGCATTTATGTGACAAATATCTGATACTACCCCTCAAATGTGGCATAACCTTCGAATGCAGTCATGGGAAAAGAATATTCTGGATTGTATTACACATGTCATTCCTGTAAAAATAGATCAGAAAGATTTTGGTCTCCATGCTTTGATGAATCCTTGGCGGTTAGATGTCTTAACTTTAAAATGGGGATTGGGGATACTATAGGTACCATAGCAGTTATTCACATACCTTGGGTGTACAAAGTCACTCTTTCCACAATAGGTACAACAGATCTTTGCTCGGTTTAGACTGATCAACTTAGCTATAGGGTAAAGATAAGCAGGTTATTACTTTGTCTTCTTTTATAAATTTTCTAACAAAATTTTAACAAGCGTAACGGAACCATGAAAATGCATATCCCATTGACTTAAAATACAGTTACAAAAACTGTAATCCACTCTAAAAGAAGGGGAAAAAAGAGAAAATTAGAATAAGTACTGAAATTGGGAGTAGGAAACGTATTTACACAAAACTTTTTCCATGAATAAAATATATTTTTAATTAACATTTACAATAGGGAATTTAATTAAAATACCCAAAGTTTGACTCTGACTTACCAAAATACCCACTTTCTCGCTGATTTTACCAAAATACCCATATTTTCCGCGATGGGTCCCGCGATCGTGGACCCGTGCCCATGTGGCACCCATGTTTGGCCAAAATGTCCCACGGAGCCCCCCAACTATGCCCGCGGTGACATGATTGGCCCCTGTTCGCGATGGTTGTCCGCGATGGGTCCGCAATAGGCAAAAAAATTACAATTTTGGTCCTTTTTTGCACGAATCTTTGCATGCTTTTACTGCTTTTTTCCACAATTATTGTACTTTGAAGACCAATTTGTGGTTAAAATTCACTGGCTTGTTTCATCAATGTTGAATCATTGTACTTGGAATACCAATTTGTGGTTGCAATTCATGTTGGTTGTTTCATCAATGTTGGTTGTTTCATCAATGAGATTTCATCCATAAATATCAGTAAAATGCAATCCATAATTCACACCCATTCCATACTTCTTTCTTGCTTTCTTTTTTCAGTATTTTGTTTTTGAGATACTACTGAAAAAATGAGTTCATCTGTTGCAAAAGCTAAGCTATTTTTCTGTTTCGATGGTGAATGGGTGCAAGACAACAATGAGTGGAATTTTGCTTATAAATCTAAGCATGGTGTAAAATTGTTAATAAACTATACTTATCAGAAGTTTGTTGCATATGCCATGCAAAAATGTGGAATCGACCCTTATGCTGTTTGTAAGTTAGTGTTTAAGAATGGTGATGGGTCATTTGTGGAGTTATCCAACGATGGGGATATCTCTAGTTTTCTGCACTTTGCAGCCGAATCAGAAAGACCTCCATTACTTTTTGTGTATGCCGATTCATCGGTGTGTGACGAAGACGATGACGAAGGTGATGACGACTGTGATGACGAAGACCTTCAAATGGAGGAGCCTGATTTTGTTCCGGAGACGCAACAACAACAACCACAAGAAGAAGAAGAAAAAGAAGACCAAGAAGGACGCTTTGCTGGAGTTGCCGACGACGAAACCCATGTTTTCACAATGGGTAATTCTGATATAGACAGATCAGATACCGATTATGATGAGGACGAAGAATATACCCCTAGTAATAAATCATTTAGTCAGTTAAATAACCTTTTTGATATGCCCCCTATTCTTCCAGACCCGAATACCCATACACAAACCTACGAACCTACACGTTATATGCGCAGCTCAAGGGTACAAGTAGGTCAGATATTTGATTCGAATGATGACTTGGCCACACAGGTCGGAATTAAGTTCATAGAAGAGGGTTTCGAAAGTTACACGCCGAGATCCGACAAAACCAGATATGAAGTTATATGTGGGAGAGAAAATTGTAATTGAAGGCTGTACACGAGGTCCGTGGGCGACAAAGGATGGATATTTGTCATTAGAAACTTGCACGACGAACACACTTGTTCGAGGACGCAACTGAATCCCAACCACAAACAAGCCACCAAAAGGACTTTGGGTGCGATACTGAAAAACAAATTTCTTGATGCTAGCAGGTCAATGCGTCCAAAGGACATCATGAACGATGTACACCAGCAGTACGGGATCACAATTGGTTACCACCAAGGCTGGCGTACACGATGCAGGGCACTACTAATGGTCAGAGGCACGTTTGAGGAGTCATATGAACGACTCCCTGGGTATTTATATAATTTGCAGCTGCACAATCCAGGTACGGTCACCCAGATAAGGACCGATTCAAATGGACGGTTTGAGCAATACGTATTTTACCATGTCATATGTTTACACATTATAAACTATAACATTTACAAAGGGAAACCACCTACGTTTTTGCAGATCCGCACATTTGTGGCAAATCTGCGTCGTGACCTGGTAATAGACGCTGCCCATTTAAAGGGTCGTTACTTGGGTATGATGTTCATGGCGGTTGCCATGGATGGGAATAACTCCATCGTTCCCGTAGCTTTCGGAGTAGGCAAGTCCAAAACCGGGGAGGAGTGGACTTGGTTTCTGTCCATGTTGAGACAAGCTATCGGAGACCCGCAAGGGTTGGTGTTTATGTCCGACAGGGCTCCTTCCATAAGCGTCGCAATCTCTGCCATGTACCCAAACGCCCCTCACGCCTTATGTTGTCGACATTTGGAGATGAACGCCAAAGGCCAGGACAAACGTATTACCACCTACCACGATGTCTACTGGAAGGCATGCAAAGCATATACGACTCGGGAGTTTGACCGGTACATGAATGTTCTATGAGTTAGTGCCAAGAAAGCAGTCAAAGTCATGGACGATGTTGGACCGGAGAGGTGGTTCGTGGCCCATTTTCTTGCACAACGGTATGACATTCTGACCTCCAATAGTGCAGAGTTGGTGAATGCACTCTCCCGTTTTGCGCGTAGATGTCCGATTGTTACTCTTATGGAGTACTTTCGGGCCTTTCAACAAGAGTGGTACCAACTTCGACGCCGAAAAGGAGCTGAGCTGCATAATAGACTCACACCAGCGGCGGAGGAGATAGTTCTCCTCAGGGCGGGTCACGCGTCGACATGGAGGGTAAGCGAAATCGGGTATGGGAGGTACCAGGTTCGGGATAACCAACTTGACGCGATTGTCGAGATGACCGACCATGTTTGTTCATGTTTCCAATGGCAAAAATCTGGGTTACCGTGCGGCCATGTCATCGTTGCGGCAAGACATATGGGTCGTAGAGATTGCGGCGACTTGGCTGTAACTTTCTTCACGTCCGAAACTTACCGGGCAACATACGCAGAGGTAATAAATCCAGCTGGACCCCCTGAAGCATGGGTGTCTCCACCCGACCCCCTTCCGCCATGCTATCCACCGTTAAACACTAAGAACAGAGCCGAGAGACCGAGAAAGAACGACCGACGTCCGTCATGTGGTGAAGGTTCGATACAGCGAAAATGTACTCGGTGCCAATGCGTATGACATACTCGTGGAGGTGTCCAAATCCCGCCCCTTCAACTGTGCTAAGGAGTAGACGTTCAGTCAGCTAACTAAGTAACACGCAGGGCCCATCGGAGCTTGAGCCACATGGACCTATATCATATGATACCGTTGATCTGAACATTGATTTCCCTTGATTGGGACGAAAAATATTGTATGTTTAGTGCGCTTGTTTTGATATATAACATGATTTTATCTACTTTATCGACCTGTTCTAATTTATCAAACATAAGTTATGTACGTTGATCTGAACATGGACATGGATAATCATGGTCACATGGCATGGGATGATGATCATAATAGTAGTAGTCTAAATGGAGAGAATGGTAATGGTTATATAGAACTATATCATATGATAGCGTTGACAGGGACCTAAGTTGTGTTAGAGCAAAGACAGGGACCTAAATTGTGTTAAAGCAAAGACAGGGACCAAAAATAGCCAACATGCAGTAAAAGCATCCACATTTGCCTATAAATAACCCATGCTAGATTAGTCGTAAAACACATATACGAGAACATATTATTCGTTAACGTATTCTTACATGGCATCCCCAAACCTTCATGTTTGGTGCTTTAGGCGTTTATCTGAATCGCTTTCAGACACTGACAAATAGTTATATGGTTAGTGTGCATGTTTCATTGAGTTTTGCTTGTTACTACCTGTTGGTCCCGAAGGCCTATACAAGTTTGTAGAAAGGGGGGGGGGGGGGTTGAATACAAACACACAGATTTTACTTTTCTAAATTGTTTATTGATAAATCATTAACAATTTACAGCTTGTTGCGGAAACAAGATTAAGGATAAACCTAAATCTAAACAAGTTGGAACACTAAGGTTTCTTGCACTAAGAGAGATAAGAAAATTACTAATAATAACCTATCTTGAGATAAGAGATTGAACTTGTCCAGAGTTAGCAAGTTACTTCAAATGAAGTGGGTTCATCTCTTTATATACTGCATGCATTTAATGCAAGTCAGTATACACTTTACACGTGTCATCAGCTGGTTGGTTGCATGTCATTGACCTTGGTTGACAACCTTAGTAGCCGCATGGATGAACAGTGTAGTATCAGAGTGGTTGTACGATTTCAGACAGTCGGAGGTTCTTTTCTGACAATTCGTACGGAGTCGTGCAAGGGGGGTTAAGACAAAAGTACTTTGTACGGAGGACTTCATGATCAGCTTTCGTTGATTCAGAGCATTATCATTTTCTATTCAGCGAATGATAAAGTTCAGCGATAGCTGAAGTCTTGTACTTGATACTTCACGTTGAGTGGACAAATCTGAGTCTTCGCTGATCCGCATCAGTTCATTAGGAGACTTGTCGCTGGTTCTTGAGCTTGATCTTCGACTTCAGCGTAGAACCTTTGTTGACGTGAAACTTGTCTTCAGGGATCATAAGTAAACAACTAACTTATCAGCGATCATCATAATGACTGAACAGACTCAGAGTATTAATGGTGAACAGTGTTCGCTGAATGTCTAATTTAAAGAGCGAGAGTTCCTATCAGCGGTACTGTAAGATCTTAGTACTTATCAGCGATAGTGAAACTCTGATACATATTGTTTACTTACAATTTTCACTAAGTATAAGAGAGGGTCATTATCAAATCACTGAGGGTTTGGATCAACAATCTCCCCCTATTTGATTATGACATAGCAACAAAGAAAATTGCTATTTAATGAAAACATAAGGATAAAAAGAACTCATAAAATATTTGTCCCTTTTACTGTTTTCTGGGATCTTTTCAGTACTGATGAAGTAAAGTACGTTCGCTGAAATCTTTCTTTAAAACTTTGAATCAGGTTACAAAGAGAAATGAAAAGATTACAAGTACAAGCGAAATAAATTACAAGTACAGAAGAATAACTGATACAATAGAGAAAAGGGCGATCATATCAGCTTGTAAAGGGTTCTTCCTTGATGAGAAGTTCATCAAGGGTCTTTGATGTGGGGATCATCCAGTCAGGGACATCTACTCCTTGATTCTTTTTCTTCAGAGCTGCTTCAAAAATCAAGGGCTTCAGGTGTCTAGCTTTGATGTCGCGTCTGACTTCACACCAGTATACGAGATCTCTGAGTTGTTCGATGGGAGAGATGTCGAGCTCAGAGATACGTTGAAAGTGATGATTTCCATAGTAGTCTAAAAAGAATATACCATAGGGATCACTTACAACTGTGCCAGGAATGAATGTTTCTCCAGGTGGTAGGGAGGTGTCAAGCATTGAGAGATCGGCATCAGGGCCAACAACTTCAGCACGAGAGAAACCAATGCCCGTTTCATTCCGAATAGTAGGACCTGAACCAGAAACTTTCTTTTTCTTATCAGAGACTTTTCTTGGTTGAGGAAGAGTAGGAGGAATATCCACAGCAGATGAAAGCAGGTCGATCTGTTTGTTTAAGATCTTCTCGACATGGCTTTTGAACTTTGAGCGCGATCCCTGAATGGCTAATTTTGTTTCTAACCATTCAGAGAGACCAAACTTTTCTAAGGTAGCAGCATAGAAGGTTTGCTTGGTTTTGTCATCTCTGTAGACATCCACTTCAACAACAGGAACTTCAGCGTACAGTCTTCCTCTGATGTTTGCCTTGACGATTTTGGATGGTCTAGATCGATAGGTCAGCATTTGTTTAGCCCATTCCAAAGTCGTGTCAGAGACCTTAGTCTTTTCTCTAACGATCTCTTGAGCATCATCCCATAGCTGACGTTGAACATCAATGGGAACTCTTTTCAGCTTGGGGTCTTTTATTGATCGTTTAGAAAGCTGGATGGCGTATTCTCTGTCCTTTTCTTCAGCTTCCTTTCTTTCAGCGATTAGGCGTTCAGCTCTGAGGTGTTCCTTGTATTCCTTTTTGGAAATTCTGAACTTTGGAGGAACTGAAGGAAGTTGATCACGCCTCAGAATGATTCGCTGATCCTCGAATCGCTTTATTATCTCCTCTCTTCTTTTCTGATCCTCTTCACTTAGCTTTTGAGGAGCTAAGGAAGGTCTGCCTCTGTGCGAGAGTAGCTGTTCTTCTGGTTCATCAGTCTCAGAGATTAAATCTAAGACTGGGATTATTTCTTCAGCAGCAGCTGGTATTATTGGTAAAGTCGCAGTTGTGGAGCCTTCATCGATATCCTCAAACAGGGGAGAGGACTAGCTGACAAACCGGCTTTTCAAGCAAGATCGTCAGATTGTCATCTTCAGCGATGCTTTTGCCTTTGCTTTTCTCAGCTCCAGAGGCTGAGGGCTTTGTCTTTGTCCGCTCCCCTGAAGGTTCATTTATCGAGATTCCCTTAAGAGCTTTGATCTTCGGAGCAGGTTTGACGATAAAGAAGTCATCGTCATCTTCGTCATCATCATCATCATTCTTTGGAGAAGAGGATGGTTCATCATCAGGGATGTCGACGGCTTCATCATCTTCTGCTTCGGATTCAGTTTTATCAGCTTCTTCTTCGAGTTGCTCCCCCTCAGATACAGAGGCGAGCTTCTCGGTTTCCTCAGGGTTTTCATCTCCCTGAGGTCCAGCGGTGGTTTCTTCAGCATCCTTCTCTCCCCTGATAGATTCATCATGGGAAAGGTCTTCAGCGCTTTTATAGAGATCTTCAGCGCTCTTCTCCCCCTCTTTTTCATGATGACTGGAGGAGGAATGGGTTGATTCAGCAGCGTTGGTAGGTTCTCTGTCTTCTTGGCCAGAGATACCTATCAAATCTTCAATCTTTGCTATTCTGTCTTGAAGGCCAGAGATAGCAGGATTGATCTTTTCCAGCTCAGTGCGATCCGCCGCTGTGAAATTGTCAGATGCAGGGACAGGGGCAGGAGCAGGAGTATTCGCTTTGTGTAGGAGCTGCTCGATCATCGATTTCATCGAACTAACATCGGTCTTTACAGAGCCTAAGTCAGTCTTTACAACAGACATATCTCCCTCTAGTTGTCCAACCGATGTCTTCAGCGTTGTGACCTCGCTGGACATGGATGAAACTGGATTTTTGAGAGAGGTGTAGCTTGTGTAGATGTCAGCGAGCACCTTGGCGAAGTCGCTGAGAGTGTTATCAACTTGCTTCAAGTCATCTGTGGAAGCCTTCTTTTCCACCACCGTTGTCAGCTTGTTCAGATTCTCTCCAGCGTTTGTTACAGCTGTAGAGTTATTTGAAAGAGTGGTGGTGAGATCTGTCAGCGTTGTCTCCACAGCTTTCAGAGAGGCGTTGATGTCTCCCAAATTAGGACCTGTAACATATAAGAACTTGTGAACATAGGAAAGCTCAGAAGTTTGGGGTTTAGTGACAGTGTTTATGGGTTGGTGTGTACCTGCAGGAGGATTGATGAACTCGTCAAAATTACGGGTTCCTGAAAAGTGTTCCATGTCATCTTCAAAAGTGCCCATGGATTGTCCTGCATGTCCAGTCTTCGTCATTCCTGGAGAATCAGCTTTAGGTTCCGTAGAAATGATGGCATCTCCAGCGAGATCTGGAGGAGAGACCAAATGAGTAGAGGGAGGAGCGAAGGATGAGAATGGGGGTTGGGTTCTGAGTTCAGCGTTGGATTCGCTGACAATCACTTCATCAGTCTTTTGAGAGACTGAAGGAGGTTGGGTAGGTTCCAAGTTAGTAACCTCAGCGTTTAGAGACGCTGAAGTTGGGATGGAATGGATGGGTTGTTCAGGTGTGGCAGAGCATACCACTGAACGTTTCTTCAGCTCTGCAGAAAGAGCTGAGGAGTCTTCAGCATGAAATTGCTGGGGTTGCTCCTTTGTTTTCTTGATCCTTTTAGAACCAAGTGGGGTAAATGATTGTTTCCTTTTCTTAGAAGGAGAGGATTTTGTGGCCAGGGTATCAGCGATGGGTATTGTCGCTGAAGGAGCCACAGAATTAGAAGAAGAAGGGTTGAGAAGAGTCAAGAGTGTAGAAAGACGTACCTCATTCACCATTGGTTTGAAGTCGAGTATCTTTGGGCCGACCTGAGAGAGTTTCAGGTCACCATCAGTTGGGTAGCTCTCCTTCAAGCCATATTGGAAGATGGCGCTGATGAATCGGGGGCAAGAAACCCATGGAGGTCTGTCAGCGACGGTGTCCACTCTTAGAACTAGGTCATCATAGATAATCGATGCCCAGTCTATGTTGAGACCTTTCAGCAGTGCATATCCCATTGCTTGCTGAGGTTTAGCGGCTTGGTCAGAGGAGCCGCTCTTTGCAGTCATGCAGCTGATTAGATGAGCGAAGATGAAATTCATCTCGCTGGGCATTTTCGATTTCTTGATAATCGTCAGCTTCTTCTCAGCCTTCATGTCTCTTCCGATTTCCCATACATAGCCCATTGCATCGAAAAATGCAATGATGGCTTCCCTGTCTGAGTTTTTCTTGGGGTCAGGGAGGGGAACGAATGGTTTTTCCTTGGTAGCGATGGGAAGGCTGAGAGCTTTGCGAATAATGGCAGGGGTGATCTTCATGGTGCCATATTCGATATCGCAGAGGATGCAATCGATTGTTTTGGAGGGGTCTTTGGCTGAAGGTAGTTGAGAGTGTCTGGCTGAGTACCAGAATTGTGAGAGCAAAAGATGATGTGCAGGAGGTGTTATGGTCAGGGCTGTGGAGATGCAGCAATTCTTTAGGAATTTCACAGCATCATCTAGATGTGTGACTTGCTTTCGAGGAGGAAACTCGAGAAGCGCATAGATGTTGTTCACCTTAGTCCAATCCAGTTTGTCAAGGGCAAACTTGACTTGAGGAGCCTTGAGGATGTCCACTTCCTCAGAATCAGCGGAGATGTTCTCAGCGGTAGCAGGAATGTCAGACGATGCCATTTCTCTGTATTATCAGTTCAACCAAAGATGTTAACAAATAAGAATTATCTTAATGTGGAAAGATCTTCCATTAAGATGGTTCAAATTTTATCCATTTCATTCAGACACAAAAGTCTTAATGAAGATTAGGGTTTTTCTTGATTTTAAGAAACGAAATGTAAAACCCATTTATTCTTGTTATCCAGTTTTCTATGAAGAAATAGATTCTGGAAACGAATGAAGAACAAGTTTAAGATTTTTGCATTTAAACTTGAAGAACAACCATGAAATGGTTGTGTTCATAAAACCATGAAAGAAAATGATTTCATTTTAAGAAGTTCTTTTGTTTGATCTTGTTAAAACAAGGAAAAGATCGGAAACAAGTTATACGCATTTGGTAATAAATAAGAACATATTAACCTTGATGTTTGATGAAGAAGATGATGAACAGTTCTTGAAGTATTTGAAAGCACAAATGCAACAGTGAATTCTTTCTTGCGGAGGAAGATTGATCGCGTAAAAGAGAAATATAAACAAAGAATTTGTTTATATAGAGATTTTAGAAAGAGAAAATCTTGAGCGGGAAAAGATTTTCATCATGACGCGGACACGTGTTTGCATTTGATTGGAAGTTTGAACGAGACGTGCAAACGTGTGTCAGAAAGAGAAAACGTGTCGGGGTTTATCCATTGCAATGACGTCACAACTGTCCTTTCATATTCTTTTAGGATGTCTCTGAGGTTTTGAAAAACTCAGGGACTCTTTTGTAAACATGAAGCACTGAATGAAAATATCAGTGATGGTTTTAAGAATTTTCAAAATATCGTTGTTAAGGAAGAGATATTCAGCGATGCAATTTGTTTTGAAATCTTGCATTTTCATGCGATTGTCAGAGAGAGAAAACATACCTTGATATCAGCTTAACCAAGTTTTATTCAGAGAGAAGATGTTTGAATAGGTAATACGAGTTGATTTTATCCTATCGCTGATTCATGTTAACCACTGAAGATTTTATCCTTTAAAGTTCAGCATTCCAAGCACGCTGATGAGAAAGTTGAATCTTGTCTCATCAAGAGGTTTGGTAAATAAATCAGCTAACTGATAATCAGTTGGGATAAAATGAAGTTCTATATCACCATTCATCACATGATCTCTGATAAAATGATATCTGATTTCTATGTGTTTGGTCTTTGAATGTAGTACTGGATTGTTTGCTATAGCGATGGCACTTGTGCTGTCGCAATAGATTGGAATTTTGGAGAGCTGAAGATCATAGTCAAGTAGCTGATTTCTCATCCACAAGACTTGAGAACAACAGCTTCCAGCAGCTACATATTCAGCTTCAGCTGTGGAAGTGGACACTGAATTTTGCTTTTTACTTGTCCAACTTACCAGCTTTCCACCCAGGAGCTGACATCCTCCTGTGGTGCTTTTCCTATCCAATTTGCAACCTGCAAAATCACTATCTGAATAGGCGGTTAGATCGAATCCTGAATCTTTGGGATACCAAAGACCTAGGTTCGTTGTACCCTTAAGATATCGAAATATTCGCTTTACAGCTTTCATATGAGATAGCATAGGTTCAGCTTGATATCGTGCACACAAACATGTTGCATACATAATATCGGGCCGGCTAGCTGTAAGATACAAAAGAGAGCCGATCATCCCACGGTACAGCGTGACATTAACAGGTATTCCCTTTGAATCCTTGTCAAGTGTCAGCGGTGGTGCCATAGGGGTTTTCATAGCTGAACTATGAGTTAAATCAAATTTCTTCAGCATATCTTTAACATACTTTCCCTGATTGATAAAAGTTCCTTTTTCAATTTGCTTAATCTGAAGACCAAGGAAATATGTTAGTTCACCCATCATGCTCATTTTATACTCATCTTTCATTCTATCAGCGAAACGAGTACAAAGCTCAGGGTTAGTAGAACCAAATATAATGTCATCAACATATATTTGAACTAGAATGATATGACCTTTCACTTTTCTAAAAAATAGAGTTTTGTCAATCTTACCTCGCTCAAAATTTTCAATATGGAGATAAGTAGAAAGAGTGTCATACCATGCACGAGGAGCTTGCTTCAAGCCATAAAGTGTCTTGTCCAGTTTATAAACATAACCTGGACGCTTAGAATCTGAGAATCCTGGAGGTTGTTCCACATACACTTCTTCATTCAGCTTTCCATTTAGAAACGCTGACTTAACATCCATCTGATGTACTTTGAAGTTTTTGTGTACAGCATATGCTAAGAATAGATGAATAGATTCAAGTCTTGCTACTGGAGCAAATGTTTCGTCATAATCTATACCTTCCTCTTGTCTGTATCCCTGAGCAACAAGACGAGCTTTGTTGCGGGTTACAGTACCATGTTCGTCCAACTTGTTTCGATAGACCCATTTCGTGCCTATTACTGTTTTATCAGTTGGTCTCCGAACAAGTTTCCAAACTTTGTTTCTTTCGAATTCAGTCAGCTCTTCTTGCATTGCGCTGACCCAGTTTGGATCTTTGAGGGCATCATCTATTTTCTTTGGTTCAATTAGAGAAATAAAGTTAACAAATAAACAAATATTACCTGCACTTCGTCGAGTCTGAACACCAGCGTTTGGATCACCAAGAATTTGATCAATTGGGTGATTTACAGTCCATCGTTGAGCCGGAGCATAAGTCGCTGACTCATCTTGAACTGGAGGAACTGAAGATGAGGCTTCAGCTACTTCTGGAGTTTCAGTTAAGAGAGGAATACTTGCATTTGTCATTTCATTTACTGATTGCTGAGAGATAGATGGAATGTCTGAGGCATTTGGTTCAGCGGTAGGTATAGTGTTTATAGGAACAGCTGAGACCCATGATGTTTCAGCTTCACTGTTCTGCATGTTTGGAATGATAGGACTATCATCTTCTACTGGATGAGCATGAGGAGTGGGAATATCTTCTGAATCACCAAGATGAGAAAACATCCATTGATTCAGTTCTTCAGTATCAGCGGACGGTTTAGAGTTCGCTGAACGGGATTCGTCAAACGTGACGTGAATAGTTTCTTCTACAGTTTGTCTTCTACGATTGAAGACTCTGAAGGCTTTGGAAACTGAGGAGTATCCAAGAAAGATTCCATCATCAGCCTTAGGATCAAACTTTCCAAGAGCATCTCTGTTGTTCAGTATGAAACACTGACATCCAAAGATGTGAAGAAAGCTGATTGAAGGCTTTCTCCCATGAAAGAGTTCATAGGCTGTCTTTTTGAATCTTTTAACTATCAACGACCTGTTTGGCGTAAAACAAGCAGTGTTGACAGCTTCTGCCCAAAACTGAGTAGGCAGGTGACAATCGCTGACAATTGAACGTGCAGCTTCAATAATTGTTCTATTTCTTCTTTCAGCGACTCCATTTTGTTGCGGTGTTCTCACTGAAGAGAAGTTGTGAGAAATACCCTTACTCTCAAGGAAGGAATCAAGAGAACTGTTTTTGAATTCAGTTCCATGATCACTCCTTATTGAGCGAACGGTCAGATTGTTCAGGGTTTCCATCTTCCGAACAAAGGTGATGAGTTCTTCAGGGGTGTCACTCTTAGAACGGAGAAACATTACCCAAGTGAAGCGAGAGAATTCATCAACTATGACCAGCGTATATTTCTTTCCAGCGATGGATTGTTTGTTAACAGGGCCAAATAAATCCATATGGAGTAGTTGTAGAGGAGATGACACTGAAGAAACTTGCTTTGATTTAAAGCTTGCTTTGGTCCGCTTCCCTTTTTGGCGTATGAATGCTGAGGTAGACCAGTGACTAACTCTTTTGAAGAAAGAGTGTTCAGTGTCTTGAAATTTAGATGAGATAGCCTCTTATGCCATAGCCAGTTGACATCAGATGAGGCCTTTGAGAAGAAACAGGAGTTCTCAGTGGTTGTTGAGTCCATGTTTATTACATAAACATTTTCCAAACAATAACCGCTGAGAGCTATCTTCTCCTTTTTGTCAGCGACAAAGCAGGATTCCTTAGTAAAGATTACTTTGTTATCCATGTCGCAAAGCTGACTGATGCTTAGAAGATTATGCTTCAGCCCTTCAACATATGCGACTCTTCTGAAGGAGGTTGTACCATTTGAAAGTACACCATACCCTCGGGTATGTCCTTTTCCATTTCCACCGAAAGTCACAGAGGGACCCTTCTCTTCCTTGTATTCAGCGAGCAGGCTTTTCTTTCCAGTCATGTGTCTAGAGCATCCGCTATCGAGATACCAGATACCCTTCTTAACCTGCAATACAAAGGAAGATTAGTTTTTCTTGGGTACCTACTTGACCATGTATACACATTTGTCAGTGGAAGTAGTTGGAATGGAAGATTCAGCAGTCTTCGCAGCATTTGAAGATTCAGCTTTGTCTTTCTTCACTTTGGTTAATTTCTTAACTTCAGTGGTAGGATTCACCTTGACCTGATTTGCACCAGGGTTGGTCTTCTTTGCCTTGGGGGCAATCTTCACCTTAGCTATCTTTTCAGCTTTGGTGGCTGTGGGACACTTACTAGCAATATGATCGGTAAGTCCACAGAGATAACATTTCCTATAACTAAAAATAGTTCTAGGACCATTTGAATGTTGAGCTTTTGATTTCGAATTAGAAGTGCCAGCACCAAGTAAACTATTGGCTTTAGAAATGGGATGAACATTTAGTTCTTCAGATTTCTTACCAAGGATATCCACTATGAGTCTAGGAGTAGATCGCTGAATAGATCCAGAGATCTGCTTCCTTGATCCAGAGGAATGAGCCACTGAAGCTTTAGAAGCATTCAGCTTTGGTACTAAGGTACCCTTCTGAGGATTCTGGTAAATAACAATTCCTTTACCTTTGTCTTTAGAGACAGAGGTAGGTTTTGAATAAACCATTTTCTCCTTGCCTTTTGAGGAGGTATGAGTTTTCTCAGGGATTGGTGTAATGGACGAGGAGCACTGAGAAGATGAAGTATCAGCGACTGAGGATACGAACGTTCCAAATTTAAGCATTGAACGCTCAGTGGTTGGTTTTGGAGTATCATATTTGTAACCCAAACCACGTTTATCACTCAGGGGAATCTGAGACTTTATTATCTCAGTGATCTTTGTTGAAGAATTACACCATCCTTCAACAGTAGCTTTTTCAGCTTTTAATGCAGCGATAGCTTCTGCTCGTTCGATTTTGACTAGCTGATTTAAATATACTTGATCTTTAAAATCTTCTTCAATTTTAGAAAGCTTTTCTATTTGAAGGTGGCAGTTTTTAAGCTTTTCAGCGAGATCAAGGTTTTGGTTTTCAACCACAGTTTTGTCGTTCATGGCTTCGTATAAACTTCTAGTCAAGAGATCGATCTTACGGAGACTATCAGCTTCATCAATATTTGCAATATTGGTAAAGAAGGAAGGTGATACCTGAATAGCAGATGTTGAAGTGGAGGGAATGTCTGAGCTTTCTTCCTCTTCTTCAATCTTGGCCATAAGACATAGATTTGCTTCATCATCTTCAGAGTCAGATGACGATGCTTCTTCATCAGAAGCAGCCCAATCATAGTCAGCCATCAGGCCTTTATTCTTCTTCTTAAAGTTTTTCAGCTTAGCATATTTTTCTTTCAGCTTTGAATATTTGTCATCTTTATTCCTTGGAACAAAGGGTTTCTTTGTAAAAGCTGAGGGTCTATAAACTTTCTTAGACCTGCACTCGTTAGCGAAATGTCCTGTCTTTTCGCAGTTAAAACAAGTAGCAGTAGCCTTATCAACAAAAGCTGGTGATCTAGGCTTGTCAGTTATGGAAAGAGGTTTGTTCTTTCTAAACATTTTCTTTTTGGCAAATCTCCTGAACTTTTTAGTTAGGAGAGCCAAAGATTCATCATCATCTGAATAATCAGAATCTGATGACCTTTCAGAGGTACTTTCTAACTCAGTGATAGTGACCGAGGGTCGCTGAGTAGAGGGTTCCTCTGAGATTAAAGCAACAGGGGTGCTTTTGGAATCTTTTACAAGATTCTTCTTAAGATGGCTCGATTGCTCATGATTCAGCAACGTGCCATATAAGGTTGAAAGGGTCATTGATTTTAGATCCTTTGACAGCTTGAGACACATAGCATAATTGTCCCAGCTTTCAGGTAAACATTCTAGAAATTTTGTCAGTACTTCAAAGTTAGAATATTCCTTACCAACAGTTTTCAGATCTATAATTAAACAATTAAAACGTTGGTGAACTTCAGAGAGAGATTCATTCTTACCAGAAATGAAGATTTTGTATTGTCTTACCAGGTTGATCTTTCTTGAGTCCTGGACTTCAGACGTTCCTTCATACTGAACACATATTGTGCCCCACATGGCTTTTGATGTTTTCAGATTCATGACGGAATGGTAGACTTCGTCAGGAAGAGCCATGGATAGTATGGATCTGGCTTTTGTATCTATAGCCACTTTCTTCTTATCTTCGTCAGTCCATTGAAAGATTTCCTTAGGTACCAACCTTTCTGGAATAGCAGGTCTATTCTCAGCGGCTGGAACAGCAGCATCAATTCTTACAGGGATGAATGGACCATTTTCGAGATAGTAAGGCATAGTAGGGTCTACACCTTCTAAGAAGAGTGTCATCCTATTTTTCCATAAGTTGAAGTTATCTTTGGAAAATCTAGGGGGTTTAGCAAGAGAACCATTGTCTATATAATTTGTGTTTGTGTTGGTGGCCATTTTCAGATAATAGCAAGGAAGAGAAATATCTTAGATTAGATCTTGTTTATGAGATTAAACAAATTCGCTCTGATACCACTTGTTGGTCCCGAAGGCCTATACAAGTTTGTAGAAGGGGGGGGGGGTTGAATACAAACACACAGATTTTACTTTTCTAAATTGTTTATTGATAAATCATTAACAATTTACAGCTTGTTGCGGAAACAAGATTAAGGATAAACCTAAATCTAAACAAGTTGGAACACTAAGGTTTCTTGCACTAAGAGAGATAAGGAAATTACTAATAATAACCTATCTTGAGATAAGAGATTGAACTTGTCCAGAGTTAGCAAGTTACTTCAAATGAAGTGGGTTCATCTCTTTATATACTGCATGCATTTAATGCAAGTCAGTATACACTTTACACGTGTCATCAGCTGGTTGGTTGCATGTCATTGACCTTGGTTGACAACCTTAGTAGCCGCATGGATGAACAGTGTAGTATCAGAGTGGTTGTACGATTTCAGACAGTCGGAGGTTCTTTTCTGACAATTCGTACGGAGTCGTGCAAGGGGGTTAAGACAAAAGTACTTTGTACGGAGGACTTCATGATCAGCTTTCGTTGATTCAGGGCATTATCATTTTCTATTCAGCGAATGATAAAGTTCAGCGATAGCTGAAGTCTTGTACTTGATACTTCACGTTGAGTGGACAAATCTGAGTCTTCGCTGATCCGCATCAGTTCATTAGGAGACTGGTCGCTGGTTCTTGAGCTTGATCTTCGACTTCAGCGTAGAACCTTTGTTGACGTGAAACTTGTCTTCAGGGATCATAAGTAAACAACTAACTTATCAGCGATCATCATAATGACTGAACAGACTCAGAGCATTAATGGTGAACAGTGTTCGCTGAATGTCTAATTTAAAGAGCGAGAGTTCCTATCAGCGGTACTGTAAGATCTTAGTACTTATCAGCGATAGTGAAACTCCGATACATATTGTTTACTTACAATTTTCACTAAGTATAAGAGAGGGTCATTATCAAATCACTGAGGGTTTGGATCAACACTACCGTTGTTCTACGAACTAACTATATTAATTAATGTTCATCAACAGATGCATATCCACAATTGTTCACCATGAAAGTCCACCATGGTGGGTACTTCACGGAACCACCCAAAATACATTATATCCGTGGTCTAGAAATTTATGTTGACATGTTAGATGTGGAGGATCTTTCTATGCAACTGCTTGAACAGATCATGAAAGAGCTGGACTATGAAGAACCAAAATATAATAGGTTGTATTTTAAGAGGCCGAATGCAGACTTCTTGACTGGACTGGTAGAATTGAGTACCGACGAAGATGTAGCCAACATACGCCAATATGTTGACAGCCATACTATGATTGAAGTGTACATCGAGAAAGTGGAGCTTAACACTTTGAGACTCGTCTCGCCAGAGCATGAGAGAAGTCGACCCGGATTGTCAAAAACCAAACCATCGTCTAGCTGTAGCCTCAAATTTGGATAATTTTGTACTGTATTGATTAGTATGTGTTTGTTATGAAATAATCTTGTATAACATCTATGAGTTGTATTTTTAATATGAACCACTTTTCAGACAAATTTCAGACTACTTAAACACTACTTTTCAGACAAATTAAGACATTTATTCATGAGCAAACTTCAACATGAAACATCAACATAAAAACTCCATGAAGGAAACAACAACATACAAACAGGAAAGAAACGAAACAAAAATGTCGAACTGGAAAAGTACAAAACAACAACACATAAACAACAAAGTACTAAAGCAACACCCGTACCACCACCTACTAAAAATTTGCTTTAGTTTGATCAATCCAACTTTTCTTGTCGCTTACCTTCGCTTGAAGAATTGCGAAGTCTTGCAAAATGTGGTGAATTTCTTCTTTTTCTCGACGAATACGAGTCTCTCTATCTTTTATATCCCCTTTCATCCTTTTGATCTCCTTTTCTTCCACTTCGATCCTTATCAAGTGGACTTCCTTCCTGGACATCATCTGTTTCCACTCTTCTGTCAGTTGGTCTATCTCCTTTTCCCTTTCTGCTATCGCGATCTGGAGTTTCACGGACATTCTTTCAAGTGTAGACGATGGGTTAGATGACGATGCCATTTGTTTACTGAAGAAAGAAAGCAAGAAAGAAAGAAGTATGGAATGGGTGTGAATTATGGATTGCATTTTACTGATATTTATGGATGAAATCTCATTGAGGAAGATGAATTTTAACCACAAATTGGTCTTTAAAGTACAATAATTGTGGAAAAAAATAGTAAAAGCATGCAAAGATTCGTGCAAAAAAAGGACCAAAATTGTAATTTTTTGCCTATCGCGGACAACCACTGCGGACATGGGCCAATCATGTCACCGCGGGCATAGTTGGGGGGCTCTGAGGGACATTTTGGCCAAACATGGGTGCCACGTGGGCACGGGTCCGTGATCGCGAGACCCATCGCAGAAAATATGGATATTTTGGTAAAATCAACAAAAAATGAGTATTTTGATAACGCAGAGTCAAACTTTGGGTATTTTAATTAAATTCCCTTTGCAATATCTAACGGATTCAATATTCAAAAATTAAAAATGTAAATTTTTAAGGAAATAAATCATTAATTAAAATGCGGTAGAAACGACAAAAGAGTGTTAACCAAACGCTCTTGAAGGCGCATGGCCTTACGGGTAGAAGTAGAGCTTACGAACTATATATACGAAAACTAGTATGTGTAAATCAGTGCTGGGATCTGATGTGACGCGTGTCCGTTAGCCAGCTGTATCCCAAATACAACCGCTTCTTCCAGTCACAACCGGTTACCCCACCTTCTCCACCGGTTTAACCGGTCATCCCTATCCTCTCTGTCATATAAAACCATCCATTCATCCCCTCCAAACCTTCCATCATTCTTTACCAATTTCATCTCATAATTTCTGCAAATTCCATCTTATTTTCTCTTTAGTCTTTCAGATGTTTATGGCTTGTAGTAATCCGAAGAAAGATATGGATCGGATCAAAGGGCCATGGAGTCCTGAAGAAGACGACATGCTTCAACAACTTGTTGAAAAACATGGCCCTAGAAATTGGTCTCTTATCGGAAAATCTATACCTGGTAGATCCGGTAAATCGTGCCGGTTACGGTGGTGCAACCAGCTTTCGCCGCAGGTGGAGCACCGAGCGTTTACGGAGGAGGAAGACGAGACGATTCTCCGTGCTCACGCACGGTTTGGGAACAAGTGGGCGACGATTGCACGGTTGTTGTCTGGCCGTACGGATAACGCCATTAAAAACCACTGGAACTCGACCTTGAAGAGGAAGTGTTCATCTATGACTAATGAAGAGTTTAGCGAATTTGCTATTCAACAGCCTTCGTTAAAACGATCGGTGAGCGCCGGATCGGCGGTTCCGGTTTCGGGTCGGTACATGAATCCGGGTAGTCCGTCCGGATCCGACGTGAGTGATTCCAGTGTGCCTGCGATTTCTTCGTCGCACGTGTATCGGCCAGTCGCTAGGTCCGGCGCCGTCGTCGAAATCGCGACGCCGTCGTCTCCTCCGCTTCCGCCACCGTTGCCGCCGAAGGATCCTCCTACTTCGTTAAGCTTATCGCTTCCAGGAGTCGAAGTAAAAGAGATGACGACATCCACCGCGACGCCGATGCAGCTAATGCCACCAAAACCGGTGGCGAAACACTTACCACCACCAACGCCGCCGCCGCCTCCACCGATCCCTATCCTAGCCATGCCGTTACGGCAGGTTCCGATCGATCGTCAACAAAACCTAAACCTAAACAACACCGACCTCATGTCATCGATCCCGATGGCGATTTCAACGGCGATGCTTCAACTAAAAGTATCTCGAGATCCGGTGGCGGCTGTGGATCAACCGGAGAAGGCTTTCACGCCGTTCAGTGCAGAGTTCTTGTCTGTGATGCAAGAAATGATTAGGAAGGAGGTGAGGAATTACATGACAAGTGTAGAACAACATATTCCACAACAACGATCCGGCGACGGTGGCGGAATGTGTATGAAACAGGCGGCGAGTGGCGTCGGCGAAGGGTTTAGGAACGAAGCGGTGGTGAAGAGAATCGGGATTAGCAAGATCGATTAGACATAGATTTATTGGTAGATGATGATCGGAGCCGGCGGCCGTGAAACCCTGAAAATTTGAGACGATGATCGGAGAAAAGGCAAAGAAACGATCTTTGTTACATTTCTCTCTGTTAATTATATAAATGTGCCCTTGGAAAGAAAAGACTAAAAAGGAAAAAATAATTATGTACAGGGTAATATTTGCAAATGTTAGAGAAATAGAGGGGGTAAAAATGGAGGTTTAGAAAAAAGACCTTCCTTTTCGATTTCAATCTTGATGGGTGTTTTTGATCTTTGGTTCCAAATTTCCAATAGCTTTTTTGATCATGTTCAATATTTTTTTTTTTTGAAAGGCAAAGTTTATTAAAAAACAACCACCAAGAGTTACAGAACACATAGTCCAAACCAACACAGCGACCAAGCTCTAAGAACAACCAACAAACGAATCAAGGAAGAAGAAACAACCATGTCGGTTTGCAAGGAGCAAACCAACAGCTGAAAACCTGCACTGGGGCAGTTCCTAGTATGCATCGTGGCTGAACAGACGTCGCGTCTTAAACCACCCAGCAGATTGCCGAGAGCTGCTAAACCACCAGATCCCTCCCACCAGATCATGTTCAATATTTGATCAAGTAAAAATGCTATTTTGCAATGAAAAAACTGTGGGAATCAAAAGTAACCCAAAATTGTGAGGGGTCAAATTCGAGCAAATGCCACGGTAATAAATTTGGAACAAGAAAAACTATGTACATGTTGATTTTAAATTAAGAAATTTGAATTTTTTTTACCGTTTATGATATCATTTATTCCATCACGTGTATCGATGCATCAATTATATGTACAACTGTACAAGTTGTACTGCCACGGCATACGTGTTGATGCAATCTTTGATAACGAAAAAACTAAGGGGCCGTTTACCTAATCATTTACCCGGGTAAGTACTTACTGGTAAAATTCAACACTATCACTTACTTCCCGGGTAAGATTTTAGTCCACCAAAATGACATCGAATGCAACAATTTAGCCGGTAAGCGCTAACCGTGGTAAGAGCCGTCACACTCACTTACCGGGTAAGACTCTCGGTCCTTGCTTTCGACTCTCGGTCCTTGCATCCGCTCTTACTGGGTAAGATTCTTAGTCCTTGCCATATTCATCCGATAAACTAATGTGACTTGGTAAGCACTTACCCGGGTAAGTATTTTGTAAACGGCCCCTAAATGATAGAGATTTTTTGGCATCGTTTGGGGAAAAAAACGTGTTTTTTTTTTACTGCATGTTTAGATGATCATAAAGTAATTTTTTAAAATGTTATTTGAAGTAGTTTTTGAGTAATCTTTTATGGATATTCTAATATTGTCCCTATTATTTATTAATTGTTAATAATCAAATATTAATTTTTTAAATTTAATTATTAGTAATTAATATTAACTGAAAATTATTAAATTAAATTTTAATTTTACATTGATATTAATTTTTTATATTTAAAGTTATTATTAATTATATAAATTATTTTTATATTTTTTTTAATATTAATCAATATATTTTATTTATCAATTATTATTATTGTTTTAATTATTATTTAATTATTTTTTTTATGTTATATGTAACGGTTATTTAAAATCATAAGTTAATATATATATATTATTTTTTTTCTAAAACTTGTTTTAACAAATTCAAAATTTATAGAATATATGTTATGATAAATTTTAAATTCTTTTATTTAAAATGTTATATTATTGAATTTTTCTTTATTACATTGTTTGTGTTAATTAACATATTATATATGTTATAAATTTATTTTAGTTATATAATTAAATATTATTACTGATAATTTTTTGAAGATGTTCTTTTTGATCATTTTGCATGTTATAAGCTAGTTTTTGCCAAACGTGACTTCTTCATCAGCTAGCTTATCAGCTACCAGCTGTCTTATGAGTGAACAACTAGCTTATCAGCTACTAGGTAGCTTATCACCTAGTTTGCCAAACATAGTTGGATACAATATAATTATATTGTTTTTACAAGTTGTTTACTTAAATAGCCCTCTTAAATAAAAAAAATATTAATTTTTAATCATCATTTTTTATTAAAATGTCTGGAATTACTTAAGTAAAAATAACTCTTGTTTAGCCCTCTTTTTTTTCATTTTGAATATATCACTTGAATCCAAGTATGTACTATAAATTGAATTATTGTGCCAAATGTAGAGTGACAACAGATTATTGATGTGCGTACATGTCGACTAGAGCATGGATATGAAGGTGATACAATGATATAAAGAAAAATAACGACCGTCATAAAGAGTATTGCTGATCTGATTAGTTTTGTTTGAGACTTAAAAGATCCTAAGGAGAAGCATGGTGGCATTAATGTCATCACTTTCTCCAGGGGCGGAACACAAGCCTTTCAACCACACGGGCCGGACTAATATATTATATAAATTCAAAAATAACAAAAATACATTATCCAAAGTTTTAACATGTTTTCTTTTAAAAAACCCATGAATTGTAGATTGGTTTTTCATCTTCATCTATATGTGAAACAATTTTTAACCTAACTTAGCTAACCAAACAATTTTAAATAAACTTAGCTAACCAAACAATTTTAAATAAACTTGAATAAAATGAAAAAACCTGTGATTTAGGAACCGTTGGAAGATTATTTGATGATGTTGAAGTTAAAATAAGTGGGATTTCATTTAATCGTCCCTGATTTGGTTGTTGCTCTTCCTCTTCCATTGAAGATGAGGGCTACAATTCCAATATCACAATATCACATTCACATATTCTATTCACATAAATCATATAATTTGTTATGAGACATTGAGATGAACAAATCAGTGAAATGACTGAAATCACAATATCACATATTCTATATTTCTATTCACATAAATGATAAATCACTATGCAAATAAAATAATTTAACAAACTAGGCTACTAGCAATTAGCAAATGCAAATCAGTGAAATGTGAAAATTGAAATCACAAATCAGTATGCCAAGTTGGACGCTATCTTCGCTAATTTCACTAATTTCAATTAATCAATTGCTAATTTCGCTAATTTCAATTGCTGTACCAGTGTCTCGACATCATTATTTAACAAATAAATAATCACATATTCACATTACATATAAATTATAACATATTAACATATTAACTATTTAGATTTCAGCAAATAAATTAATAAACAAGAAAATTAGGGATTTAGCCATTTAGGTTAGGTTAGGGACTTAGGGTTCTAACAGTAAAAGACTAAAACAGTAAAAGTGTAAAACTTACCAGTGAATTGTGAAGAGTCGAGAGGGGAGGGCGGCGGCGACCGCCGACGGACGACCGACGAGGGCTCAGGCGAGCCGAGAGGCGGAGAGGGGCAGAGCTCACGAGTTCACGAGTGTGTGAGTGAGCGTCGTTTTTTCTTGCCGAGCAGTGAGGAGGCCGTTTTTTTTTTATGAATAAGGCAATAAGTTGAAAGTGAGAGAGACTGAGAGAGGCTTTAGAGTGGGAGGGCCCAAATGTAAAGCTATTTTAAAAAAAGCCTATAAATTAATTTCTGCTAATTTTTTTATAAAATATCACACAGGCCATGGCCTGTAAAGGCCCACACGGCCCTCCGCCCCTGACTTTCCCTTTGACCAAATTGGCATATCTTAAATATTCATATACATCCAAGTAGGGTGTAAATAGGTCGGGTTGAGTTGAGTTTGGGTTCAACCCATTTATTAATTGGGTTTAAAACCTCAACTCAACCCAACCCAACCTGTTTAAGTAAATGAGTTGAGATTTTTAACCCAACCCAACCTGGTACTTAAATGAGTTGGTAGCGGGTTGATCTGTTTATGATTTTCTCAACGCAGCCTGTTTAATAAATGGGTAGAAAGGTTGACTCATTTAATTTTAAAACTTTAAATAAATTCAAAAAGGACTAAAACATAATTCCATTACAAATACACATGTCACAACCATAAAACCAAATAAATTGTTCAAAGTTTCAATAAAACACAACCATAAAGTGAAATAAATTGTTTAAAGTTTCAATAACACAACCATAAAGTCAAACAAATAAGTTTCAAGGGTTGGCGTCGATCTCTTGGCTAGAACCGGAAGTAAGTGTTGGCTAGGGTTTAGAGAGTTTAGATTTTGAAAGTTTGAACGATGGAATATTGAAATGGAAGGACCACCGAAGGAGTTCTGTTTAGACTTTAATGGAATCATATTTAGTTTTTTTATTAACTTTTGAATTATTAATTATAATTAAATAATGATAATAAATTAAAAATAAGTCATAAATGGGATACAAACAGGTTGAAATCAGGTTGTAAATGAGTTCAAATTAGGTTATAAATGGGTTGAAATCAGGTCGAAAATTTCAACCCAACCCAACCCATTTATTAATTGAGTTAGGCGGGTTAATCCATTTAACTTAAATGGGTTGAAAATTTCAACCCAACCTGCTACTATTGGGTTGGGTTCGGGTTAGATTGGCAAGTTAAGTCACTTTTTGCCATCCCTACATCCAAGGGTCAATAACCTAGCGATACATACATCACTGATGGATTTTAAGTTTATTTAAAACCTATAATATTTATATACGACAAATTAAAGATACAACACACACTTGTCACTTGAACTCTGATCGCCACTAGGATAATGGAGTTGATAGATCTCAATCTTGTTATAAGTCAGTGGTTCATATTTCATTAAAGATTCTTGTGGAATAAATATCAACTATATATCGATAAAAATAGTAAATCCAACGATTCTTAACGATGTAATTTCTAAGTGAGAGTTTTAGAGACGAGACATTCATTTTGTAATTTCTTAACGATATATTCGAATAAATAATTTACATAAAAACGTTAATTTTACTTTAAAAAGAGAAAACAAATTAACTTAAACCTAAAAATTAATAATAGAAAATCCCTATTTATAGTTTAAAAAAGAGATAAAATAAATAAATAAAAGAATCCATAAAGATTAACATCAACTACTCATTTTAGATATATGCTTCTTTATGATCACATCATCACACAAACCTTTTCTTTTTCAAACAAAGAACAGTTTTAGTGATGTTATCATATCTTTGTCTTCATTATTTGATGGTTACTTTTATTATCATTACTGAAAATATCAATATTGTATTTTTTGTTAATAAATGAAATTTGTAAAATAATTGATTTTATGTTTGTTGTGTTTTCTTTTCTTTTTATGTTTGTTGTGTATATTTGTTTTCTTTGAATGCGTTTGTATATGGATAGGATAGAACAAGATATCACAATTATTTAGCGTACGGTAAGTTCACCTGTAAAACGATCAATTAACCATAAAGAGTTGTTTAGTTTTTTTTACACCGAATAATCAGTTTTAAGAAAAGTTAATTTATGATATCTAAAATAAAAGAGAAATTAATTAAAATACCCAAAGTTCAAAATTGGTTTGCCAAAATACCCAAAACCCCTTACTCTATTGCCAAAATACCCATTATACCCGCGATGGGATCCACGATCGCGGACTGGGCCCGCGATGGGGTCCGCAGTAGTCCCGCGGTGGGCCGAAAATTAGGGTTTTGGCCCCTAATGTTTCATTTTTGGTCCCTCTAGTTTTTAGGTTATCATTTTATGTATTTTCAGGTGTTTTTGCATGGTTTTACTGTTTTTTTTTCACACGTATTGTCTGAGTTGTTTCAGGTATTTAATATAGAAATTAATTAAAGAAAATGTTTTCTCCATTTTAATTTTTGGTCCATTTTTTCAACTTGGGTCTTTTTTATTTGTTAAATTACAACGTAGATCACTTATGTTTGATAAATTACAAGGGACGATAAAGTAAATAAAATCACGTTATATATGATTCAAGAGCAGTAAGCATACAAGATTTATCGTCCCAATCAAGGGAAATCAATGTTCAGATCAACGGTATCATATGTTATACTTCCATGTGGTTTACGCTCCGACGGGCCCTGCGTGTTAGTTAGTTGGCTGACTGAACGTCTACTCCTTGGCACGCTTGAAGGGGCGGGATTTGGACACTCTCCACGAGTATGTCCTACGCATTGGCACCGAGTACATTTTCGCTGTATCGAACCTTCACCACGTGATGGACGTCGGTCGTTCTTTCTCGGTCTCCCGGCTCTGTTCTTAGTGTTTAACGGTGGATACGATGGAGGAAGGGGGTCGGGTGGAAACACCCATGCTTCAGGGGGTCCAATTGGATTTATTACCTCCTGGTATGTTGCCCGGTAAGTTTCGGACGTGAAGCCAAGTCGCTGCAATCACTACGACCCATATATCTTGCAACAGCGATGGCATGGCCGCACAGTAACCCAGATTTTGGCCATTCAAAACATGAAAAAAGATGGTCGGTCATATTTACAATCGCGTCAAATAGGTTATCACGAACCTCGTACCTCCCATACCCAATTTCGGCTTACCCTCCATGCCGACGCCTGTCCCGTCCTGAGGAGAATTATCTCCTCCGCCTTTGGTGTGAGTCTATTAAGCATCTCACCTCCTTTTCGGCGTCGAATTTGGTACCACTCCTGTTGAAAGGACCGAAAGTACTCCATAAGTTGTACAATCGGTAATCTACGTGCAAAATGGGAGAGTACATTCACCGACTCTGCACTATTGGAGGTCAGAATTTCATAACGTTGTGCAGGAAAATGGGTCGTCGACCACCTCTCCGGTCCAACGTCGTTCATAACTTTGGCTGCTTTGTTGGCACTAACTCGTAGAACATTCATGTACCGGTCAAACTCCCGAGTCGTATACACTCTGCATGCCTTCCAGTAGACGATTTTGTAAGGTGTAATACGTTTGTCCTTGCTTTTGGCGTTCATCTCCAAATGTCGACAACATAAGGCGTGAGGGGCGTTTGGGTACGTGGCCGAGATTGCGGCGCTTATGGAAGGTGCCCTGTCGGACATAAACACCAACCCTTCCGGGTCTCCGATAGCTTGTCTCAACATGGACAGAAACCAAGTCCACTCCTCCCTGGTCTCGGACTTGCCTACTCCGAAAGCTACGGGAACGATGGCGTTATTCCCATCCATGGCAACCGCCAGGAACATCATACCCAAGTAAGGCCCCTTTAAATGGACAGCGTCTATTACCAGGACACGACGCAGATTTCTAAAAAATGTACGGATCTACAAAAACGTAGGTGGTTTCCCTTTGTAAATGTTATAGTTTATAATGTGTAAACATATGACGTGTTAATATACGTACCGCGGGTCCAAGGGCAATGAAGCACAACTCAAAACGTCCATTTGAATCGGTCCTTATCTGGGTGACTGTACCTAGATTCTGCAACTGCAAATTATATAAATACCCAGGGAGTCGTTCATACGATTCCTCGAACGTTCCTCTGACCATTAGCAGTGCCCTGCATCGCGCACGCCAACCTTGGTAGTAACCAATTGTGATCCCGTACTGCTGGTTTACATCGTTGATGATGTCCTTTGGACGAAATGACCTGCTAGCATCAAGAAATTTGTCTTTCAGTAATGCACCCAAAGTCCTTTTGTTGGCTTGTTTGTGGTTGGGATTCAGTTGAGTCCTCGAACAAGTGTGTTCATCGTGTAACTTTCTAATGACAAACATCCCTCCTTTCTCGCCCACGGACCTCGCGTACAGCCTCCAATTACAATTTTCTCTCGCACATACAACTTCGTATCTGGTTTTGTCGGATCTCGGCGTGTAACTTTCGAAACCCTCTTGTATGAGCTTAATTTCGACTTGTGTGGCCAAGTCATCCTTCAAATCAAATATTTCACCTACTTGTATCCTTGAACTGTGATTATAAGGTTTAGGTTCGTAGGTTTGTGTATGGGTATCCGGGATTGGAAGAATAGGGGGCATATAAAAAAAGTCATTTAACTGACTAAATGATTTACCACTAGGGGTATATTTTTCTCCTTCTTCGTCCTCATCACTGTCGGTACCTGATTTGTCTATATCAGATCTACCCATTGTGAAAACATGGGTTTCGTCGTCAGCAACTCCAGCAAAACGGCCTTCTTCGTCTTGTTGTTGTTGTTGTTGCGTCTCCAGAACAAAATTACGATAACAGTCGTTAAGACCATATGCATGATCCGAATAAACTGTTGGGTCGTAGGACGCCTGAAATTGAGAATCAGGCTCCTCCATTTGGAGACCTTCGTCATCGTCTTCGTCGCACACCGATGATTCGACATACACAAAAAGTGATGGAGGTCTTTCTGACTGGGCTGCAACGTGCAGAAAACCAGAGATATCCCCATTGTTGGATAACTCCACAATAGACCCATCATCATTCTTGAACACTAACTTGCAAACAGTAGAAGGGTCGATTCCACATTTTTGCATGACGTATGCAACAAACTTCTGATAAGTATAGTTTACTAACAATTTTACACCCTGCTTAAATTTATAAGCAAAATTCCACTCATTGTTGTCTTGCACCCATTCACCATCGAAACAGAAATATAGCTTAGCTTTTGCAACAGATGAACTCATTTTTTCAGTAGTATCTCAAAAAGAAAATACTGAAATGATGAAGAAAGAAAGCAAGAAAGAAGGATATAATGGATGTGAATTGCAACCACAATGAAATGGATGAATGATTATGGATTGCATTTTACTGATATTTATGGATGAAATCTCATTGAGGAAGATGAATTACAACCACAATTTGGTCTTCCAAGTACAATAATTCAACATTGATGAAACAACCAACATGAATTGCAACCACAAATTGGTCTTCCAAGTACAATAATTCAACATTGATGAAACAAGCCAGTGAAATTCAACCACAATTTGGTCTTCCAAGTACAATAATTGTGGAAAAAAAGAGTAAAAACTGCAAAAAAAAACGTGCAAAAAAGACCAAAAGTGTAAATTTCTGCCTCCAATCGCGGCCCCCATCGACTGGAGGGGCCAAAAGTGTAAATTTCGGCCCATCGCGGGACTACCGCGGACCCCATCGCGGAGTGGAGGGGCTAAAAGTGTAATTTTTGGCCCACCGCGGGACTACCGCGGACCCCATCGCGGGCCCAGTCCGCGATCGCGGACCCCATCGCGGGTATAATGGGTATTTTGGCAATAGACTTGGGGGTTTTGGGTATTTTTGCAAACCAATTTTGAACTTTGGGTAATTTAATTAATTTCCCTATCTAAAAATACAAAAACTTCTAACATAAAAATTGATTAGAAAGCTCACATTCATAAAATCAAATGACTTAAACATTTCTTATTGTTGGGTCACCGATGATTTGTTGAGTACCTCCTGATCTCCTAATTCTTTACTTTACATCTGATTCTTAGATATGTAATTATTCTTTTATAATAGTTTGGTTCATACTTAACTTGACTGGAATCAAAGACTAGTCGATATCAAGAGAAAATATATATGTCGATGTGGATCAGACGATGCACTACCCGAACTTACAACAAGCTTCCCTCTGCTGATATACAACAAAGCGGACGGTACTCTGGCTTTAGGCAGAACTTTATATTTTACTTGCAGGAGTTTCTCTGTCAAAATCTCACCAACCTTGTACCTAAAAGGGGGATTCTCTGAGAAACCTGACGAAACATATTTCACCTCCTACACTTTTGATATGACACCTCAGAAGTTGTCGGATACCTGCTCCTTGACACGTGCTTTTCTCATACATAATAAAAAGGACATTCAGTCTTTTCAAAGGACAACTTTGAGCATCTTATCCCCTAGTGACAAGTGTTCTCAAGCATTTAATGCACTTGATAGTATTTAAGGTAGAGCTCTCACTCCATTCAAGGTTACGCTTTCGAAAAAACCCTCTACATGAACATCAAATATGGATAGCTCTCTCAACCAACATAGCTTTTCTTTGTGTTTAAGTTGTGTTCTTATTTTCTAAGTGATAGATTGTTAAAATCGATTTTAATCTTTTCTTTTCGCAACAATCTTGTTTTTTCTTTGTGTAATTCTTGATTTATAAAATCAATAAAAAAATTATGTAATTGTATTCACCCCCTTTTAACATCACATTCATAAATATTTCATTCTCTTTTTAAATTTTTTGCATTACTTCTCTCAAATTACCATTTCTTATTTTATAACTTTTCTATATTTTGATTAATTTTGTAATTTAATAAATATTATAATAACTATTTTTAAAGAAAAAAATATACCACAACAAAGTTTTCGACAATTACAATGACACCAAAATATGAAGTTTATGCAATTTTCAATATTTATTTTATACCTTTTCATACAATGTTTTTATTATTAATACTTCATAAATAACACATATTAACCATGATATATAATAGAGAGAGTAAAGGGGGAGCCATATTTGATGTTTTAAAAAGAAATAAGTTTTATTCTTGGGGTATACTAGTAAAATATAAGCTTATTCTATGTGTTAGGGATGAGTACGTCTGTTCCACTTTGTTCCCCTAAGTTCCTAACTAACACATAGAAGTCAAGTTGTATCCAACATGGAACAATGATTCATATTCTGTTTTGTTATGTGGCATCTAGCCATCTAGTGTACCAAATGCATCCTTAATATTCAATTGAACCCTTTGTGCGCTAACGAGAATTTTTTTTTGAACGTAAGGTGTACCTGCTCAATTTCAGGGGGTGCTCCGGGATATATGGGTTTTCGAGGGGTTGAAAGTGCACATTCCAAAAACTTGAAAGCTTTGACTTCCCTTCTGTTTCACACGCACTGACACATATGTTTAAAAAAATTAAAACGTTTGTTTCGCCAGTTGGGTATTTAGTCATTTGTGGCTTTGTAATTGTGCAGCTTCTCAACAAAACAAAAAACAAACAGAAAGAAAACCCCCATGTGGCCATGTCCGTGACTTCGTTTGCCCTGCCTCCCTATCGACGACGGACGATGAGCGCCCGGCCTCCGCCGCCCTTGCCTCTGAGGCTCTGACCAGGGAAAAGTAGTAACACCTTCTCAGCTTCTCTCATTCTCTTTCAAGGTTTTTTTTCCAAACCCTAACTTCTATTTAAGATTTTGCCCTGAAATATTTTTGATGATTTTGCCCTAAATTTATATCAGTGTTTGCCCTAAATTACATTTTTTTAGAAAATGTTCACCTAGGCGTTGCCTATACTACATTTTTGGTGAGTTGCGTTCGTCTGAGACTAAGCCTAACCTCCCGGTTGCTAGCTCCCGGACTCGAACCCCGGGTAGATGGGATATTTCACCATATCTCCCTAGGCATTGCCAACACGTCACCACCCTTGTGGTTACCGTAAATTACTTGATGTCTTGATTAGTTGATATATTTGTTTAGTTGATAACTGTTTGCCCAAAATTTGATATTAGTTGATTTTCTTTGAACTTGATATTAGTTGTTTTGAACTTTTGAATAGCGTTCATATGGAGAGATTTTTAAAAAGAAAAGATTCATGTCCATCTTGGAAGCGGCAGCATTGATAGAAGGAACAAAAGCGCAATTATAAGTGTATAGAGAAAGTGGGTTTGAGACCCTTTTGAAAAAGGTTGAATCGTTTTGTGACTTGCACAATATTCAGAAGAAAGACATGGCGGATGAATATGTGAATACAATAAAAGTAAGGCACATGACACACATTACCAACCAACATCATGAGTATTCGATGATTGCTTTAGTGAGGTAAACACCGAATTAATTAAAAATATGGTGACTTTGAGTCCTCGTGCCTCGTTTTCTAAGTTCAACAAAGCAAGTTTAGTGAAGCTCTGTGAGTTTTATTCACATGATTTTGATGATAAGGCTAGCTGAATAATATTTTCGGTGAAATAGACTTATACTACCACTATGTGCATTAATATGAAAAGTTTGCAAACTTGAGTGGTATTGACGAATTGGCTATAGTGATAGTCGAAACAAATATGCATCTTACTTATTCGTTAGTTTATCGATTATTGAAGTTGGTGTTGACTTAACCGTTGCAAACGCTTTAGTTGAAATATGTTTTTCTACAATGAAGCTTGTGAAGTCATATTCGCGCAATCGAATGGGGGATAAGTTTTTGAATGCCACGGCCATTTGTGCCTTCGAAAAGAAACGTGTCGCAGTGTCAAAAATAATGATGTAATTAACCGTTTTCAAAAGATGCGGCCTCGTCGGGAACAAGTGTAGAAGTAACTTGTTTTATCGTTTTAATGAATTTGTATGTTTACTTATTTTTTTAAGTTTTTTTTTTGTGCGTCCGCTCACCTAAAATCTTGGATTCGCCACTACTTTTGTAAATGGATAGGTTTACGAATATTATCTTCGTGAAGTTGATGTAGCTTTGTAGTTAGGCATGCAACTAGGTTGGTTGATTTGTTTTGATCTTGATTGAAATTCATTAGAATTCAGAAGTTAATTCATTGACGAAACTCAAGGTTTCTTTAGGATTATCGATTAGTATTTAACTATTTCGTTGTGATTTGAATGGAATTTCGATCTTAAGTTTGAGGACCTTACTAAGTACTAAAGTTCTCCCAAAAAGAGGTGGGGATATTAATCCAAAATCTTAATGCTTTTATCATGATGAAATGTTATGCAAGTAACACACCAATACTTTCTTAATAGAGCCGTGAATATCCTGTTTTTTCGGATTTTTCATAATTGTTATCGGATATTTTGGTTTAGGATCGAATGGTTCTACTCGATTATCTGTTTTTCGGTTTTTTAAACACTCGTAGTCTCGTACTAATGGTGAGATAAATTCAATAAATACATTAGTCTTAATGTATTTTAGTTAACCAATTATTAATTAATTAGTTAATCACAAATCTATTATCTATCTCATCGTATTATTCCGTAACTGTTGGGCTTGGGCCTGGGTACCCCTTGGGCTTGGGTGGAAACAGGTTGCTTTCAAATATATGCATCCGTAAAAAAGAACACATAATGAGTATAATTATCATTAAACTATTAATTAAATATTTAATTATTGATCAAGTGTATTCATTTCTTTTAACAATTGTCAACGGTTAATGATTTTAAATAAACTTGGAACCGATAAATGCAACGAAAAAATAAATAATTTTGCATTTTTCTAAATGATTAAAAGTCATAGTCAAATTTAGAGATGGCCAAAAATCGGTCTTGAATTGGGCCCAAATCGGCCCCAGTCCGAAATAATGATTTCGTAATCGGTCCTGGTCCCGACCCAAATGCAAAGGACCGACTAAGCTTTATAAAGCCCGGTTATGAGAACCGGTCACAGTCCTAGGCCAAAACTGGGCCCAAACCGGTCCCACTTATTTTTTTCTATTTTTTTGAAGAATTTGGTCAATTAAATACACTAACAAATACGTTTTTATTATAATTGGGTTATTCAAATACACTAACAAATACGTTTTTTCTATAATTGGGTTAATCAAATACACTAACAACTACATTTTGTTATAATTGGGTCAATCAAATACACTAACAAATACGTTTTAATAAAAAAATAATTAAAAAACTAGGCACGACGTGTCTTGTTTTTGGATGAAAATCGTAACCGGTTAAGGACCAACGAGGTCCCAAATGGTCCCGAGTCGTTTCCAAGTTGGTCCCGAAGGGGTTATACAAGTACAAAGGTTTGTAGAAGGGGGGGGGGGGTGAATACAAACACAAGATTTATGGTTTTCTAAATTGCTTATTGATAAATCAAACACAATTTACAGTTTGTAGTGGAATAAGATTAAGTAGAACCTAATCTTAACAAACTAGAGAATCACTAAGTGTTCTTGCACAAGAAATCAGAGAGAAAAGAGGAAATAGAAAAACAAGGATATTTTCTATGCACTAAGTAGTTCAGGAAAGACCACCTTCAAACTAAAGGGACATTCCTCCTGTTTATACCCAATGCATTAAATGCATGGCAGGAGAACTTTACTCGTGTCATCATATGGTTGAGCGCATGCTTCTGACTTTTAGCACAACATGCTTTGGGCCGTATGGTAAACAGTGTAGTGGCAGAATGGTTGTACGATCTTGGACAAAAGCATGTCTCGTCTGACAAATCGTACGATGTGTGCAAGAAGATAAGACAAACATTTCTTGAAGTAAAAGCATGTTAGGACATTTAAGTTGTCCTAAATAATTAGAAAGTTTTGTAAAGTAATGGATTTGGGCCTAATGGGCTTAGATATGTAAATGGGCTTGGGCTTAGTTGTTGTAACAAGGGGGAAGGGCTATAAATAGGGCTTGTCATGTAATATTACATTCATTAGTTCATAATTCACAATGTAGCTTTTAAACACTCTTGTGTTCTCTCTCTAGATTAGGTTTACATTTCAATAATAAATTGTTCTATCCTTCCTCATCTTGTTACAATAACTTGAAGTGTTGAAGATCATAGACTCACAATTGGTATCAGAGGCAAATCGACGATTCTTTTCTCGATACGATCATCGGATCTCGATATTTCAAGTAAATTAGCCCGATCTACATGTAAGTTTGTTCTAATCTCTTATGCTCTTGAAGATCTGCTCGTTATTCGGTTCCAGATCATCTCCAATATTTCGAATCGAATTTCGACAATTTTTGGTGATTTTCGAAAAAAAAATCGAGTTTTTTGGTGTTCTTCGTGATGATCTTAAGATCCGGAAAGTTTATCTTGCATGATTCAATTCTATCTACTCCGATCTGTTTCTATATTGTTTTTGGAGAGTGTACATCATTCAGATCTGAAATATCTCTTCAAGATATGTGAATTTGATTTTTTAAAAGCGACAGTAAGTTTTTCGAAGCTTTCATGGAAGGAGATGTTCAATATTGTTCATTTGATGGTTTTGATCGATTAAACTTCTTCAGATCTGTTAGTTTTTAAGTATAGAGCAGAAAGCAACTTTCAGATCTGATTTTGATCGAAAAACCAATGAGTTATGTGTTCTGAAATGAAGCTCGCCGGAAAAACGAAGTTCGCCGGAGCTTCGCCGGAAAAACGTTTTCAGCCGGAGTTTTGCTGAAATTTTTGTTCAGATCTGTTAGTTTACAATTTTGGATCATGTTGCAAGTTTCAAAACTGATTTTCGGTGAAAAATCAGCGAGCTACAAATTTCCAAAGTTATCAGCTTAAATGTGCTCGCCGGAAAAAACGTTTATGATCGAGATATGTTTTTTGGCCGGCATTTTTTGACGATTTTCACCACAGATCGTTTTTGTTCTTCAATTCCATTCCGTTTGCAATTATTTGGAGTGAAATTTCATCAAGGATTCTTAGATTTTGGGTTGTTGGAAGACTCACCGGAATAAGTTAGTTACTACGCCGGAAAAGTTTGTTACATCGCCGGAAAAACGTGAACGTTGCTGCTGTTTTGTAACGATACATGGCCATAATTTTGACTTGAAAATATTTAGTTGATGGTCAAAGGGCATAAAAGATTCAAAAGGGAGAAATTTTGATGTGGAAAATGGAAGAAAATCGTGAATGCTTTTGCTTTACCATGGCTGTTATTCCGATGCATGGTCTTCCTATTGTCTTGAAAATCAATTGGTGATGATTTATGATGTTAATGGAACAAAAAAAGGAGGCTGATTGGATGAAAAGTTAGAAAGTAAAAGGAAGCCAAAATCAACAGATCGCATGCTTTTTGATGGTAGTGATGATGAATAGGACTAACGGAGTCCGTTAGTGGCCAGTTAGTTTTTCTAACATTTTTGGTCCAAATTCCGTTAAATTCATCAAAATTTGTGGATTTTGCTAATGGGACTAGTGTGGCATCACTCCCACATCTCGTTTGTCACAAATTCATCTCCACGACATCGATTTGCGTACGATTCCTCGAAATCCCTACCGAGTAGCGCGTGTTTTTATCGTTCCTTATTCGAGCAAATTCGGACCAAGCTCTTAAGCCGAATTCTTACTCAACTCGTGGTCCAACGACGGATTCTCTGTTTTACACTAAATGCATACACTTTGAAGATGATTTTAGTGCATTTAGTCGGGGTTATGGAGTACATTGGATCTGATTTTTCAAAGTTGAAAATATGTTGAATAAGAGCAACTTTCAAGGGGGAGCCGAGCCTATTTTTGAAGAATGCACCGCTAAAGTTTTTCAAGAAAATCAAGGGGGAGAGGAGTAAAAACTTTTAAGTAATTTTACTTTCCAAAACTTTAGGGAGAGAATGTTAGGACATTTAAGTTGTCCTAAATAATTAGAAAGTTTTGTAAAGTAATGGATTTGGGCCTAATGGGCTTAGATATGTAAATGGGCTTGAACTTAATTGTTGTAACAAGGGGGAAAGGCTATAAATAGGGCTTCCATAAGAGAAGAAATGATGTTAGTCAGCTATCGCAGAAGTCTTCTTCTTGAAATGTCGCGTGTGTGGACTTGTCTTGGTTTCACTGATGTCCGCATCAGATCATTAGTAGACTTGTCACTTGTTCATTCAACTTCGTCTTCGATGTCAGCGTTGAACTATTTCTCACGAAACTTGTCTTCAGGGATTACATTTAACTTGTTACAAAGAATACTATCAACGATACTGAACAGACTCATATGCTTATCGCTAATGGCAAAACATTAATACATAGGATATCATCAGCGACACTGAACATACTCAGTGTGATTATCGCTGATGGCAAAACACTAATACATACAAGTCAAATGCAATTTTCACTAAGTAATTCAAAGGGTCATTATCAAATCACTGAGAGAGTTTGGATCAACAGGTCCTTTGCCGGTCTTGGGCCAGGCCAGACCCATTTGGCCATCTCTAGCCGGATCCAATGATGCATTTTATTAAATAAACCACACACCAGAGAGTGTTTATAATTGTACCTTTTGTAGATCTGTCGGGGGTTCAGTAGAAGTACCAAGAAACCAAAGAAAGTTTTCTCTATTGGAAGTCCACACACAAACACGTTTCCCGCCTCCACCGGGTTCTAGCCCAAGAACCCTAGATATAAACTATATGTGTTTTATAGAAAAGATTTTTTTTTGTATTTTTCTCTGAAAAGCTAAATTTCAAACGTCACATAATAATTTAGCCTAACACCTTATTTATACTAGAAGAGTTATAGATAGACTATAAGTCAAATACGGTTTATGTAACACCCCAAAAATTTGGTAATAAATGACCTCTATTTTCTGTTTTGTTGTATATTATGTAACACCTCGAATTTTCATTGTATTATTTTATGAAAATGGGGTCTATTTGTAATTTAGTCTAGGTTCGTGGACTAGTTGTAAATATAAACTCCAGGGTTAATTTTGTAATTTGACCAAGTTTGAAGTTAATATTGAAAATTAACTTAAGGGTTTAATTGGTTATTCTTTCATAGTTGAGATTACTTTAGTGTTGGGTTTGTGAAAATGAGATATTAGCTCATTTCTTGTGATGGTAATCGGTTAAGATAAGGCCATCCGTACCCCATTCGGGATGGGGATCGGGATGGCTGCGGGATGGCTGCAGATGGGCTACGGCCCTTGCGGTATCAGCGGGAAGGGATGGAATGCGGGATCCCCACCCCGTTTCATCCCGAAGCATTTAAAAAAAAGGGTTTGGTCCAATAAGAAGTCAACACGTGGATTAGATAAATAAAATATAAATTAAAATAAATGAGGTGGCAAAAGGGTTTGAGGGAATGGGGTACGGATGTTTAGGGATCGTGAGGGATGGAGTGAGGGATGGGAGAAAAGCTGATGTGGCGCTGAGGTGGAGGGGAATCTTTGAAAGATGCTTCTTATGGGGTACTGATGGCCTAAGATAGCAGAAGAAAGAAAGAACAGAGAAAGAGAAGGGAAGAAGAAAGAAAAAGAAAGATTTGGATTGTGGTTCTTTTGGTAAGAATTAAACAATCATCTTCTTGAATCTCTTGATTAGTTTAGATTTATAATCTGTATTTCCTTTCAATTAGGGTACTGAATCGTTTGGAGAAGGTTGGAATCAGTTTAAGCCATAAATTTCTATTCAGGTGAGTTCATCTATTCATTTTAAACATTAGTAGTTGAAATTGATTTAGATTAGGCTTATTAAATGGCTGAATGGTATGGTATATTGTTATGAAATGAAAGTTGAGAAACAACCTAAGTTTATATGATGTTTAGAATAATTTTTGGATGTGAATCGAATACCCAGTAACGTAGTTCCGGTATAGGGTTGGGTTCCGGTATTTAATTTGATTTGCTACCGGAACTTTAAAGAACCGGAATGGGCCTAGATTAATACCGGAACTATAAAATACCGGAAGTTGGGTTTGGGAATTGGGTTCCGGAATTTTACAAAGACCGGAATGGACCAAAAATGTGTTGGGTTCCGGAATAACATCTTCCGGTATGGGCCCAAAAAAATGGAGATCCGGAATCAAATGGACTTCCGATAAATTTAAATGGATCTCAGCTTGGGCCTTGGGTAATTGAGAAATGTTAATTAAATCAAAGTGGAAGTGGGCCTTGGTGAGGGGAACCGGAATCCATCTTCCGGAAATGGACTTCCGGTAATTCATGGATCTCAATTTGGGTTTGGTATTCAAAATTTAATAATTAAACTAAGTGGGAATTGGATCTCGATAGTTGGGCTGATATTAATTTCTAATACGGTTTGAATTGGATACAGTTTTAGGACTGAAATTGGGTTGGGCCGGCGGCATCAAATTAATTTTTGGAGTGGATTAGAATTCAAGTTTAGTTTTAAATTTTAGGTTACGAATTTTATTTAAATTATTATCTCATTTTGAATCGAGGTTTCGGATTATTTTTCTAAATAAGAATTTTAGAAAAGGAGCATTTGAGGGTACGTTAGATTATTCGGTATTCTTAGAATTGAATATGTTATGAGAAGTGGTGTGATATGTGGTTATATATATTCATTTAAAGTGTAATAGATCCATAGGCACTGTTTTATTGTAACGTGGAATAGGCATAAATAAATTTGTAATTCCCGTTGACCTGAAATGCAGAATAGGCATAAAGTAATTTGTAATTCTCATTTCGTAAAGGTGTTATGAAACGAGAAATAGACATAAAGGAATTTGTAATTTCTATTTCATAGTGTGATGTGAAATGTGGAATATGCATAAAGTAATTTGTAATTCCCATTCACATTCACATGGAAATGAAGAATAGGCATAAAGTAAATTGTAATTCTCATTTCGGAGTATAGAAATCGAGGAATAGGCATAAAGTATATTGTAATACCTGATTTCTATGGGAAGACCAGAGATAGGCATAAAACAACTTGTAATTTCTTGGATAAGAGCAATAATCTAGAATATGTAATGATTCGTAGTAGGCTCTTGATTTTGATAATATATGTTAGTCATATTCATGGGATCGGGTATATTCGCGTTATTGAGGTGAGCACGTGTACGGTAAGAATGGTGGAGAACAGGTTTGTTTTATATGTGTTGGATATTTTCAAAGCTGTTAATGTTTTAATTTGAATTTGGATGTTCTCACTAGGCGTAAGCTTAATTGTTCAAATTAAATTTTCTTACCAGGTACAGACTCAGGGAAGTAAATGAGATGTGGGACGAGAGCTTTTGAAGTATTCAACTTTTGAGATAAGCGGAGGATTTAGCTAATACAATGAGGCTTTTGGTGGATTGCTTAGATAACCCAGTTAATCTAATTATAGGTTACATGATTAGATTAATAGGTTATTTGGAGAATTCAATATTTGTAATTATGAACCCTCATAGTTAATTCTCTCCTTATTTATATAAAAGTTTGGATGTTATTCTATCACAACTTGTTACAATTTGAGGTTCAAATTAGCCCTGATATTTAGGGTGTTACATATTATTCGCATGACATCGAACAACCTTAAACCATGGTTCAAGAGACATCGAATCGAGGGTCGAAAGGGAGCCAAATAGGGCTCGGTACACTTAAGGCGATAGTGACAGGTGTCACTATCGCGTGTCACACTCGCGGGTTATGTACCCTGAGTTTGGGGGATGACGGCGAGTATGCCCGACGATAGTGACAGGTGTCACTATCGCGTGTCACTATTGAGGCCCTCGCAACTGCTATAAATAGAAGGGAGCCGGTTTTAGGTCATTTTGTATTCAGTTTTGGAGCACTTGGGGGCCGTTTTCTCTCAAGAAAAAGGGTAATATTTCATTTCCAACTCCTTCCATCATCAATTTCCTTCAACCACCAACTCTTAGTCATTTATGGTTGATTCTAAGGTGTATTTAAGCTAAGGGTGAGAGTCCAAGTCTCTTCAAGTCCAAGACTCCTCCATCTTCTCAACTAACTCTTAGGGTTGTTGAACCCTAACCCCAAGGTGAGTTCATCCTCACATTCTAAGTTCTATATACATGTTTACATATATGTTTCTCATATTTTAAAATACTTCTACTCTCTTTATTTCTTGATTTGGTGAAGTTTGACCTAAAAAGGGATTTGAAGATTTTGGGGTTTTGGTTGGATAGAAGTATTTATGAAAACAAATACATGGCATTACTTGGTGTATCTATGGATTTTACATATGTGAAACATATTTTTTCAAGTTCTATGATTTTGGGTATTTTGGGTCAAAAGCTAGGGTTTTGAGATACTTGGTCATTTTTGATGTTTTGCTTACAAGAAAAAGTTTTCTTATGTTGTAATAGAGTCCACACTACTATTTTAGAACTATGGGACTTCATGATTTCGTGTTGGGATATCAAAGTCACATGATCATGATGGAAAACTGGTTATTGGTAATTGTGGTCACATAATTTAATTTATGACGAAGTGGGTATTGACATATTTGAGAATTGTCGTTTATTTGGTTTGAGTGTAATGGATCCATAAGCACTAGAGTCTTTATGTTCAATGATCGGACGTTAGTTTTCCACATTGTAGCATGGAATAGGCATCGGGTTTCATGATAAGTAAACTTTTATCCAAGGTTGTTGATTTCATTATCCGCATTTTATTTCATCAAAATTACTATTGCTTACAATTAACTATTGTTCTCACTAGTATCTAGCCTAACACTTTTCTTGGAATGACATGTTTATCAGGTCATCCTAGCGATGGGACTCCTCGGGTTTGAGCGGAAAGTCATGAAGGGAAAGTAGCATTTTTGGAGTACATAGAGGCGTACATTTTGGAACATGATCTTTCTATATTTTGGAAGTGAGATAGGAACACCTGACCATAATCTAAGCCTTGATAGTTTAGATTAGTAGGTTGTTAAGTTTTATTTCACTCATTTAAAATGTAATGTAAACGCCATACAATTGTTCCCCGTTTTGGGTGATTTGTCTATGTCAACTTCGTTTTATTCCGCAGTTATTCAGATTTAAAATTTATCTCAATTTTTAGGGTGTTACAGTTTAGTGATTATCTATAATATTAATTATATACAATTAACTTTTAAGCTTTAAATATAATTATATACAATTACATATAACACCATGTAATTATCATAATTACGTTTAACACTGTAAATGCCTGTAATTATCATAATTACGGTTTAACACATTTTTATAATTATTCTTCAAGAATAATTATTTCTTTTATCAACTTGATTTAATCCGCGTTAGTAAAGATGTAAACAAATGCATTTTTTGCGTGCGACTATATAGGTGCACATACTTTAATATAGTTAATGTTATGATTATTAAAATAGAGTAGCCGTTGAAGATTAGATGTAATTTTTTTTAGAGATTTTGTCTTTTCATAGTTTATCATGGAAAAGTTATAGCATATAAGTTAGTATTTGTGCATTACTCCAAAAATAAGTTAGATTATAACTTAACTTATAAATTACCTTATTTTTACCGAACAATACTAATACTAGGTAACATCTAATTTTATTAAATATGTGAATAGAAAATCGATAAATAATGAGTTCGCTGCTTGATTAATAACAATAAAACGAGTAGATTAAATAAATAGTACATAATTAGTGGCCAGTGAATAATCATTGCCAATTAAACAATTTAAATAATTAAAATTAGCAAGGACATAGGCTTCTTCTTAATTCAGCACAGTAAGCAATTAAATGACAGTGGCCCAATAAGCCCATACTGAGGCAGCCACAGCCACATAGATGACACCCAAGTCAGCCCTGGTTCTTCCCCAATTTGCCCGAGAGTGACTTCAAAGTAGGGATGCACATGGGCTAGGTTGACCGATTTAAAGACGTTTGAATAACTCAATACAATACTACGGTTTTTAAAATCTTAACCCGTTGTAATTAATGAAATGACTGACATGAGACATCGAATTATTCTAGTTGGGTTTGGTTTTCTTGGGGTTTACCTGACTCCAATCCAATAGTTGAGTGTTGGTATTTTTAGTATCGATTAGGTAAAGAGTTACTCCTTGGGTTGGAAATTTCAGGGTTGTACTGAGTCGGGTTTCGTGAAGTTTTTTCTTCTTCTTTTGTTGGCCAACGCTTTTCTTATTATTCACATTGAATCATTGGGCGTAAGGCAATTGCTTCACTTAGATCGGTGATTATAAACCTCGTAACTAACTATTTTTTTAATTTATAGTTACATTTACTACCCTTATAATTAGGTATGTAGTTTACTTTTAATCCCTTACTTTTTTATTTTTCATGTTAGACTCTTATCATATTAACATAAATAATGTATATAAACTAAAATGCATTAAAAAACATTTCTATTTTTTACAAATTATACCATTGTAATCGCTTCGTCAATACCTTCGAAATGAGCTCAATATTGAATATTTTTGGATTTAATTATATTATTAAATATCATAAATATATACGAATTAATGTGTCGTGATGAGTATGAGATTTGTTGAAATTAGTATGAGATTTGATACAAATAATTACAATTCTATCAAAATTCATTCTGTCAACGAAACACCCTTAGAATTATCATAAGAGATTTAATTACTTGGAAAAAAATATCACTTATCAACTGACTTTTGGATTATGAGTTCGAACCTTTTTTCAAAAATATAAATATGCAAATATTTTAGTATAGTATATTTAATTATTTATACTTTCTTAATCATGATTATATTATTTCCTCTAATTTTATTTGAACTACATAATATCAGTTATCAACAGATGGTTAGTTAATGATATTTTCAAAGTCAAATTGTTATGCTTCCCGTCAATTCACTTTAAATTAATCTTTCATAATAGTTGATAAATTTTCTGGCATGATTTTATTTTTTTAAATTACCTCGTGTAATACACGGTTCAAACCTAGTTATATTATATACATAATTGTTACTCAAAATACTTGTTTATTAAATTATATGCCAATTCAAATTTTAAACTCTTTTTTTTGTCATATAAAATGCATCATTCTTTACTTAAATCAAATCAAATCATTAAATTATATGCCAATTCAAATTTTAAACTCTTTTTTTTGTCATATAAAATGCATCATTCTTTACTTAAATCAAATCAAATCAAATCAAATGAAATTAATTACCATAAATCGTAAATTATAGGAAAATAATTTGACGATCAAAATAATAAAGGAAATTAATTAAAATGGACGAAGTTGGAAATTGACTTACAGAAATACCTCATCTCTCTACCGGTTTGCAAAAATACCCCATATGTCAGCGATTTTACCCTCTATTGCGGACCCAGACAAAAACCCCCTCGATTTTATCCCGCGATGCCCGCGATAAAAATTTACACTTTTGACCCCAGGCCTCGATCGCAGACTTGCCGCACCAGGTGTCGGCCTGGGGTGAAACCCTAATATTTAATGTGTTTAATCACCCCACCCACCCACCTCAATCGCGGGGTTATAAAACACCATCGTTGGACCACAGCCGGCCACCCCCAAACTCTCTATACTCTCTCACTCTCTATACCCTCTCAAAGATATCGTGCAACCTACACGCTTGGATCGACTCGGTTTGTGAGGATTTTTAGAAGTCGAAGATGTCTCGTGTTGTAGGTTTGGTAAGTTTTCATAACCCCGTTGTAGTTTTTATTATTTTTTAAAATACATGTTATATATGTGTTTATTTTAGACTATGTGTTTGTTTAGAAAATATTTTAGAGTATGTGTTTCTCTTAGAATATTGTGTTAATTTTAGAGTATTGCATTTACTTCGAAAATATTTTAGAGTATATGTTTATTTTATAGTGTTGTGTTAATTTAGAGTATCGTGTTTTTTTTTTAAAATGGCGTTTACTTCGAATATATTTTAGAGTATGTGTTTATTTTAGAGTGTGTGTTAAATTTAGAGTATCGTGATTTTTTTTAAAATGACGCTTATTTCGAAAATATTTTATAGTAGGTGTTTATTTTAGAGGGTTGTATTAAATTTAGAGTATCATGTTTTTTTAAAACTTATGTCCCTTATATTTGCTAAATTAGAAGTTAGGTCCCCAAACATTGCTAAATTACAAGTTAGGTCCCCAAACTTTGCTAATTACAAGTTAGGTCCCCAAACTTTACTAAATTACAACTTATGTCCTTTATCTTTGCTAAATTCCAACTTAAGTCCCTTATCTTTGCTAAGTTACAACTTAGGTCCCCAAACTTTGCTAAATTATGTTTATTTAAATGCTTATCTTGATTGTGAGTTCCTACTCATAAATTTAAGCTTTATAATTAATGTTTGGAAGTTACACTTCCAAACACCCTTATATCTGATATTTTACCAAAAGATCCATAAATGCTATTAAGGTTATATTCAAATTAAATAAATCGCAACATATCGATTTGGATTTTGTCAGACGGGTGTAAATAGCCCTAAGGTTTGTGGGACTTAAGCAATCCTTGTGATTCCCCTACTACCTGGAAGTCCAATAGATTGAGTGGTTTCTTTTTGAAAATTAAAATAGACGAAGAATTATCAACAAAATGTAAGCATACAAGAAAAAAACTCTATAATTAACAACGTTATATTCAAATTAAATAAATCGCAACATATCGATTTGGATTTTGTCAAACGGGTGTAAATAGCCCTAAGGTTTGTGGGGACTTAAACAGTCCTTGTGATTCCCCTAATACCTGGAAGTCTAATAGATTGAGTGATTTCTTTTTGAAAATTAAAATAGACGAAAAATTATCAACAAAATATAAGCATACAAGAAAAAAGCTCTATAATTAACAACGTTATATTCAAATTAAATAAATCGCAACATATCGACTTGTATTTTGTCAAAGAGGTGTAAATAGCCCTAAGGTTTGTGGGGACTTAAGCAGTCCTTGAGATTCCCCTACTAACTAAAAGTCCAATAGATTGAGTGGTTTCTTTTCGAAAATTAAAATATATGAATAATTATCAACAAAATGTAAGCATACAAGAAAAAACCTCTATAATCAACAAGGTTATATTCAAATTCAATAAATCGCAACATATCGATTTGGATTTTGTCAAACGAGTGTAAATAGCCCTAAAGTTTGTAGGGACGTAAGAAATCCTTGTGATTCCCCTACTACCTGGAAGTCCAATAAATTGAGTGATAATGAAATTCCATACATAAAATAATACCTATAACCATAATCCATTGTCTAAACAAACAGAAACTATATAGTATTCGTTACTTACAAGTTAGGTGCGTTGACAACATCACTGAATTACTATGTAGGAGGATTTATTTTACACGGGTTTGACGCTAAAATGCCACGCTGGCTACGTGCCAGAGATTATAGCTCTTTTTCAAGCGTTAGGTGAACGGGAACGTAATTTACTCGAGATATTTAGAGGGACTCCTTTCGGTCTTTAGCTGGAACTTACCAATACGGGTGGCGATCCCATGCTAGTTCACATGTTTCTACAGTTGGAGGTCAACGTCGCCAACGGAGATCTGGAGGAGCTGTATTTTGATGTGTATGGGCATGCCATGAGCTTTGGGCGTTATGAGTTTTGTCTTATTACAGGACTCCTTTTCGGACCAACACCCTCCCTTCCTCCCTTACCGGAAGATTCCTTCGTTCGTAGGGTTTGGCCCTACCATTCACCAGCGACTTTGAAGCTTAGAATCGTCGTTAACACGATGAAAGAAAACCTTAGGAACCTATCCGACGAGGATGTTGTCCGTGTATGTTTAGTGATGGTGGAGATGGTCTTTATGGGCCGTGAGTGGAGTCAGCTTGTTACCGAGACGGTCCTTAGGGCCGTCGAGGACTTAAATGCATTTAACAGCTATCTGTGGGGTAGCCACATCTGGGGACATACATACAAACATATGCATCGTGCCATCGCCAGACGCGCCGACAAGCTTAGCAAGATGAATATGTGTAGATTTACATACGTTTTCAAGGTTAGATAAGTAGCATAACATAAATAATAATACGTAGAAACTGTTTGGCTTTCTTTTTTACGTACTTGTTTTTGTTGTGTAATTACAGATATGGATCTTGGAGATGTTTCCCATCTACCGTAATAATTTCCCTTTGTAAATGTTATAATTTATAATGTGTAAACATATGACTTATTAATATACGTACCGCACATCCAAGCGCAGCGAAACACATCTCAAAACGTCCATTTGAATCCGTCCTTATCCTGGTGCGTGTACCTGGATTATGCAGCTCCAAATTATATAAATACGTAGGGAGTCGTTCGTACGACTCCTCGGGAGTGCCTCTCACCATTAGTAGTGCCCTGCATCGGGCACGTCAACCTTGGTGGTAACCAATTGTGACCGCGTACTGCATGTTTATATCGTTGACGATGTCCTTTGGACGAAATGCCCTGCTAGCATCAAGAAATTTTCCTTTCAGTATGTGGCCCAAAGTCCTTTTGTTGGCTTGTCAGTGGTTGGCATTCATTTGCGTCATCGAACAAGTGTGTACGTCGTGCAACCTTCTAATGGTAAACAACCCTCCTTTAGGGCCCATGGACCTCACGGACATACTCCAATTATAATTTTCTCTCCCACATACAACCTCGTATCTGAGTTTGTCGGATTTCTTCACTTTACATTCGAAACCCTCTTCCATGAACTTAATTTCGAGATTTGTGGCCATTTTATCCTTCGTATGAAATATCTGACCTTCATGTATCATTGAACTGCGATTATAAGGTGCGGGTTCGTAGGTTGGTATATGGGTCTCCGGGGTTGGAAGGATATGAGGCATATCAAAATAATCATTTAACTCCCCAAATGATTTACTACTAGGGGTATATTTTTCTACTTATTCGTCCTCATCATTATCGGTATCTGATCTGTCTATATCATATATACCCATTGTGAAAACATGGGTTTCGTCATTAGCAACTCCAGCAAACCGTCTTTCTTGGCCTTCTTCTTCTTCTGGTTGCGTCTCCGGAACAAAATCGGGATAACAGTCGTTAAGACCATATGTATGATCCGAATAAAATGTTGGGTCGTAGGACGCCTGAAATTGAGAATCAGGCTCTAGTTGATTACCACCAACATGGGTTTCGTCATCACCTTCGTCATCACCTTCGTTGCACATCGATGAATCGGCATACACAAAAAGTGTTGGAGGTCTTTCTGACTGGGCTACAAATTGCATAAAACCAAATATATCTCCATCGTCCGTTAACTACAAGATTGACCCATCATCATTCTTGTACACTAACTTGCAAATATCAGAAGGTTCGATTCCACATTTTTGCATGACGTATGAAAGAAACTTCTTATTTGTAATGTTTACTGACAATTTTACATCATGCTTAGATTTATAAGCAAAATTCCACTCATTGTTGTCTTGCGCCCATTCACCATCGCAACAGAAATATAGCTTAGCTTTTTCAACAACTGAACTCATTTTTTCAATAGTATTTCAGAAACAAAATAGTAAAATGATGAAGAAAGAAAGCAAGAAAGAACAATGGAATGGATGTGATGAACGATTATGGAATGCATTTTACTGATCTTTATAGATGAAATTTCAGTGGGGAAGATGAATTGCAACCACAAATTCAATGACAATAGTACAATAATTGAACAATCTCAGACAATAAGTGTGGAAAAAACAATAAAATCATGCAAAACACGTGAAAAACTCCAAAACATGAAATGATAGATCAAAATCACGGACCAAAAGTGAAAATCGCGAACAGGGACCAAAGTTGTAAACTTGGGATTTTTGGGGGGAAATCGCGGGCTAATATTGCGGACTCCAGGGGTAAAAAAATGAATTTTTTTCCAAGGAGTCCGCGATCAAAAGACATATCGCGAAAATATTAGGTATTTTTGTAAAGTGGGAGATAGTGGGTATTTCTATAAGCGAATTTCGAACTTCGTTCATTTTAATTAATTTCTCAAATAATAATCCTTGATTATTTATTTAACCACTTTAATTAAACTTTAATATAAAATGATATAACTAACAAGCTCCTCATATAAAAAATAATATAAAAATAGGGGTCGTCGAAATTAGATTAAAAAAAAGTTATTCCTTGCTTGCTATTACTCTATTTCTTGAAGATGTGAAAAAGGCATCATTTTTAAAAATTCTGGCCCCAAATATTTTCTTTCTTCTTAAGTAAATTAAGAGACATCTCCACAAAATACTGTTTTTTCTTTTCTTTTTTATTATACAAATTTAATCCAAAATATAAAATCATTCCATTTTTTTATTAAAAAGAAGAAAACTATATATCTTTTTGATCAAGTGTTATATATATATATATATATATATATATATATATATATATATATATAGGGGTGGTATCGGGTACAAACCAACTAGTTTGTACAAACTCGTACAAACCATACATAGCTTCATGATTTTGTAAATTTGGCTTCATGAATGTATATATATATATATTTTGGCTTCATGAATATATAATTTGGCTTCATGAATATATCATTTGACATTTTTAACTAATTTTTTTACAAAAATAAGGGTATTTTAGGGTATTTTTGTAAAAAAATTAGTTAAAAATGCCAAATGATATATTCATGAAGCCAAATTATATATTCATGAAGCCAAAATATATATATATATACATTCATGAAGCCAAATTTACAAAATCATGAAGCTATGTATGGTTTGTACGAGTTTGTACAAACTAGTTGGTTTGTATTTGATACCCAGCCTATATATATATATATATATCAATAAAAACTTGAGTGCTATTTGCCATCAAGTTTAGTATACTTTCAACTCAATATTCATATTCATATTCATGGCTTCTTAAAACAACATTCAGATAATGAGAATTGTTATGCACTGTTTTGTTTGTTTGTTTGTGTGGATATCAAATCAAAGGCAGATTGTACATATTTGGTTAAATAAGGTAAGGCCACTAAAAAGAATTTTTTTTTGAAATTTTTAGGTTAAAAATATATACTTTTCAACTCCCAATAATTTTTCGTCCGGGACCCCATCAACCAAAAATATGTTTTGAAATCAACCAAAAAACCAAAATTACTCTCGAAATCGACTAAAAAATCAAAACAAAACCCTCAAAGCGACAAAAAAAACTTAAAAATCTCTTAAAATTTACCAAAATAAACTTAAAAAGCTCTCGAAACGTTGGATTTATGCTAAAAATATATCGGGTAATTTTACGGGCATTTAAGCTACCTTAAAAGGACTCCAGTAGAAAAAAATTCTGGATCGACCACTGCTACTGATAATATAGGCATTTGGAACGAAGAGTTTTGCATTACTCAATCAATAAAACTTGCCATCTAAATAGTTAGGTGACGTTTGGTTCACTAGAAAGTGATGGAATCTGGTGGAATTGGAATGTGACATTCCATTAACCAGATTCCATTCAAGTGTTTGGTTCAATCTTTTGTAGCATGGAATCTTAAAACTTTCCATTGAATTCCTTATTTTATGTATTTGACATTCCATCACATTATGTAGGGATTTTAAAGGAATGAAATGTGTTATTATTTTTATTCCAAAAATGCCCCTTGCCCTAATTGATATACCACCAGCCGACACTCCCATTTGTATCGACCCCCAAATTGTGTTTTTTCTCCATCGAGCTCAATCGAACAACCCAACAAGAAATCGATTCAACAACCAATCGTCTATCTTCTCCATCGAACAACCAGCAAGAAATCGTCTATCTTCTCCACCGAGCCCCAAGAAAATTGAACCTATCAGTCGTTTTCTTCTCCATCGACAGCAACATCGAACCTGTGGTCGTTTTCTTCTCCATCGACAGCAACATCGAACTTGTATATGTCATTTTCATTTTGCTTTCGATTTTGATTATGGAGTGACCTTGCTTTTTGATTTTGCTTATAATTTTGATTTTGAGTTTTGATGAGTATATGTGATTTTGACAGCAAGAATACTTGTGTTCTCTATATATTCATTTGTAATTAATATCTTGTGAATTTGGGTTTTTTTATTTTGACAGCAAGACATATATGTGATTTTCCATATATGTTACATTTATGTTGACAACAAGAATACTTGTGATTATTAAAACGTTTTTTTGAAAAAAACAATTAAAATTATCAAAAGGGTATTTTGGTCATTTACCAAAATTTCATTTCAATTTCAAAGCTACATTCTGTGAACCAAACAGACAGATTCCAATTCCTTTAACAGATTCCATTCCAATTCTGTCAACCAAACAGCTGGTCAAACATGACAACATTTCATTTCAATTTCTTCAAAATCAAATTCATTTGACAGATTTCATTTTCATCCAAAAACATCCTGCGAACCAAACGCCCCCTTATAGTTCAGATTTTAATATATCTGTGAAAATATATATATTACGTACATTTCACATTAAAATATTGCTTCAAACATTTCCCTACAATCTAGGCTAGAGATATGGCAACCAGCCAACAAACCAACCTAACCTAGGATATTCATCAATGAATTACATACTAAATTTTAAAGATATCTAGGCTAGAGATATGGCAACCTTACCTAGGATATTCATCAATGAATTACATAACCAAATTTAAAAATATACATTGATTTATTTATATCATTTAATTCGTACAACTCTAGCATTTATGTTCTCAACTAGGAGGATTATTATAAGTTAACCACAAGGATTGTGGCGTACTGGTTAAGACCTTGGGGTGGTGAAATATCCTATCTACCTAAGGTTTGAATCCAGGCGCACACAACTTGTGGCCACTAAGCTTTAATCAGGGCTGATGTCTTACCGTCATAATTTGTCAAAAGATTAGTTTAGACATAGCCTTGACACACTTTAAAAAAAGAATTATTATTTTTTAATTGATTCGAAAATTATGATATTAATAGATATCCTTTTACAAAACAAATAAATATATACAAGTCCAGGTGGTATAATCGTATAATTATATAGTATGCAACTCCAAATTAAAAAAGAAAAGAAAAACAATATCATATGGTGAAAATGAATAAAATTTGAAATGGAAAAACGAGTCACAAAAGCAGCCGAAGAACAAGCTCTAGAGCCAGCTGAAGCCAAGCAATCCCAACATTAAGCCGCCGACCACCATTTGTGTAACTTTCAATTTCTCTGCTCTATCCTGCAAAATTTAGGGTTTCACCATTCATCAAATTTCACAATCGTCACAAACAAATCAATTACACTAACGAATATACCAACAATTTAATTGTAGCCATTCCGTAATCGAAGTACTCAGATCTAGATCCAAATTAGCAAGGATTGAATCAGAATTAAAGCCTGAAGGTTAAGAACTTACAATAAAGTCGTTGTCGGCTGACGGACCGGGAGAAGGAGAATCGTTGCTCGTTACAGCAGCTGCTCCTGGTGCCGGCGCCGGTGCAATCTGCTTCTTTCCTTTAGTTCTCTTCTTGCTAGGTACTGGAGCCGGAGGAGATGAGATCGGGGAACTGACCGGTTCAGGAACAGGCGGAGATTGAACCGGTGTGGTTGGGGAACTTACCGGCTGTGCAGCGGGAGGCGAGCTCACCGGTGTCTTAGCAGGAGGAGCAGATAACGCAGGGGAAGGAACAGCTGTCACAGGAGCTGTGGTCGGTGCGGTAGCATTCGAAGGTGAAGCAGCAGGAGCGGTGACAGTCGGCGATGGAGCTTGTGTCGGAGAAGTGGCCGGAGCTTGTCCTCCGACTGAGGCGACAATGACGCCGATGAACACCAGAACAACTGCGTTCTTCCGATCCATGGTAGAGAGAGAGAGAGAGAGAGAGAGTTGGAAAATGGCTTGAAAGAAGAAACTCGGATCACAGGTATAAGTAGCCGTTGAAAATTCTATTTTTAATCGATATTTTTTTTAACGAAAGTGGTATTAATTAATTTCTTTTATTACAGAAATCAACCCCAATGTTTATGAAAACCATTGTTTTAGTCCCTGACTTTTCGTAGTTACATAGAACGGTCATAAGAAAGGAAATTTGGTAAAAAAATCGTCACCAAGTGCAAGTCACATGAAGGAAGGAAATTTGGTACATTTGCATGTTCGTTGCTTCCTTGAGTTACGGTTAGGACGTGCAGGTCTTTTGCCTGGTGTTGAGTTATCCTTTTTTTTGAAGACTGCTTTGTTTTGGATCGTTTTCTACGTCTTATAGAAACTTTGGGTGGTCTCTTCTCTGTACCTTTCTTGTTCCCTTTTATAAAATTGTTGGCCTTACAAAAAAAATTGCATGTGGACGCTTCTTCTAGAGCGTCTGTGTTTAATTCCACACACAACACATACATATGTGTTCGATTCACACATGCATGCCGCATACATATGTGTTTGGTTTACATAGAAAATACACACCTATTTATCGATAGTTGATTTGAGGGATTCACATATAGGAGGATTCTTTTGTTTTCATGGGAGTAGCACATGTATGAGGGCACTTAATGGAACCTTTCTAATGGTACTAACGAGTAACGACTAGTGGCAAAAATCATAATAAAATAGAAATCTTGATGACATTTCTTGTAATTTCGAAAAATCATGGATGAAAACATGGATTTTATCAAACTTCAAGGATAACTTTTGTGATTTACTACTTATTATCATTATATTTAATTTTATTACTAAATATATAATTACTGATATTTAGACAAAATTATTCAATTTTTTATGTATGCATTTCAAACATTTTGCAAAATTGGTTTTCAATGTATTTTAATATTTTTATAAGTGTTTCTTGTGTGGGACCCTTATCCATGAGACAGGTGGCATGTTAAGATGACGATATATCCACCGTCGATGCATAGAAAACGTAATTGAAACAACCATTGTTGGATGAGTAAAAGGGGTGTTAATATAAAGTTCTAAAGACCTTCAGGTTTACATCAGTTGGCAATTATAACCCTAGCTTTGTAATGTTTATATTTTTATCCCCAAGTTCTTTGCCTTTTTCATTTGTATACAGTACATCACAAACTTTAACCTAAACCACTATTCACGTGCCCTTTTAGAAAAAAATGAGACATAATGTATGATTTATGGATAAGACTTAAAAAAATACGGGGTATCCCAATTGCAGTAACCTTATAAAAAAAGAGGGGTGATTTTTACAATTTAAGTAAAGTATAGGAGGTTGGATGCGATTAAAGTTAGCTGAGGGGTGGTAATTGTTACAATGCACCTCTTCCACCATATTGGTGGGTGGTATCAGTCGGTGGCGGTGATTGTCTTGTAATCAAATTAAGGAATAAGCAAACTGTCTTCAACTTAAGGCCTTCCGTAGCCATAGCGGGGAAGGGGCTCGGGATGGGGAGGTCGCAGCGGGATGGCTGCGGGGATGGGGTACGGGGCGGGATCGAATGCGGGAAGGGATGGTTTTCGGGGATGGGATCCCGATCCATCCCGAGGGTTTTTAAAAAAAAAAAAATTAAAAAAATTACCGTTGAACGGCTCTTTCTTAAAAAAAAAAAATCTCAATTTAATCCCACTATATATTTAACCCTCAACCTCTTATTTCTCACACCTCTCAACCTCTTATTTCTCACACCTCTTATTTCTCACACCTCTTATTTCTCACACCTCTCAACCTCTTATTTCTCACACTATCAAATTCTCTCAATCTCACACCTCTCAAACTCTCTCAAATTCTCTCAACCTCTTATTTTTCACACCTCTCTCATCATGAATCCAAACAGAACACCTACATCCCGTCGTAACCGACTGAATACACCACAATCGCAAGAAGATCAAGAGCTTGGTTTCCAAGCGTTTACACAACAAGGTTATCATCCGCAATTTTCGCAACAAATTCCGCCACAATGGTCGCAACAAAATCCGCCACAATGGTCGCAACAAAATCCGCCACAATATCCGCAACAATTTCCCCAACAATTTCACCAACAATTTCCGCAACAATTTCCTTACCAATTTACACGTCCCGGTTTGATTGAACAAGGTTTTACTCCGGCCAACTACAATCTTCCTTCACCCGCAATCAATCTCGACGACGACATTGTTCCGGAAACCCAACCTTCTACCCCGAACTCACCACAATTTATCCCGACACAACAATCTAACCCGGAACCATCAAATCCGAGACGAACGAAAGCCGCCAAACAAACGTGGACAAGAGCCGAGGAACTCGCGTTAGTGTCGGCGTGGGTTGACGTTTCGGAGGACCCCGTGGTCGGTAACGCACAAAGCGGTGGTAATTATTTTTATTGTTGTTATTATTATTATTATTATTATTATTATTATTATTATTATTATTATTATTATTATTATTATTATTATTATTATTATTATTATTATTATTATTATTATTATTCTTATACTTAATTTTACATAAATGTAGGAAATTTTTGGGGCCGAATCGGGGATGTGTTCTTTACTCGCATGGGTCGTGAACCAGGTTATAGATCAACCCATCAACTCAATAGCAAGTTCAACGACCTCAATAAAAGAGTTAATTCGTTTGGCGGCATCTACAACAACTTGCTCAATAATAGATCAAGCGGGATGAGTGAGGCCGATATATCCCGAACGGCACACGAACGGTATGTAGCACGCCATAAAGTTGCTTTCACTCACGAACAAGTTTGGGACGTCCTAAAAAAATGTCCAAAATGGGGAGCCGTTCCAACGATGACGACAACTTCATCGCGGGGTTCAAAACGCACCCAGCCTTCCGATGATGACGATGACGAGCAAATTCAACGACCCATCGGGAGAAACAAGGCAAAAAAATCATCAACGAGTAATACGTCCGGGGCGAATACGGACGAAAGTGTTACTCAGTTGTTGACGACGTTCAACAACAAGATTGATGATACAATGGAATACAAAATGAAAAAACTCGATCTCGAAATCGAAATCGAACGCTCAAACCGATTTGAGAAAGACTTCGAGTATTTCATAGCCCCGCATGATCACCTTACGGGAAACGCTTTGAGGGCTACTTTAGCGAGAAAAGAGCAACTCCAAAAATTTCATAATTGGTAGTGTTTTGTATTTTGTAATTTTTATTTTTAATGAATGATATGAATTTTAATTTTAATTATTTATCTTATTTTTATTTATTAAAAAATAAATAAATATTTTTATTTTGTTAAATAATTAAATGTATAAATAAAAGAATTAAAATAAATGAGGTGGCAAAAGGGTTTGAAGGAATGGGGTACGGGTGTTTAGGGATCGTGAGGGATGGAATGAGGGATGAGAGAAAAGCTGATGTGGCGCTGAGGTGGAGGGGAATCTTTGAAAGATAGGCCTTATGGGGTACTGATGGCCTAAGCATAGAATAAATGCACCAAAAATAAGTACTTCAAAAAATAATAATAATAATAAATAATGTTTAAAAAAATAATAATAATAACATGTGGTTTTATAATTTATACAAATGGATTAATTGCAAATGCATATGTGATATACCATTCATATCAATAAAAGATTACACTTCTTTTTAAAATGTCGCACCTGTTTTGTAACATCTCTCACATCAATAAAAGATTAAACTCTTTCAAAAATGGTATCTATTGCCACATAATCAACTAGTTTATAATTTATATTTACATATTTTAATAACTTATAAATAACAAAAAATATTAAATATGATTTATTTATAATATAAATAATAACTATTGATAAAGATAATTATAACATAAATAATAAATTAATTATAAAATATAAAGTAGGAAGAAAAACTTCCAAGGATAAAGGTAAGGAAAAATCTTTGTCATCTGAATTTGTTGAAAATATGCAGCTAGCAATCGAAACACAGTTTAATATTGACAAAGAAAAAATAGATGCCAATAAAAAAAATTCACATACATTGTGTAAGACGAGAAAGCAAAAAAGAAGGTGAGAAGAAAAAAAAAGAACATCATAAACAAAATGATGATGTAACATTTATGTTTTGTTACTTATGTTAATTCTTTAAGGTTTTTGTAAGTTTATTTATTACAATTTGTATTTGTATTTTCGTAAAATTTTTTATATTAATGTATTTTTATTTTAGTAACCAAATTAGTAATTTAAAAAAAACATTCCATAAATATTCTCTTGAAATAAAGTAACTTCAATACTTTAGATACTTGGAGCAGTGAAAGTCTTAACATTGACCATATAAAACAATTTAAAATAAAATAACTTAATAATTTTCATACTTAGAGCGGTTTCGGATATTCCTAAATCTTCTTTTTTCCTCTCAAACTACCTGTTGCAGCGCCTTCTAAAAGTTGCATACTAAAAAGTCAGCTTTCACCTTATGAATTCACAGTTTTCCCTACATGCTCAACATAAGTAATCGTAAAAAAACATGTTTGATCATAGTAAACATGCATGATAATAATATTATAAAAAAACTTACAACTCTAAAACGTTGTGAATCAAACTTTTCTGTCGTGCATGTGGGCTACCTCCCCATCCAAGCATACACTACTAAACGAAAGACTTTTACCTACAAACTTTTCCCTGGAAAGTGGTAAATCTGTCTGTAAATGGTGATTCGTCACAAAACTATCACAAAAGTTGGTGGGTAATGAAAATCAGTGCCAGATTAACCAAGGATTCTTTCGGTGATCCATGGGTATTTTCTCGAAAAACATCGGATTTTACCGAACCGTTGATATTTCCTGGGTGATCCCTAGGTAATCACCGATGAAAATATCCTTGGGTGAATTTTGTGTGTAAAAATCATTTGTTTTGTAGTGATATAGGGACTACTTCCCCTTGCAAATGACCTTTCAATACATCTATCAAGCATATTATAGGGGTTTATTCCCTATGCAAATGGTCTTTCAATGTCGGTGTAAGTTTTACTGGCAACTGCTCTTTTCCATCATAAATCAGACACATGATTCACAATATAAAGCATCACTTGCTCTTCATAAAAATATGCATATAATTTCAATATAAAACTTTCACATAGAACTTCCATGATCTTTCACATAGAGCATGTCATTATAAAAATACCGTAAACATACTTTCTATATAAAACTTTGCAACATATTTGCATACTATACTATGCATGCATCTCCGTTTTATAAATCAAATAAACCCACCTTGGATCGGTGTAGGCTTATACATCACTTGCTTTCATTCGTTCCTACAAATATTGTTTTAAATGCCCAAAAACCAATCATATGATAATTGTAATTTTTAGTTTTTGTTTCATGGAATTAATAAATAAATAAAAGTCATTGCCTATTTTATTCTAAATGTCGCTAGTTAAATATTATTTCGGGTTTTAAGGTTGAAGTAATATACTAGCACATGTAGGGATTCATGTAGATTTTGCGTGTCAGACGTGACACGCTATGAGAACGCTGCATTGGATGTCATGTGAGTGTCATAAGTGTTTCTCGTATGATCAGTGTAGATGTAATTCTCTAACTTGAGAACATGGAGTTTGTTGTATGTGAGTAATATATTTTGATATTTATTCAAATCATTTTGTCACTGGGTGGAAGAATGATAGTTTGGTGAGTTATAAATCACATGATAGAACTAGCATGTATCGAAATAGTATGTGTCCCTCCTTTATGACGGGAGTGATGTTTCTAGGTCCCTTGAAAAATATATACTAATGAACTTTTTTATAATTATATTAGGGAATCAAGAAACTAGAGATTGGATATAACGAAAATGACACATTCAATATCTCGTGTTCAATATGAACATCAAGGACAAAAAAAATTAAACGTGTAAACTTAAATTGACTACAAACAGATAAAATGTTGTATCACTGATTCTCGTCATTTGGGTGACGGTGATGTATTGCTAGATACCGTTCATCGTTTATAACTATAAATACAAGATTTATATATATATATATATATATATATATATAGGGGTGGTATTTTTTGCAAACCACCCATTTCTAAGAAACTATGTAACCCACTTGATAACCGTCCATCTTAATGATCAATGGCTGTAATTAAAGAGTGGCATTTTATGTAAATAATTGAAAGTTAATGAATTTAATTAATAGTAAATAAACTAAATAAGGGTAATATCGTCCAAATGTGTAGCTTCTCTCTCCTCTACAATCAGGAACGAATATCACAAATCGACAATCACGGGATTCACTTCCTATTTCGTCGCCCATTTTTCTAACAATCGGTTCATTTGAAGAAATCTTGAAGAGCCTACAGGGTAAAAGGATTCGATCATTCAATGGTAGGTTACCTTCATCCAAACAGAGGTTAGATGCTTCAATATCTTTGTTGAAATAGGGTTTTTCAGAATCATTGATTTCATAGGGTTTTTGTTTTTTTATAAACAGTAAGAAGACCGAGTGAGAGAATCAGACTCAAAACATCCTTCTCAAACTTCAAGAATACAGCGGATAACCCATTGTTAATCGACATGGAGGGAAGCAGCATTCATGAATCTGGTAATGGAAATCGACTTTTGGAAGGCCAGGACCATGCGCCAAGAGGTACAATCATTTGGGGTTTCTTTTCGATTGAATACTGAATCATGAATTATTTGCAATGAAATGGCTCAGAAATGGTTATCTTTTACATCTGCTTATCTGGGTACATGAATGGTGTATTCATTTTTTTATAAAGCATGAATGAAGTAGTTACTATTGATAATTTTAAACAGTAAACTATAATTCATGAATATGGTAAATGGTATGAGAAGAACCTACTTTGTTTGGTAAATGATAATTTTAAACCCATTGGTTTAGATAAGAACCTGATTTTTTTGATGATTCATGATTTTGGAAAACATGATGAATTGTAATTGAAACTAATCCCCTGTGCTAAACTGTGTACCTGCATTGTTTGTCTGTGCTAAACTGTGTTCATGATAGCATTGTTGGTCTTAGCATTCATATAATATATGAATTGCTAAATATGCTTGATAGATACATAGAATATTAATTTATGAATCATGATTAGGGAAAACATGAATCATAGTTCATGAATGTTATGAAATAAATGATTTATAGTTCAATTAACAATTGTGCATTAGAGATTTTGTTGCTACTTTTAAGCAACTATGTTTCAATTCCCTTGAATGTGTTGTGTTGCATATAAGAGGATGATAACTTCCAGTCAAATCACGTGTTAAGCAATTAAAGCTCCTTTGATCACGATGAAAAGAATAAAGAGATGTAATTTTTATAAAGCATGAATAAAGTAATTACTATTGATAATTTTAAACAATGAACTATAATTCATGAATATGAAAGATGGTGTCTAATTGATATGACCATGTTTTTATAAAGCTTGTGAGGTGTAGTTCATGAAACTAAAAAATAAATTATTTATAATTCATGAATTTAAAAAGACATGCTTATGGACTAATGAAATGTGTTTGGATTTTGTATACTTGCTAGCATATGATGTATCTATTTAGTGTACATTACATATGCAATAGTTTATATTCTTTGTTTTGAATGCATGGGCATGATTTATAATTCATGAATTCGGCTAATTAGTATAATCATGATTACTTAAAACATATTCTGATTATGATTATTAATGAAAACAAATTAATTTTAACTACAATCCCAATCCCATGCTTGTGACTAACAACAACAATCAACAGGTAATAAGCCTAACGCTGGGATGAAAGAGATATATGTTGCAATTTCGTCAACAATACCAACAGGTAATAAGGCTAACGTTGGGATGAATAATGAAGGAACTGTTTGTAACAACCCATTCCAAAACAAGACATATAATATAAAATCGCCAAAACTTGGCCCAAGGTTCACACCATCAAAATTCAAAACTTTGGGTTCGCGGAACAACCCTAATTACAACTGAGAGTTTCTAATAGCAAAAATGTAAAGGAAGTCCACTAATGCCAAGCCATGCCCGCTCTCACGCCTTCTCTTCACCACTAGAGGCACTGCTCTTAACCTGCTTACCTAAAAAGGGTTTCAGTTTTGAAAATGCGAGGGTTAGACCACAAGGTCTAGTGAGATCCCTCAGTTACAATCACACCACATTTATCATTTAAAACTTTGCGAAACATAAATCAATGTAAGGTTTGGCAAGTAACATATGGGACACACCCCCCATAGGCATCATACTACGACATATGGGACACACCCCCCATGATCGTCATGCCATCACATATTGGACACACCCCCCATAAGTATCACACCATATCGTATGGGACACCCCCCCATATAGCTCACATCATGCATAAGTAATATATATGCACATACATTAAGTAAACACACCTGTACAAGTAAATGAACAAGTACCATCAAGCTTTGGTTAGAAAAACTCACCTGTTACGCTTACGTTCCTTTCTTGTTCTGGTGTGCACTTCCAAACGATCTACCTGGCGAAAGGATAAACTCATAAGCTGATAATCTCAACTCCCCGGACGACACTCTATTCCGGACAGCACACTTATCCGGACAACACCCCTATCCGGACAACACACCTATCCGGACAACACCTCTATCCGGACAACACCTATCCGGACAACACCTATCCGGACAACACACCTATCCGGACAACACCTCTATCCGGACACCCACACGCAACAGATACTTACCCGGAAACCTTCAACTGATCGGGGTGTCCGGACGTCCAGGAAGGTATCCGGACGTCGATCTGTCCCTTACTTGGTCCGATAAATCCCAGAAACGGCCGAAATCTCACAGATGGAGATTAACAACTACAATAGGGTCAATATGCTCAACTACTACTGAAATATTAGCTGCAAACGATAAGATTTGACACCTAATCTCTTCCATTTAGTTCCAAACCCAACTTTTAACAAAAACCCCAAATAACTCATCAACAACAAGAATCAGGGATTAGAGAAGAGGAGAAGTGATTACCTGCTTGAATCCAAAAGAAGCACACCTTCTATTTCTCCCAACAAATCCGCAATTGATCCTTCTTTCTTGATTTCACTCTCTTTCTTCTTCTTTCTCCTTTCATTCTCTCTTTTCCCTCTGTTCTCTCTAATTCACTCCAGCAGCCGCTAACCACACACAAAATCAGTAGGAGAATGTTTCTCCTAGGGTTTTGTGCCCCTTTTATACCTATACCTCATTTACAAAATTCTCCCCTCAACTTTCATTTTAACAAATTCTACCACAAGACTTGGTACTCTTTCTTTTTGGACACGGTTACTACAACACTCCCCCCTCAAAAGAATTCCGTCCCCGGAATTCCATTCTCAAAGAGGTGAGGGTACCTGGACTTCATGACCGCTTCCACTTCCCAAGTAGCCTCCCGTCCTTTATGATACTTCCACTGGACCTTCGCTAAACGAACTTCTTTGTTCCTCGTCTTTCGTATCTTACTATCTACGTTTTCCATTGGCTCCTCTTCATACCTCAATTCTCATCGACACTAATGTCTTCCAACTGTACTACTATGGCTTCTTCGGCCAGACACTTCCTCAAGTTCGACATAGGAAAGATCGAATGAACCCCCGGAGCCCGTCAGACAACTCCAACTTGTACGCCACTTCTCCTACACGCTCAATGATAGCGAACGGCCCAACATAACTGAGTCTTGTTTCTCTTTTCTCTCCAACGCACAACGTCTTTTCATGACTATCCATAAGTATTGCACTGTCTCCCACATGGCATTCGATCAAACTCTTCCTTCTGCTTACACCCTGTGGCGGTCTCGAGCCACGCTTACTTCTTACGAAATGCATGACCTATTGGTGGTCAACCACACGACCTCCGGTCTCACCCAAAATCATTCACACATCTAGTCTCAAGATCTTAAAACGCGTCAACCTAAGGGTTTCACACAAAATTTTACCTCTTTAAAAGAACGCCTTCTACCGAAGTTAACGCCACACATCCCGAAACCCTTAAAAATAACGACGCTTAACTCGCCAACCGATCACCGGATCAACCTTGACTATCACCTTAATTCCGCAGTTAAGATTTTTCCTCCCCAGACTATACACAACTCTACCATCACTCTTCTAACACAAAATACATCTAAGGCAGATAACACCTTCTTGCATTAAATGTGCCGACCACAACCCGTTGATAACAATCAATTCCCACACTTTTACTACAACGGCACCCCCATACTACTATCAAGTCCAATCCCATGGTCCTTCATCCGAGCACTACATTCTATTACTTTCTTCCACTTCCTTCTCAAAACACATTTCCAAAGAATAACTCACTAGAAGATACACACTCTTGATCAATCACATAAGCTAGTTTTCCTCCACGCTTAAACTACTCACGTACACACAAATCCCCTTTCTCATACTCTCACTAGAGTTCATGCACTCAATGGTGACTTTCTGAAACATTGCTTCCCTCTTTCCGAGCCACTTGTCACACTTTTTACTTTACACTTACTCTCTTATTCCATACTACCGCCCCCAATTACCTCAGGCTAACATGGAACATTTCTCCTTCAACGTTGACCACTCCATACACACAATTTCAACGGTTACTATGTCTAATCCCACAGTTTCACCACATCTCATACGAGAAATTCGACCAAGTCAAACCGGACCTCCACGCTACGTTCGAAGCGACCACACACTTCTCGTTCCTCAAACGATATTAACCCACTCCTTTGCATTCCCTTACACACAAGGATTAGTTCAACATTCTCAGAGATTTCATATCTACTACAAGATATCATGGACTAATCAATCCAACATTTTCACAATTATTACAACGATACAAGGCAAACGCACTCATCAATCAACTCAAGAGTATACAATTTTCTTCTTATCTAGTCGCTCATCGTCACCCCATTCTTTTATTTTCGGTAACAATACCACACGCCACTTAGACATCCATGCAACTCCACGCATAATCTGGTCATCTCTGAACGTCTTATGAGCAAACCCGAGCAAAGACCTCCACCTATGCTCATCCCCCATCAACACTAGCCCACCACTTAACCTCACAACAATTCATCCCCACCATGCTTCGCATGCTCACTAGATATAAGTTACCACCAACTTATCCACATAACCCCCACACACCAGAGGTTCGATCGTCACGATCATTTACACACACACCAGGCCACGCTTTTTTCACAACAAACACAACATTTATATAAAAGAGTATACGAAACAATATGCAATAGCTAGCTTTGCAATTCATCACCCTTACACAAATAACGGGAACTTCTGCCTGATCAATACACACTTGTGGCCTGATCTAGGGCACACACACCCGCCCTCGGGAATAGACCAAGTTCGTTCGAATAATCCATATGGGACACACCCCCCATATACATCACACCAAGTCATATGCAATTTATATGAAACTACACATTTAAATAAGCATACTTTTAAAAATGACAATCACCTTTTAACTCCTGCTACTGGCACACGCTATAGTTACACACACCGCGACAGCGCCAAAGAGCACACTCGCTATATATGAAACAAATATATATATAATTAATATGGGACACACCCCCCATTTTCTCGACAACGCCAGAGCACAATGCATACTCAATATGGGACACACCCCCCATTCTCCGACACTGCTAGAGCACAATGCATAATTAATGCATGCATTCTACCACACACTTGTTCATAGCTTCATACTTAAGCAGTTGGAAACACGCGAATAGATAACAACCACGCCACACTTAATCATCGCTTTGAAATAAATGCAGCTGAGAAGCACACAGTTATATAAGAACTCTGTCACATTTGTATAAAATTTAGGTTCAGAAAGACTCACAACCTTGTCTTTCTCCCATCTAGGTGAATCACAAATTATGACCGTCTACTACACTCGATCGAGTCCTTATTCCCGACCGACTCTTCGGGTCCACTTGAGGCACGCTCAAATAAATCAAACTATAAGACACATCCTTGCAAACCAACATAGTCTACGTGTCCCACATGAGTTGGGCAAACTACCTCGTTCGCAATTGACATAACAGTCACAAAGGAAGAATCACTTATCCAACTAACACATCTCCACCTTCAGGATACTCACCAAAAGGCGGTCCACCCTCTAGGCAGATACACATGTATCCCAACCGACCTCTTATCTCCGCGCACACACACGGCAAGCAAAAATCACACCAGGGCTAGTCTTTCAACTCTCAAATCTCCCGACAACGACTCAACACTCGTCGTTAACTTCCACACCAAATTCTGGCACTTAGCCTAAATACAACTTCTCCTCAACTCCGGTTCTACGCCGATACCGACTCATCCACATACCACAACGTTACCTTTCAAAGTATTTTGCCTACTTCGAAATCACCCGGGGCACACCCCTCGCCGTCAGTCTTATGCCTACTTACCGAAAAGAGCAAGGACTATCGTCACACAAGCATTCCTACAGTCAAAGACCGAGACTACAGGTAGGCACTGTCCTCCCTATACTGTAACACTAAGATCACAATTCAACCATCGACGACTCGACCACATTTTCCCACTACCGGAACTTCGCACATTCTTAGGCACGATACCCCTTACTACCTAGCGAGTTCATAGCCTTCATTTGTAACACCCTGCTTACCACGACACTCCCATAAGTTACCACCACACACACCGATCTCAAAGATCGCTCACACGCAACCTTGTTCATCATTTGAAAGTGCATTCACTGAAACTCTCCTTGTGCAAAAATTTTTAAAAAAAATACAGCAATATCACCCATACTGGGATAGTCGACCGACTCTCACACTTGCTGATATGTCAACCACATGTTCATATCGTTTTCATCCATAAAACCATGCGATTTAATATTGATACGATTTTTTTTTTACAACAAGGTTTAACTCACTCGCAAAAGAAGTGAAGTAACTCACTATTTCTCTGAGTTCGAAATTTATTACACCATGTAAACAAATTTATCTTTTCCTTCCAGCACACACTTGCACACGCCAACTCATTTTCAAAATCAGAAGTTTACAAGGCACACGCACACACTCACACATTTTGTCATGGGGACCTACGTAACCGGTTTGAAAACGTAATGCACGACTCGCTTTACATTGAAGGCTATTCGCTCAAGCAGGGTTAACCTTTTTGCAGTTACATCAAATCAACGCCGACACCCTACTTCCCACTACACCATCAGGTTCCTTACATTTGAAACAACCTTCGGTGCCGATACTTCCCCACACACTTGGATGCTCCAACCTCACAGTCACCACCTGACTATTAATTTGTAAAATAAACGGCTTCACCTCGGTCCCAAATTGGTTAACCGACACCAATGTTACCAATCCCTACATCTATCACTTTTCAACCACTCTTGTCACTCCTCCACTAACTAGAGAGTAAGAAAGCACTTCTCCACTATCCGATCCTTGAACTGAAACTCTCAAGATTTTAATTTACCGGCACTGGGAATCTCCCAGAATAAAGACCCTAAGGTTCTACTTCCCACGGACACTCATACCAAACATTCAAACGAGGCTTCTTCTAGATAGTATCATCAATCACGCCAAGAATAATCTGCACAGCACACTAAGCCGTTGCCAAAATGACAAGATTAAACTTTACACACAAAACAGATTAACAACCGTCCCAAAATAACAAGGCAAGAATGATCACCGTCATGCACCAGTAAATTCACAATTACACTGGCCAGGTGTAATCCCAAACTTACCTTACATGATAGTTCTCACCACCCTATTATTCATACTCCCCAGTGAGGTCTTCCTAGGCCTTCCTACATTCTCAGTTGTACTCCTACAGTTTAAGTTTAGGCCCATCCGGTCACCTAAATCCCTTAAACTATGGCTCTGATACCATTTGTAACAACCCATTCCAAAACAAGACATATAATATAAAATCGCCAAAACTTGGCCCAAGGTTCACACCATCAAAATTCAACACTTTGGGTTCGCGGAACAACCCTAATTACAACTGAGAGTTTCTAATAGCAAAAATGTAAAGGAAGTCCACTAATGCCAAACCATGCCCGCTCTCACGCCTTCTCTTCACCACTAGAGGCACTGCTCTTAACCTGCTTACCTGAAAAGGGTTTCAGTTTTGAAAATGCGAGGGTTAGACCACAAGGTCTAGTGAGATCCCTCAGTTACAATCACACCACATTTATCATTTAAAACTTTGCGAAACATAAATCAATGTAAGGTTTGGCAAGTAACATATGGGACACACCCCCCATAGGCATCATACTACGACATATGGGACACACCCCCCATGATCGTCATGCCATCACATATGGGACACACCCCCCATAATCGTCATAACATCACATATGGGACACCCCCCCATAAGTATCACACCATATCGTATGGGACACACCCCCCATATAGCTCACATCATGCATAAGTAATATATATGCACATACATTAAGTAAACACACCTGTACAAGTAAATGAACAAGTACCATCAAGCTTTGGTTAGAAAAACTCACCTGTTACGCTTACGTTCCTTTCTTGTTCTGGTGTGCACTTCCAAACGATCTACTTGGCGAAAGGATAAACTCATAAGCTGATCATCTCAACTCCCCGGACGACACTCTATTCCGGACAGCACACTTATCCGGACAACACACCTATCCGGACAACACACCTATCCGGACAACACCTCTATCCGGACAACACCTATCCGGACAACACCTCTATCCGGACAACACCTATCCGGACAACACCTATCCGGACAACACACCTATCCGGACAACACCTCTATCCGGACACCCACACGCAACAGATACTTACCCGGAAACCTTCAACTGATCGGGGTGTCCGGACGTCCAGGAAGGTATCCGGACGTCGATCTGTCCCTTACTTGGTCCGATAAATCCCAGAAACGGCCGAAATATCACAGATGGAGATTAACAACTACAATAGGGTCAATATGCTCAACTACTACTGAAATATTAGCTGCAAACGATAAGATTTGACACCTAATCTCTTCCATTTAGTTCCAAACCCAACTTTTAACAAAAACCCCAAATAACTCATCAACAACAAGAATCAGGGATTAGAGAAGAGGAGAAGTGATTACCTGCTTGAATCCAAAAGAAGCACACCTTCTATTTCTCCCAACAAATCCGCAATTGATCCTTCTTTCTTGATTTCACTCTCTTTCTTCTTCTTTCTCCTTTCATTCTCTCTTTTCCCTCTGTTCTCTCTAATTCACTCCAGCAGCCGCCAACCACACACAAAATCAGTAGGAGAATGTTTCTCCTAGGGTTTTGTGCCCCTTTTATACCTATACCTCATTTACAAAATTCTCCCCTCAACTTTCATTTTAACAAATTCTACCACAAGACTTGGTACTCTTTCTTTTTGGACATGGTTACTACACTGTTGAATCATTGATGAAAGGATTGACAATGAAAGATGATGTAGTTATAGACAACGACTGAAAAGGTGCACTCAACTAATAAAAACATGAATTTATGAATATTCTGAACACATTATCTAATGCAAACACAGAATTTGTATTTGAATGTAGGAAATGAAGACGGATTGAAGCAGAATGAATCAACTGATACCCAGTTGAAGAGTAGAAAACGTATGGTTCGCAACATCAATATATTATTTGTGAACTATGTTAATTATGTACTGAAATTGAAACAATAATGAGATCCTTTATATGAAATAGGTCATCAGTTTTCTGCTGAAACATCATCGAGGCTAACAAGGAGCCATAACAAAGGGTAATTGATTTAGACACACCGCCATTGAAAGCATCAAATGTGATCCCAAACGCATGTGTAACCAAAAACCCAGGTATAAAACAAAGACAATTAAAATTGTTGTTATTCTAATCATTACAAGATAGAATACAATATGTGATTAGTATGTACATTCATGTAACTAAAACAGAATGTGAAAGCTCCAAGAGATGCAACAATCTAAGTGGAAAGTACAAGAAGTCCAGTGCAAAAAAATATACACATCGAACAAAAGGAAGGCTAACACCGGAATCATACAATCGTGCTAGACGTGGATTAGACGAGTTGCGAACGAGGACATCACCAAAGGCTTTGCATGACACAATTAAAGCATTGAGCATCAAACAACGAGAGACGGTAACTAAAATGGGTTTAGGATCGTTGCTGGAAATGGATATGGAGGTTGTTCCATCAAAACTGGGGTTTTTTTATTGTAGACAGTCTGGACACAAACCTTATGGCTATAAGAGTGAATAGAGGACTAATTCCGGTAACGATGTCATCAATCCATCAAATAATGGGTTTAACAGAAGGGGGAATCGACTTGCTTGCTGAGAAAGATGTTTCTCCTGAACATAACATGATATCTGAGTGGAAGAAGCAATTCAAAACCATGACTGTGAGGCCAAAACATGTCGTCGATAAAATTGCGGAATCAGAAGATTCAGGGTTTTACTTTAAGATCAATTTTCTGGTGCTATTCAAAAAGGCCTTCAGAATCCATTTGTAATTGTCAACAGTTTCACCGGCTATCAACGCGGCACCAACAACAACCGTACTTTTATGGTTGTCGATTACGACAAATGGCACAAAACTCATTGCATGTCTGTAAGATGTTATAATTCAATGAATAATATTGAATAATAAATAAACAAAGATACATAAGAAAGACAATAAACTTACTTATTGGTCCGAAATGTAGCATCAAATGAAATCACGTCACCAAATTCGGTATAATTCAGACGAGCGGTTTCATCAGCACAAAAAATAGTATGCAACTCGCTATCGTGTACCATGTACTCAAAAAATACTCTGCACATATCTTCTGACGACTAGCCATAGTGTTAATCAACATTTGGGCATCTTTACTACCTACGAAGGTACTCATATCACGCCGGTAGTTATGGTAATCTCTCTTCCTTCCACCTGATTTTCGACATCCTCCATTCAACGAATTACGAATCCTAAGACCCTTGATAACACCAACCTTCTGACTACATGAATGAAACACACTCTTTTGCTCGGCATAACTAAGTTGCCTATTTGATCGTAAAAAAATCATCTCATCCTGATCTAATAAAACATGGTTATGCCATTCAATGAATTTATAAACCTCATACCTATTACGCTCCTTTACAAAATGAATCTTAAGACATGCTTTACACCCAGTCCTTTTTAAATTAGTAGTACGCCTCTTCCGGGCACCAGTAACAACATCTATGGTGTCAAACGACTTAGGTGTAGGAATCCCCTCCTTGCTACAATAAAAGTACATATTTGTAATAGTCCCTGACTTATTCTTCTTTTTGTTGGACAACCTAATATCAAAACCAGATAATTGTCCATATTTCCTATAAAAATCTTCAGCATCGTGAATATTGGTGAAAAAGTCACCAATCTTGGGGGTAAATTCCAATGGTACGCTTGGCCTCCAATACTTTTTCCCATCGGACCCTTCTTTAATATCCTGATTGATTGGGTTTACACAATTCATGAATCAACGTCAAAAACAATAAATTCTAAACGAACAGAATCATGATGGATTAATAAAAAAAATGTCAATTAACACTAAATGAAATGCATGTCAAGATTTATTGAAGATAGATAAAATATAAAGAAAATGTGAGGATGTTATACAACTAATGAATTCATATCAACCAACCTTACCAAAACACATTTATTAGTTTCTGGTTTGAACAAAAATGTTAGGAAGGTGGAGTTTGTAATTCATCAAACTGGTAAACAAACATAACAGAATCGTGTGTTTTGTTTGGGTTATGTTCTGATTGGTATATTTAGAGATAACAAGTTGTAACATTACACCATGGATTGAATTACTAGGGTATAATTAGGACATGTTTATGCATGGGGGTGATGCAAAGAAGGCTATTAACTACAAATTAAAATATCATTTTCTGTTAACAGTATGTAACATGGCAACAAAGATTCATGGATTTACATTTATTTTAGCAACTGAAAGTGAACAACCGAGCAACAAAGATTCATGGAGTTACATCCAAGAAATAGAAAGGTTCCATTAAATTCCTAAAAACACGCCTCATGAACAAAACAAAAAAAACGACATGAACAAAACAAAAAAACGAAATAAACAATAAAAATATAACGGTTTTACAATGATAAACATGATTACCTATATCATGTTGAACAACAGGCGAATCAAATGTTTCTGGTTCGGATATTGGATAAGTTTCATCATTATTAACATCGACATCAGCAACAGTATCCACGTTGGCTTCATGTTGGATATTGTCTTCATGCGAAAATGATACAAGTCAAAAAACTCAATCACGGTTGGCTAACCAACGGATGACTGCAACTCCAATCAGGTGGTTTAGGGGAAGAATGACCCACGAGAATTTAGAGTAGAAAGAGAAGAACAGAGAAATGTAGAGAACCAGGGAAGAGGGTAATTCTATTCATGATGCTAACAGCTTGTACGATACAGAATATAAGGGAAAACGTAATAACAAAAATAACAACCAACTACAGGAGATGCTGACATCTGTCCTTGAAAAAGATCTACCATTCAATTTATTAAGACACCCAAAATGTGTTGACCCATAGTGGTCCCTCTCTGGTTACTCGTATCATTACCTCCCCCTTAAGACGATCCTTGTCCCCAAGGATCAAGCATTGGATAGGTTATGTCCATAGTCACTGCATCTTCCCAGGTAGCATCTTCTATAGGACAGTTTTGCCATTTAACCAACCATTCGATAACTGGTTTATTCTGCCTCTTGATGGTTCGTTTATCAATTACCTTGTCAGGGACCTTGTCTATAACACTTCCAGGTGCAATTAGTGGGCTGAAAGTTGTGGGCATCGGGCCATGGTGCTTTTTGAGTAAAGAAACATGAAAGGTAGGATGAATGCTAGATCCTTGTGGTAGTTTAAGGGTGTAAGCAACCTGACCCACCTTAGCACAGATTTGATAAGGACCAAAGTACTTAGCCGACAACTTCATATTTGCTCTATCCACAACTGATGTCTGTCTGTATGGTCGTAACTTAAGATAGACCCAGTCCCCCACTTCAAATGTCCTTTCAGGTCGGTGTTTGTCTGCGGCCTGTTTCATTCAGTTCTGTGCTTTATGCAGGTTATTTTTCAGCAGCTTAATGGCTTCCTCTCTTGCTGTTAAGCTCCGATCCACCGAGTCAACCTTGCTTTCCCCCGGTAGATACGGCAAATGTAGAGGAGGTAGCTGCCCGTATACCACCTCAAATGGGGTGCAATTGATAGAGGAATGAAAATTGGTATTGTACCAATATTCGGCCAAAGGAAGCCAGCGTGCCCAATCCATAGGTGCCTCATGACACATACATCGTAGATAACCCTCCAAACACCTATTCAGAACTTCCGATTGGCCGTCTGATTGTGGGTGGTAACTGCTAGACATGTTTTGATCTGTTCCCTGTAACACCAACAATTCATGCCAAAAATTGCTAACAAAGATCTTGGCCCTATCCGAAACTATAGATTTTGGGAACCAATGTAACTTGTAAATGTTATCCATGAACACCCGTCCCACATCTATAACAGAAAAAGGGTGACTCAATGCGATAAAGTGAGCGTACTTGCTTAGTCAATCGATGACCACCAAGATAACGTCCTTACCAGGGGATTTGGGGAGGCCTTCAATGAAATCCATAGCTATGTCTTCCCACACACCCTCGGGAATGGGTAGAGGCTGTAATAACCCGAGTTGAGCTGTTGTCTCGGTTTTACATTTGTGACAGGTGATGCAATTCCGGATGTAGGCAGCTACATCTTTTTTCATTTTCGACCAAAAAAACAAACTCTGCAGTCGTTTAAGGGTAGCTGTAATTCCAGAGTGACCTCCTTGCGATGAATCATGCATCCACGACATGATCTTCATTTTAAGATCCTTATTATTTCCAATTACCAACTTAATGTTTCTTCTCAGTTCTTGACCGTACCAACTGAACTTAGGATGTTTGCCACTCTTTTGCTGGAGTTCAGTGATAATATTCCTAAGATTAGAATCTTGATTCCATCCTTCCTTGATTAATCATACAGATCAACATGAATGTTGGAGAGAACAACTTGTAGTAGTTCCCCATGTGTCGCTCTCGACAAAGCGTCCGCCACCTTATTTTCGACTCCTTGTTTGTAGCAAATCTCATAATCATAACCTAACAACTTTGATAACCATCGTTGTTTAAAGGTCGTATTCACTTTGTTCTCCAACAAATGCTTAAGACTTTGCTGATCAGTTTTGATCACAAAGTGTCTGTCTAGCAGATATGAGCGCCACTTTTGTACGGCATGTATTACGGCTAGTAACTCTTTTTCATAAGTGGACAAAGTGGTGTGTCTAGGAGACAGAGCTTTGCTGATGAATGCAATGGGATGTCCTTGTTGCATAAGGACAACCCCTATTCCTTGGTTAGACGCATCTGTCTCTATTACGAACGGTTCACTAAAGTTCGGTAAGGCCAAGACAGAAGGATTGACCATGTCCTGTTTCAATTCTAGGAACGCTGTATTGGTTGCCTCATCCCATTGGTAGGAATCCTTTTGTAACAAACGGGTCAACGGTTTTGCAAGCACCCCGTACCCTTTTACAAACCGTCAATAATATCCGGTAAATCCAAGAAAACCCTTTAGTTGTTTTAGAGTTTTTGGCACCGGCCACTCCAAAATAGCTGCAATCTTTGCAGGATCAGTGGCTACTCCATCCTTAGATAGAACATGGCCCAAGTACTCGATTTGTGGCACCCCAAACACACATTTACTACGTTTGGCCAGCAAAGAATTAACCCTTAGAACATCCATCACTAACTTCAAATGTTGCATATGCTCATTCCAACTTGGGCTGTAAACCAAGATATCATCGAAAAACACCAGTACAAACTTCCTCAAATAAGGTTGAAACAACTTGTTCATTAAGCTCTGGAAGGTGGAAGGCGTGTTGGTTAACCCGAAGGGCATAACCAAGAATTCGAAGTGACCGCAATGTGTTTTAAAAGCCGTTTTGTGAACATCTTGGCTAGCAACTCGAATTTGATGGTACCCGACCCTTAAGTCAATTTTGGAGAAACATTGAGTGCCATGTAATTCATCCATGAGCTCTTCGATTAAAGGAATGGGGAATCTGTCTGGGATGGTCAACTTATTCAAGGCACGATAATCTACACACATTCTCCAGCTCTCGTCCTTCTTTTTAACCAACACGACCGGAGAAGCGAATGGGCTATTGCTAGTTCTGATCACTCCCTGGTTCAACAACTCCTGAGTAAGTTGTTCAATTACATCCTTTTGTAACAAAGGAAATTGATAAGGACGCAAGTTCACCGGATTAAAACCATCCCGGAGGGGTATCGCATGATCGAATCCCGGTCTAAAAGGGGGCAAACCTGTGGGTTCTTTGAATATGTCGTTATAATCTTGTAACAGCTGCAGTAATTCAGGAGGCGAAGTATCCTTAGGTTGATTTACCTTAACTTGATAATTGGGCAGCGGTTCATCGGACCGAATAGCCATCAGTTGCATCATCGATAATTGCCCGCTTTGTTGTAGCATCTTGTTCATCTTCACAGTACTTACCGTTTTCACACCCTTCCCCGTAGCTCCTCTCAACATTATCTTCGATCCTTTGACTAAAAATTCAATGGTGTGATTAACAAAGTCAAATTGGACCTTACCCAGCGATGTAAACCATTGGATGCCCAAAACGACATCGCAACCCCCCAAGGGCAACAAGTAGAGGTCTGCCGTGAATGTTACAGAGTCCATTTTCCATTGAAACCCCTCAATCATTGTCTCACAGTTAACTCGTCCTCCATCCGCAACTCTAACCATCATGGGTGGGATTGGCACCAACTTGCAACCCAATTTTTTTGTTACTGCCGTATCGATGAAATTATGAGTACTACCCGTATCAAGCAGCATCTGCAGAGCTCTTTTTCCATGGTAACCGGTTACTCTCCTAGTCTGATAATCAGTGATGACGGACATAGCATTGAGTGAAATTTGCGAAAATTCATTGTCTGTGTCTTGTGACTCTTCCTCCTCACCCTCATTTCCCACATCGTCCCATTCCAATTGGTATAACTGAGGTCTCTTCCCTTTGCACCGGTGTCCATATTCATATTTTTCATCACAAAAGAAACAGAGCCCCTTCGATCGCTTCTCATTCAATTCGACTGGGGACAAGGTTTTACGGTTTAGATTTGGTTTGAAGGGAGTTGTCGTTGGTTTTACCGGAATGTTCACAGATTTGTTTGTGAAGTTGGGGTTCTTTGTGGGAAGGGGTAGTATACCTGTTTTGTTGAAGGTATGAGTAGCGAATGTGTTTGAATAAGGTAGTTTAGGGGTTGATTTTCCTTTGTTCATGTTGGTCTCCTGAAATTTGGCTAGAGCAAATGCCTGAGCTATCGTAGTAGGATTAAACATCCTAACTAAGCTCCTCAAATCTTCGCTTAAACCTGTGATGAAACAACTTAGGGCATTTTCAGGAGATAATTGTAGCCGACTGGTTATACTGTCAAATTCATCATGATAATCCTTAACAACTCCTGTCTGTTTTAATTCCATAAGCTCTGCCATGGGATCATCAAATGGCTCCCCAAATCGACCTGTGATGTCAATTACGTACTGCTCCCATGAAGGATTGACGTGATTTCGCCGTTTCATGTACCCTTGGTGCCATTGCAAGGCCTTGCCCTCCAAATGAATGGAAGCGAGAGGGGCCTTAGTGTTGTCCTTCACCATATCCAATTGAAAAAATTGGTTAACCTTGTATAACCAGGCCTTTAAATCATCCCCACCAAAATGAGGAAAATCAATCTTAGTTAACCGTGAAGAGTACTGATGAGGGTTTCCGATTACTTCCCCCAATTTAGGGCCACTATTCACAATATTCTCAGGAGGTTCTTTCTGACTTCGACTTGCCATGAACTGATTCATTTGCAATGATAAACCAGTCATCATATCACTAATTTCTGAGATAGCTTTAGCATTTGCATCGATCCTTGTACCCTGTTGCTGATTATTGCACTCAATTCGTGTACCAAAATCAGCGAGAATAGTTTTAAGCAGTACCTCAAAATTGGAAACACTTCCCTGATCTGGAGGTGGAGTCTGGCTATGGATGGATGAAGCTTCAACAGAGCTGTCTTGCCCTTTCTCTTGATTCTGCGTTACCCGGTTATGTGCCTTCGCCATCCCTCGCATAATCGCAATGATCGGAAATCCCAGAGCCGAATAGCTCTGATACCAATGATACAACTCAAAAAACTCAGTCACGGTTGGCTAACCAACGGATGACTGCAACTCCAATCAGGTGGTTCAGGGGAAGAATGACCCACGAGAATTTAGAGTAGAAAGAGAAGAACAGAGAAATGTAGAGAACCATGGAAGAGGGTAATTCTATTCATGATGCTAACAGCTTGTACGATACAGAATATAAGGGAAAACGTAATAACAAAAATAACAACCAACTACAGGAGATGCTGACATATGTCCTTGAAAAAGATCTACCATTCAATTTATTAAGACACCCAAAATGTGTTGACTCATAGTGGTCCCTCTCTGGTTACTCGTATCAGAAAACACATCATTTACGAAAATCTCATTAACGGGGCATGATTCATCCATGATTCGGTCGAAAAACAATGGAAAAACGACTACGATATGGGTGATGCTAATCAAAATTACTGAGTGATGCTAAAACATAATCGTGGGACAGTGGAATCACATATTTGATATGATGATGCTAAACAAAAAAATATATAGATTATAAATAGAATTAGTAAAAGATAATGATAAATCAATTTGTGATAATGGAGGATATTGATTACGTTAATGATAAATCAATTTGTGATAATGAATAAAAATTTGATTACGTAATCCCATAAAATTTGGTTAGTTACTATAATTAAGATTTAATCAATAAAAATTAAATAAAAAATTCAATTATGTAATTACCTTTTAGCCCTTGTGGATTATATTAAATGAAAAGATTAAAAAATGAAATTAATTAAATTGATTGGTTATAAAGTGGTTTCTATAGTTTCTAAGAATGGGGTGGTTTGCAAAAGAAACCTCCCATATATATATATATATATATAGGGTTGGGTTCACGTGAGACCAACCTGTTTTCGTGTGAGACCACAAAATCAACACTAAACCTTCACAGTGATTCATTGTGAAGATAAGAAAAACAACGAACCTTCACAGCAAAAACACTGTGAAGGTTTACCATCACAGTCTTTTGCTGTGAAGGTTTAGTGTTAATTTTTTGGTCTCACGGTCTCACAAAAATAGCCTGGTCTCACATGATCTCAAGTCTATATATATATATATATATATATAGAGAGAGAGAGAGAGAGAGGGAGGAAGGTTCAAACGAGGAGCGCACCAAAACGTGAGAACGTGAGGAGCAATTGATAGTTATGAATCACATGTGATTGGCAGTTGTGGATCACATGTGATTCACAACTGATCTGGAGGAGCAATTGACAGTTATGAATCACATATGATTAACAGTTGTGAATCATTAATGATTCGCGACTTGCCACCTCTCGCCACGCCTCGCGCCACATCTTGCGCGAATTTTCGATTTGTTCCGATTTTTTAGCAGTTGTTGATCACATGTGATCAGAAGAATGGGAGTGCTCCTCACGTTCTCTTAAATTGATGCGCTCCTCGTTTGAACCCGCCTCTCTCTCTCTCTCTATATATATATATATATTACCAACATGTAACTCAATGGGTCACACACTTTGTACATATCCGAATTAGGAGTTTCAATAATTAAAATGTGTAATTATAATATCTAATTTGTATTGATTTAATCTGATTAAATAAAATTAGATATTATTTACGTTGGACATATAATCAAGTTGATTATGGATGATCTTTGTAAGAGAATGTTGGTGCATAACAACTCTCAAGTAAGGTATAGAGATGGTGGTGATTTTATGTCATACTTCCTTCACCATAAGTATGTATGGAATTTTGCAAGAGTTTAGTCTTGTATACTTGTATCTCAAAATCATCTATAATGTATGCTCATCTTCTTTCTAAGTTCTAAAATTCTAACTAGCATCACGTGATGATAAAGGATTCAGATTGTTTGTGTGGATATCGTGGAAGCATCAAACGTTCTTTGTTGTTGCAATTCAAAGTCTCTCAAACTGTGAGGTATACTTTTGAAACACCCAATTTATTCCGGTTGGTATGGTCTTTGAAGGATTACAATTTTATTTTTCGTTATGCTTGAGACCCGTCAAATTATATATATATAGCCTTAGGTTCAATAGAGAAGTCCAAATATTTAGAGAAATAGAGAAGTGATCTTGGACATTTATTCGGTCAAGATCGGTTATAATTGGTCAAAAGTTGCGGCTTTGACTGGTCAAAAATTGCGGCTTTGACTGGTCAAAAGTTGCGATTGTTCCAAAAATAGAAGGGCAATTTCGTAACTTTTACAAAAAAACGGGCTGAGTTCATATATGAATCTTGTGATTTATATATGAACTTTTGTGTTTCATATATAAAACTAATTAACTGTAGGTTCATATATGAATCAGTTGAACCAATTAATTGATTCATATATGAATCTTTGTGTTCATATATGAACCTTTGTGATTCATATATGAATTTTTTTAACTAATTCATATATATATATATATATATATATATATATATATATATATATGGTGTGTTTCAATCGCAAACCAAACAATTCTAACAAACTATACAAACTCATCTTAGTCTTTCATCAAATCTAATAAATATATAATCTTATTATGTTTACTAATCTAAACTCATGATCATAATTAACAGACGTTATATATATAAACCAATATATATATATAGAGGGAGGTTTAGGGGAAAACCTCAAAAAAATGAAAAACTGAAGAACACCCTTATAGCCCTTCATCTACACGGTATGCATTTGTGCATATAGGTAAGTTAAGTTGTTTTTTTTTTGTTTTATGCACAAGTGCATCATGCATTTGTGCATACATGCACAAGTGCATGTTACAAATTACCTGTATGCACTTGTGCATATGGTCCAGATGGAGGGCTACCAAAGTGCTCCTTAGTTTCCGTTTTTTGAGGTTTTCCCCTGAACCTGGCCCTATATATATAGGGATAAGATCGGGAGAGAACCATAAAAAGTAAAAGAACCGAATAACTCATCTAAACCGTTAGATTGGGATTGTCCAACGGATGAAATTAAAATGGTGGTTAACTACTTTTTCAAATAATAAAACCATTTCCTCCTAGTTTTTAAAACCACAAATCAACTAAAACAACAAAAATTGGAGCAAAATAAACTATAGCAAAAAAATGATCACATTATTATCTTTAATTTGACATCCATTTTGATATACTTTTTCATCCGTTTTTTCTTGGTTCTCCAGTTCTTTTATTTTTCAGGGTTCTCTCTGGATCATTTCCATATATATATATATATATATATATATATATATATATCCCAAGCATTTAGAATTATATTTAAATTAGCATTAAACAATATACCTAAAACTTAGTGGCTGTTTACTACGCGCTGACCGGTCAGCAATGCTGACTCGGTCAGCAGTCAGATTGTTTACCAAATTGTAAATCTGACCGTGATCTGACCACGATCTAACCGAGATCTTTCTGAGCCAGCACGAAAATGTTGCTTACCCGGTCAGATTTTAGAGGATTACCAATTCTCCACAATGGCATCTTCCTCAAGTTAGAGGATTCTTGGTCACGTCTCCTTTAATAATACAGGATTCTTAAATCAAAACAAAAACCCATTTGCATTTGTAAAACCAAAACCTACAAGATTTAATGAGAGAGGGAATTTTTTATTTGCTTGCTTGAAACCCACAAGTATTTATATAGAATTCTTGTTAATGAAATCCACAAGTATTTATATAGAATTCTTGTTAATGAAATCCACAAGTATTTATATAGAATTCTTGTTAATGAAACCCATAAACCTGCAAATGAAACCCACAAACCTGCAAATAAACCCAGAAAATCAGCTCCGGCGAAGGGTGGGGGTTAACATCTTCGGCGAAAATGGGGGGGGGGGGGGGGGGGACAGCTCCGGCAAGGGTGGGGGTGACAGCTCCGACGAAGAGTGGGGGTTCCACGGCGGTTCATTTGTTCATTCTTATGCATCTATTCTTCTTTAAGCTCTTGAGCATGAAATGGGTTTTGCAGTAACCCATAAAAGATGTTATTGGTGGACGGTGGTGACAGTGTTTTGGTCCCTAAATCAAAACCTATATAGTATATACCTATGAAGTAGCATATAATTACTTAAGGGTTAAAATGGTCATTTTTTGTCGGTAAGCACTTACCAAAAACCATTTGGTAAACACTCTTACCCGGACAACACTTACCAGAGACAACACTTACCCGGGACAACACTCTTACCCGGACATCATCTACCCGGAAAGAGCAAGTAAACAACCCCTAATCATAAATATGTGATAAAAAATTCTTACAGCAACTCACGTGATTTTGCATGCATTGAAGTTGGATATGGACTAAGCCCACATGGCCATGGGCTCCTTTATTTTGGTTCAACTATCGGTGCCGCCTGCCAGAGCCTCTAAGAGGCTGTTTACTTCTGACTTAATGAGCTTAATGGGTTAACTGGCTTATTCGCACATCCATTTTAGGTTGTTTACTTGTGGCTTATTCATACAGAAAGTGACTTAATCGCACAGATGAAAAATCTCACTTGTCCAGATTAAGCCAACAAAATGACAAGTACTACCCCTGGTAAAAAGGCTCAAGACAACCCTAAAGAAACTCTCTTCTCGTGTCAGCTTCTCTTTTCTCCTACAGATTCAAACCCCTCTCTCGGAAACCCTTTCTCACTTTCCATGAAAATTTAACCTCTCTTCTCTCCTACAACCAGCAAGACCTCCTCTCTTCTCTTCAACGGGAAACCCTCAGGTAAGCAAATCAACGACATCGAAACCTTCAGGTCAGTTTACCGACAACATCGAAACCCTCAGGTTAGCTTACCGGCGACATCGAAACCCTCAGGTCAGCTTACCGGCGACATCGAAACCCTATGGTGAGCAAACCGGTGACATCGAAACCTTCATCTATTCTGTAATCGAAAGCAGATCCAAAAACCCTCTTCCCTAATCGAAACAAGCTCCAAGAACCCTCTTCTCTAACTAAAACCAGATCCAATATCCCTCTTCCTTAATCAAAACCCTCTGGCCTCTTCCCTATCTTATTTATCATCTTTATCCAGTAGGTTGATTTTTTTGATATTGAAGAACAAAAAGTTCAGTAGCTTTCGATGAATATGATGAAGAAGGGTAAAAGTGTCATTTCAATCATTCAGAATTTTATTCAGGATACGAAAGTAAACAACACCATATCTTTATGCAAACAGACATATTTATCCAGGAAAACAAATTTATCCATAAAGGACTTAACGAAAAATTTGGTAAACAGCCCTTAAGACAACCTCATTTTTCTTTCGTAGAAAAAAAATCCGACATCCCTCTTGCTATTTGTCTTTGCTTCGTGCTGTCGTTCATCAGCAACCAACCCATGAACCCAACACCACCACTTGAGCTGTTGTACTGTTATTGCCTTCTCAAGGTGGGATAGATACCAATCCAACACCATTTTACTATTAAAATATTCTATACTTTAATAAAGGGCAAATTGCATGAAAAAGTAATATACTTTGATTTAATTCTTGTTTTGGGTAACGTACTTTTAAAATTTTCATTTTGATACATAAGACCATGAGTATCGCTACCCAATGAACCCACTTGCCACCTCAGCGCCACATCAGCTTTTCTCTTTCCTACCCTCCTTACCCAATCCTTACCCAAAAGTGGAGTACCACTACCCAATGAACCCAATGAACCCACTTGCCACCTCATCTTTTTTAATTCTTTTATTTATACATTTAATTATTTAACAAAATAAAAATATTTATATATTTTTAATAAATAAAAATAAGATAAATAATAAAAATAAAAATTAATATCATTCATTAAAAAATTAAAAATTACAAAATACAAAACACTAAAAATTATGATATTTTCTAATTTTCTCTTTTCTCGCTAAAGTAGCCCTCAAAACATCTCCCGAAAGGTGATCATGCGGGGCTATGAAAAACTCGAAGTCTTGTTGATATCGTTTTTCTCGTTCGAGATCCAACTTTTGTTGTTCGAGTTCAAGTTTTTTCATTTTGTACTCCATTGTACCCTCAATCTGCTCGTTGAACTAGCTTATGGTTGTCAACAACTGAGTGACACTTTCGTCCGGGTTCGACCCGGTCGTATTACTCGTTGATGTTTTTTTTGCCTTGTTTCTCCCGATGGGTCGTTGAAGTTGCTCGACCTCGTCGACCTCGTCATCATCGGAAGGTTTGGTACGTTTTGAACCCCGGGATGAATTTGTCGACATCGTTGGAACCGTCGACCTCGTCATCATCAGAAGGTTTGGTGTGTGCGGTTGTTGGGTTTCAGGAACAAAGTCGTCGTCGAGATTGATTGCGGGTTGAGGAAGTTGGTAATTGGCGAGAATAAAACCTTGTTGAAGCAAACCATGACATGTAAATTGATAAGGAATATACGGGTGTTGCGGAACTTGTTGAGAAAACGCTTGTTGCGAAATATAACCTTGATGGGAAAACGCTTGGAAGGCAAGCTCTGGGTCTTGTTGCGGTGTATCCGATCGGTTACGACGGGATGTAGGTGTGGTGTTTGGATTCATGATGAAATTTGAGAGAAATGGAAAAATGTATTGAATTTGAGAGAAATGGAAGAAAATATGTTTTGGTGTGAAAAAATAAGATGGTATAGGTTAATATATATAGTGTGATTAATTTGAAAAAAATAATTTTCTAAAATTAGCCGTTTTACAACGGTATTGTTTCAAAAATATTTAAAATAAATAAATAAATAAAATTGCAACGGGTTGATCGGGTTCATGAACCCACTCCCCTTACCCGAGCTCCCTACCCCCCCCCCCCCCCCCCCGGTACCCCTACCCGATGAAACCCCCCGTACCCGATGTGCCACCTCGGTCGAACCCGCTACCCTACCCGAGGGCGCTACTCATGGCCTAAGAGGTGACACATCAAACATTTAATACCCGGTTTACCTAAGAGCATCCACAACAAGGATTTTATATGGATTTCATATGAATTGCAAATGTGCCATGTAGGATTTCTATTTTAGAAATTATGGTGGTTGTGAGTATGATTGCTAAATTAGAAATTGGCTTTGGTAATTTGCAAATGTCAAATCGGTACTTTTTGCTGATTTGGCACTGAATAGTAAAAGAAATTGTTTTATGTCAAATCATGTTTGTAATGTTTTGTAGAGTATGTTTATGAAAAAAATGTATGAATAATTTTTTTTGTTAATAAATATAAAAAAATGCAAAATATAATTTATATTAAAATACAATAAAATAAATTACATATTAAAAAGGGCACTGCTAAATGCACCCAATTTTTACTAAATGCACCAACAAAGTAAGTTATTAATTGCATTTAATTCCGAACCAATCATTACTTGATTTAAATAATATATATATAATATATAAAATATATATATATATATTATTTGACATATATTTATATTATTATTTATTTGTTTTACATATATATATATTAGAAATATATATATATATATATATACGTAATATATATATATATATATATATAGAAAGGTTCCGACAAAATTGTTATATTTGATTTGAATTTTACATTTTCACCCCCTATACTTATTTACTTACTTTGCTTTATACCCTTAACTTTCATAATTTAAATTTACATTTAACACATATAATCGTTTATTAACTAAAATACGTTAAAAAAATACGTTTTAATTTTAACAAGTTACACCATTATAATCATCTATTCGATACGATCGAAATGAGCCTAATATTGAATTTTTTTAATTTATATATTTTAACGTATTTTAGTTAATAAACGATTATATGTGTTAAATTTAAAATTTAAATTATGAAAGTAAAAGGTATAACAAAATAATATATATATATATATATATTTAAACAAAAAGAATAACAATATATATATATACATATAAAACAAATAAATAATATATATATTATTATATTATATATATATTATTATATTAAATCAAAAATGATTGGCACGGAATAATAGGCATTCAACACACCCTTTTTGGGTGCATTTAGCAAATCAAAGGGTGCAAATAGCCTATACAAACTTAACACATAAAAAGATATCATTGTTCGTTTAGAAGTTCTTCAAGTTGATATTCGTACAATCTCCGTTGTGATTCGCTCATTGTTGTGGGATCCATTTCCATCAACTTCATATTTATATTCGTCAATTTAATGATATAAACGATAATGTTAATTTTACTATTATATGTGGGTCATTTCGCTATTATATGTGGGCCATCTCGTATAATCATGCACAACATGATCGTTGAAGATGAACGTCATATTTATATTCGTCAATTTAATGATATAAACGATGATTTTAATTGTACTATAACTATGCCTCAAATCTCTCATAGCATACTTCCTGAGTACGAAAACTATCTCCAAAATCACATACAAATACGTAATCGGTCAACGAATCATTTGTTTACAATTAGATTTGATTGAAGAGATTTGACAAAGATTTAGAGAAGAAGAAAATAACGATTAATGTAATATTTTTATTTTGTATTTTAATTAAATATTTTATAAATTAAATATTTTATTTAATTAATTAATTTTATTTTAGTATAATTATTTAATTAATAAAATATTTCATATTAAATTATAGTAAATAATATTTAATTGTAGTTTTGTTGTTATTTGATTAAAATATATTTTTTTATGATGAGGTGCCACTTTAGAAAGTGGTTGAAATTTCATTGTTGTGGAGGATAATTTCAAGATAATTGCAAAGCTGATGTGTCGCTGATGTGACACATTTGCAATTGTCCTGGAATTTCATTGTTGTGGATGCTCTAAGAGCATCTCCAACAACTATGCTAAAATAGAAAAAAAGTATGATTTTACAACTTTTTTGCTCCAACAGCTATGCTATACTATATGCTAAAATAGAGAAAAGAAGAGAGAGAAGGTTAAAATCTTCAAATTTGGAAAAATCTCTAAAACTCTATATTTAAGGGAGAGAAATAATATTTTATTCTTTCTCACCCATAGAAGACATTAAAGTTGTGTGTTTAGGAGTTAGAATAATATATTATTAAATGTATTGATGTAATATTTTTTAGAGATTCTAATTTTTTATACTCTATTTTAAAAAAATTATAAAATAGCTATCGAGATGCTCTAATAACCTGAAAATGTCGACTAGGATCTTATTTTGGCTGATATGGCATTACTTTTTTTTAAATCCCAATAAGCAAAAAAAAAAAGTACACGTCATTAATTTTTATATACTTATTTTTGTAAATATCTATATGAATTGTCTAAAACAGTTTTTTTCTAAGCTTTGAGTTTCTTTCTACTTCTTCTTCCCGTCCTTCTGCAATCCACGATTCCTGCTCCTGCTCACACGACCTCCCCTTCCCCTCTCCTCCACACGCCCTGGATTTCTCACACGAACCCTAAACCCTCACCCCTGATTTCTCTCAAAACCGTCCTCCACTCTCCCACGATTTCTCTCTTCCTCCCTCAAAACTCACCCCTGTTTTCGCAACCCTCTTCTTCAACCCCTCCACGTTCCCAAGTCTCCCACTATCCCCTTTTACCTATAAATATCAAAACTGGACAAGAACTTCATTGTTGCTGCTTTTTTCTATTGGGGGTGCATCGATTTTTGTTACTCTTTGGTAGATTAGGATTTGCGATCTTGGGAGGATCATGACGCTGAAGAAAGTGTGGCCGGTTTGGTTTTCACCTAGAGACAAGAAGAACGGAGTCGTTCCTTCAAAGCCCTAGGGAAAAGGGTTTTGCAACCGGTGTTTCTACACCTAAGAGTTTGGTATGCAATCGTTGGGATTATATTATATATCAAGAAAAATGGAGTTTTTTGATCGGTAAGTTTCTCTATTTCTCTGTATTTTTGCTAAACCAAGATATTATAGGTGTTCGTTGCTTATGTATGAAATCAACCAGAAGAATAACTACGATGTTGCTGATCATATCGAAGGCTATATTATATTACCATTTTAGAAGGTCTAGATACATTGAAAAACATGGCGTAAGATATGAACGAGGTTTGCACTCTTGTACTTAATCTTGCATTGTAGCGATGACACAATTTTTTTTTATATTTCATAATTTGTGCACGAAGCTGTTGTAGTTATATGTTACTCAGTTTTACTTGTGATATTTCAGGTTGATTAAGCTGTGCAACCTAAGATCTTTTCTTATAAATGCAGTTTCCATTATTATATTTCACAAAGGTTTTCCATTCGGCTTTTCTTTTTGGGCTGACAACTGAGATCTAACCAGAATTTTTGTATTGACTATATATTGTTGTGTGTAATTCTGGGAATTGCAGCCTACTTATAAAAGTAATTTCAACCACTCGTCCTCCTTCTGTGCACAACATTGGCACACAAATAATTCATAACTCTGTCATTGCATTGCTTTCTCTTTGGTTGAGAGTAGCGAACTTATTCGTAATCCAGTAGTCTTCTTATGATTGATGATTAGCACTGTAATGACTGATTATGAGGTATCCAGATCTGCTTTGTTCTTGTAAACATAATATATATATATATATATATATATATATATATATACTCAATAACCTTTTTCTGTCGATTCTTAATGCTAATTCTATTTGTTCTTCCCCTCCCAACTCAACAGCCTTCTTCATTGATTAGCAACAACCATTATACACAAATCAGAAGCATCAGCTGATCAATATATCGATGATAAAAGGTTTGGTTCTTTCTATATTTGTCTTAATTATGAGTATTTCTGTACAATTTTCGGCCTTAAAACTATTCTCTGCTTTGATCATGTAATGTTGATAAGTTTGATGCATTGTGAAAAGGGGAGAAATATATTGGTTTTTTGGTGAAGATAACAAATTGGTGGTTTTAGCATAAGTGATGAGCACAAGAATAGCCCATTTATACTGCTTTAGTTTTGGGTGTGCACCTTTGACCATCAGATGAAACAAACTTACCCTTGCTCACGGCTTATACCCAAGTGGGGTAATTGTTTTAGTTCTCATGCATTGGTTTGTAATTGGATGTGGGTGGCTTGCTGTTGTTGTCTTTGTAAACATGCAGCAAAACTTGTTGTTGTTTTTAGTTTGAATAAAATCTTATGTTGCATTTCAAAACAAGCATGTATCAACATATATAATCCATGCATGTTATTTCTACAACTATTTCTTTCTTTGGCTGTTCAGTTTATTTATTCATTATAATTTCAATCATGTGTATGATGGCCTTACACTTAATTATGCATTCTTTATGTGGAGGTGTTCTTTGTTGATGTTTGTAATTACTACATAAGTTAATACCCATTTATTTTGATTCTTTTTTATTAATCCTTCCTTTAATTGTTTCAGTATTATAAATGTAAAAATCAAGATATACAACAAGAAATGTAGCTTGGTTGGTCCTCTTTTTGACATACTCATTTATATAATAAACATACACCTATATATCTTATTAGTATGATGCATTTATTTATTCTTGTATAAACCTAAATTTGATTCTTTTTTTTATTGGGTTAATTAAGATGAAAATAATAAGAATTGAAAAACAAAGGCCAATAATCTTACCCTGGAGGGGTGGTACTTTTACCGTTAAGCGTCTGGTAAATGCTAAAAGCCCCTTAATTTAGTTAGGTTGAATGGTTTAAAGCGTGTTTGTTTCGATGGTGATCAATTAAGAATTTAAATAAACAATTATAATTATAATTTGCTTAGTAAAGATAGGAACCAATACCATACTTTCAAATCATTATTGATTTTGCACGCAATTTGGCTGGTTTCATATTCTCTTATTTAGTTATTATTTTAGTTTAACCCCCCCTCTCTCTCTATATATATATATATATATATGTGAACTTTTCATTAAATACCAACCTAATTGGTGAAATAAAAGTGCGAGTAATTTGTGTTTTAGAAAATAGCAAAATAGAGACGAGCCAATGAATATAATCAATGTATGTACACCAATAATGGATAGTAACCTAAAATTTCATCTTTATCTCCTGGTATATTCTAGTATATTATAACTTATTTTATTTTTAAAACTAATATCTTATTATATACTAAATTAAATGCATATGTTACCAATTGCTAAAGATGCAAGATAAAAATAGAGTCTACCTTATATAATTGTATACAAGAATGATTCATGGATACCATAAAATACAATAAAGAAAACATAACTTTTAATATGTGCGGCGACGGTTTTTAATTGGATGCCATGAGTTTGGTTCAAGTTGACGGGAAACCTGATATATTCTCACGGTGACATGCAATCCAGGTTGGCCTGAAATCGTTGATGAGTTATTGACCGGTCAGACCTCACACGATCGGCCAGATCTTGTTGCCAGAGTGTTTCGTGCCAAATTAGAGGATCTCATCAAGGAACAACTTTTCAAGAAGCATATTCTAGGCATAGTCGCGGCATATGTTTATGTTGTGGAGTTCCAAAAGCGTGGATTGCCACACGCCTATTTTCTGTTAATAATGGAGCCTAGACATAAGCTGACCAATCCAGACGACTATGATAGAATCGTTTGTGCAGAAATTCCAGATCCTACAAAGCATCTCCAACTACACCGCTTGGTCGCCAAACACATGATGCACGACCCTTGTGGTCATTTAAAACGGGACAGTCCTTGTATGGAGGGTGAGCCAAGAAGATGTCGTTTCAGATACCCTAGGCAATTTACTGACAACACGACACACGCAGATGACTCATACCCTTTGTATCGTAGGAGAAGTAACGGAATGCAAGTAGATGCTAGAGGAAGTACCCTTGATAATCGATGGGTTGTCCCGTATAACCCAAAACTCCTAGATGTTCAATTGTCACATCAATGTTGAGGCTTGCTCCAGTATAATATCTGCAAAATATATATTCAAGTATATTTACAAGGGTCATGATAAGCAGGTCGTCAGTGTCGATCCAGATGGAGATGGGACTGTTATTAACTAGATAAAAAGGTTTCAAGATGCGCGATATGTCTCGCCTCCGGAGGCAATATGGAGAATTTTCAGTTTTAGACTCTCTCAAATGAATCCTAAGGTTATGGCCTTGCAACTTCATCTCCCGAATAACCAGTCTGTTACGTTTTCAGATAACGATATAATGACAGACGTTGTTGATAGAGAGAGATAGGAGAACAATGTTAATTGCCTTCTTTCACATGATCAGAGTAGATGTGCGTGCAAGAAACTACTTGTATAGAGATTTTCCAAGATACTATACATGGGATGCAAGATTACGACAGTGGAATCCTCGAAGTAGAAAACCTATGAGAGGACGATTGGTTTATGCTAATCCATCTGAAGGGGAGCGGTTCTACCTGCGTCTACTTTTGTCTCATATTAGTGGGCCTACATCATTTGAAGATCTTTACACAGTTACGGAAACGACACCCAACATTTCGAAAAACAGCTCTAGAGAGAGGGTTGATAGAGAATGATGATAATCTTTCCCAATGTCTTGCAGAGGCCTCTGTGTTTCAGTTTCCAAGTGCTCTTAGAAGGCTATTTGCAACAATATTGATCTAGTGTGAATCGGGAGATGTTCGCAAGTTATGGAATGACCACTATGATTCCCTTTTTGAAGATTACATGTGGCAATATGGCAATGTTCAAAGAGTCCAATATATGGTCCTCACTGACATAATGGTCTTTCTACAATCGATGGGTAAGGATTTGAATGATTTTGATCTTCCAACAATGAATACAAATGCCAATTTACAAGATGGAGGCTTTCGTGAGGTACAAGAGGAGTAATCCATTGTCGTTGAACATGAACACTTGCAAGCACAACACTCTCTGAATTCAGACCAAAAATCCGCTTTTGATGAGATAATGAGGCACGTTGAGAATGATTCTCCGGGTATGTTCTCCATAGATGGTCCTAGTGGAACTGGAAAGACATTTTTGTACAAAGCTTTGCTTGCTGAGGTCCGTTCTCGTGGTCTAATTGCACTTGCGACTGCTTCCTCGGGCGTTGCAGCTAATAACATGCCGGGAGGGAGAACTGCCCATTCTCGATTCAAGATTCCCCTCAATTTGGACAATAACTCTATATGCAACATCAAACAACATAGTGGAACGGCCCAACTACTTCGTGATGCAAGATTAATCATTTGGGACGAAGCATCAATGGCTAAAAGACAGGCGGTGGAGGTGCTCGATCGAACAATGCAAGACCTCATGGGAAACAGACTTCCATTCGGTGGAAAGATAATGGTGATGGGAGGTGATTTTAGACAAGTGTTACCGGTCGTGCGTCGTGGTACCCGAGCACAAATTGTCGACTCCAGCCTACGGATGTCACCTCTCTGGTCTTCAATTAAAAAGATACGGTTAACGATCAATATGAGAGCGTTGGCTGATACATGGTTTTCAGAGTTCCTTTTACGGGTTGGTGATGGAGATGAGGAAACAGTTGATGAGACTTTTATTCACATGCCTGATGACATGACATTTCCATACGACGCTCAAGGTAACTCGAAGGATGCTTTGATTGATGCAATATTTCCATCTTTGCAAACCAACAGAGCCGCATCAGATTATATCATTTCCAGGGCGATATTGTCAACTAAAAATCAGAATGTCGATGAGATTAATGATGAGTTGATCGAAAGATTCGACGAAGCTCAAGATGATAGGAACAGCTTTTATCCAATCGAATTCTTGAACTCACTAACTGTTAGTGGTTTGCCACTTCATCGTCTTCGACTCAAAATTAGATGCCCAATGATATTATTGCGAAATATCGACCCTACTAATGGATTATGTAATGACACGAGATTGATATGCAAAGGTTTCCAACAAAACGTGATCGATGCAGAAATAGCCGTTGGTCAGTATTCTGGAAAGAGAGTCTTTTTGCCAAGAATTCCTTTATGTTCCTCCGAAGACGACATGTTCCCATTTAAGCTAAAGCGAAAACAGTTTCCAGTTTGCCTGAGCTTTGCTATGACAATCAACAAAGCTCAAAGACAAACGATTCCAAATGTAGGAGTTTATCTACCGGAATCTGTATTCTCTCATGGCCAACTTTACGTAGCATTATCCAGAGGTATATCACGAGGAACTACGAAGGTATTGGTGAAACTGTGTAAAAGAATTAATCGTCGTGGAGTCTATACGTCAAACGTGGTGTATCAAGAAGTTTTACGCGATTAGTAAGGTACAAAAACTATCGATTATGTAACATTTGTTAAATTATGAGTATATATTTTTTAATACCACTAAATCAAAATGTAACTTGGTTCCGCATTCACTTTTCACACTAGGCGTTCAGATGCATATTCAGATACAATGCTACGATATGCAAACAACATCCTTACAGTTGATGGTATCAAACTATGCATCTAATTTTCGATTTTTTGGTCGATTTTCACCGGTTTGTATTGAATTGGCTATTGCATTCTGAATTATCTTCATCTTTAAGTTATTCCTCTTCGATTGAGAAATGAGCTCTAATGAGACTTATGCATAATGAATTTTTTAAGACATATTCAGCTAATGCCTATTTCATAAGAAATAATACAAAACAGGTAGCAAGATTAAAGATTTCAGTATTTGATTACATAATCGCAGTGCGTCCCGCTGCATTGTGCGGGTACGATGACTAGTGTAAATTTAACGTTAAACAAAAAAATGGAATAGAAACCCTAAAAGTAAACATAAACCCCCTAGCCGCCAGCCACCATCACTTTCTCATCCATTGGACTTCTACTACATCATCGTCTCTTCAAGATCCACCGCAATCATCTTCTTCTACTTGATTCGGATACAAATGAAAAAAGAAGATATAATCCATGCAATATCCATAAACTCGTCCTCTGTCGTCAGCTATTTAGATTCTCAACGTCATCAGCTTTTTAAGGTCGGAAATATGTTTTGCCCTACAAATATTGCCGTCAATAATCATAGGTTATGATCAGAAACCTCAAGACCACCATTCCTATTCTGGATTATTCAATCTGAGCTAGCTGATCTAGAAAACCAGAGCATAATCATAGATTTAGCGTTTTCCTCTACGTTTTTCTTGTTCTTGGATTTAAGGATTTTAATAAACTATTGTCGATTTAAGCCTTTGATTTTACGATTTTGATTTATGATTTTGTATTCTTTGAGACCCTAAGGATTTTATTTATTTATGGCTCATTTTGGTGTTTTTGTTTGAAATGTTAATCTTGCTTTTGTTGATATGGTAAATGTTTCTGCTTTGTTTATTATTTATGACAATCGAGTAACATTTTTTTATCCTAATTTACTGTTAAAATTTGCAGAATATATAATTTACAAATGAGTTAATTACTTAATTTATATTTAAAAAGTATTTACAAACTAATTTTATTCAAGAAAGTCCACGTCATTGGCCATGTATGCAAATAATATTAAGGAGCTGTTTGGTTGATTTTTCATTAAGTCCTGTATGGATAAAGTTAGCTGTGTGTATAAAGTTGTATGTCTGTATTAATAAAATTGTTGTTTGTTTGTTGTACTGAATAAACTGTATGAAAAATCAAAATGACCATTTTACCCTTTTATTTGTTTTTGTTTTATTGACACCAACATCATAATCTAAATACAAATCCAGTAAAACATCTAAAAAACGGGAAATTGCCTCAAATAGCCATTTTATACATAAGGTTTCTTTAAATAGCCATTTTAAACATCTAATTCCAAAAATGGCCAAAACTTACGCATACAAACTTACGCACAGAGTTTTCTGTGCGTAAGTTTCATTTTTCCCAAAAAAAAATTAAAAAAAACGATTTTTTTTAAAAACTTACGCACAGAAAACTCTGTGCGTAAGTTTTAATCCTAAGTGTATGCGTAAGTTTTTTTTTTGCACCACGTAGGCTCCACGTGGAAAACCTAAACTTACGCACAGAGATTAAAAACTTACGCACAGAGTTTTCTGTGCGTAAGTTTTTTTTAAAAATCGTTTTTTTCATTTTTTTTTGGGAAAAATGAAACTTACGCACAGAAAACTCTGTGCGTAAGTTTCTATGCGTAAGTTTTCATTTTTTTTAATTTTTTATAATTTTTTATTATTATGCGTAAGTTTATTTTTTTTAATTTTTTATAATTTTTTACAATTTATGCATTAGTTTATTTTTTTTAATAAACAGTTTTTTACAATTTTTTATTATTATGCGTAAGTTTATTTTTTATAATTTTTTATAATTTTTTACAATTTATGCATTAGTTTATTTTTTTTAATAAACAATTTTTTACAATTTTTTTATTATGCGTAAGTTTATTTTTTATAATTTTTTTTAATTTTTTACAATTTATGCATTAGTTTATTTTTTTTAATAAACAATTTTTTACAATTTTTTTTATGCGTAAGTTTATTTTTTTAATTTTTTTTAATTTTTTACAATTTATACGTAAGTTTATTTTTTTTAATAAAAAAAAATAAACAATTTTTTACAATTTTTTTTAATAAACGACTTTTTACTTCTATGCGTAAGTTTGAAAAGAACAATTTTTTTACTTGAACAATTTTTTTACTTTTATGCGTAAGTTTGAAAAAAAACAATTTTTTTACTTAAACAATTTTTTTACGATGCGTAATTTTTTTACTTAAAAAATTATTTAGAAATAATTTTTTTTAAACAATTTGATTATTTTCTAAAATGTTTTTCCAAAAAATTAATTTCAATTGAATCCGTATGAATTGAATTAAAGCTGGTTTTACTGTGTTGTGTCAAATCACTGAAAAAGAATCGAATTCTTTCTTAAACAAAGAAAAATATTAAAACTTACGCATAGAAACTTACGCACAGAGTTTTCTGTGCGTAAGTTTCATTTTTCCCAAAAAAAAAATGAAAAAAACGATTTTTTAAAAAACTTACGCACAGAAAACTCTGTGCGTAAGTTTTTAATCTCTGTGCGTAAGTTTAGGTTTTCCACGTGGAGCCTACGTGGTGCAAAAAAAAACTTACGCATACACTTAGGATTAAAACTTACGCACAGAGTTTTCTGTGCGTAAGTTTTTAAAAAAAATCGTTTTTTTAATTTTTTTTTTGGGAAAAATGAAACTTACGCACAGAAAACTCTGTGCGTAAGTTTGTATGCGTAAGTTTTGGTCATTTTTGGAATTAGATGTTTAAAATGGCTATTTAAAGAAACATTATGTATAAAATGGCTATTTGAGGCAATTTCCCCTAAAAAACACCAAGAAGATGAATCTTTAAATCAACTACAAATTAACATAAAATAATACCTAAATCTAATTCTTAAACTAAAAAATAAAATATGAAAAAACAAACATCATCTCCACTGATTGTGATAAGAAGCATGGAACCTCTAAAAAAGATTTTTATTCTTTCAATGCTACCTTGAAATACTGATAAGTGATAACAAGAAGCATGAAAATAATATAAAAAATCAAATACTATCTTGATATGCAACGAGGGTTGGTGGCGACAACAAAAAATTGTTCAACCTAGGACGGCGAGCAACAGGGATGAGGGGTTAGAGCAGCGATGTGGAGAAATAAATCAGATCTGATTATCACCTTTCCTTTGTAAAAAATTTGGGTTGAATTCGAGCTATAGCAATTTCACCTGATAATGCCGCCTATCGCTGCAACTGAAGGGGAGAATTAGGTACGACTCATATGCTTATTTCGTACTCTGCTTTCAGATTTGTGTACCCAAGAACCCTAGATTTCATTTGTAGGAGGAATGAAGCAGCAAATAAAGACTATAAAAAGGAAAGGAGCAAGTCGTCGACGACAGATGGAGCAGAGATATTGATGGGGTTTTCTTTTTCTTGTACGTGGTGTCAAGTGAGGGGGAAGGGTATTTTGGGGAACCATGTATGTGGCTGAGTGGATACAAGGGATTCAAGAAAGCTGAGCGAGCGAATAAGTCATGGATTAGATTAATAAGCTCCTACCAAACACTCATATATGGCTTAGCGAATAAGCCATGCATCTCATTAAGCTTATTAAGCCATTAACAAACAACCCTTAAGTTGAATGCCACGTCAGCGTGGTAACCTGTTAATGGTTGAACCAGTTAATTGGGTAATTAAATGTTTCAAATGTCACATCTTAGGCATCAAAATGAAGGTTTTGAAAGTACGTTATCCAAAACAGGAATTTGATCAAAGTACACTACTTTTTCATGCAATTTGCCCTTTAATAAAATATAATTTCACTCTCCTACGCTATTTATTTTCAATACATGTTTTTTGAAGTATATAATATTTATATACGGCAATTGAAACAAATAAAACTCATGCACCATCTTCACCTTTGATGATGTTTGAACCTATGATCTCCTAGACTCCTACAACGTCAAGGGCTCCAATACCGCTAGGCTAAAGACCCTTTAGTTATTTTAAATACATTTTAGTTATGGGAAAGAACTAAAATACTAGTTCCCTCTCATATATAGAGTTTTCAGAGATTTTTATACTTTTTTTTTTCTATTTTACATTATCATATATCATAGTTTTAGAAGCACAAAACTCTTTTAAATAACCACAATTTCCATTATTGTATAACAATCATATTTTAAGTAACCACTATATAACATACAACTTTATGTTGTAGTTTAAAATAAATTAATATAAAAATAATATAAATTTGACAAATATGTCAAAACCACACATGATATAAAAATAATACAAATTTAACAAATAGATCAAAATCACACATAATAGAAATTATAGTTTCCAAATACTATAAAGTTAAGCCTTAATGTGGACACCATACTTGGTTCTTGTGATTAGAGATGGCCATTCCGGCTCGGCCCGGGACCCGTGGAGGCCCAAAACCAGAACCGAAAATAGCTCGGCTCGATTGAAGCCCGGTTTATGGCCTGACGGTTATAACCGGTTACACTTTTGGTGGGTTCGCCGGCCCTGCTCGGGACCGGTTGCAGGCTCGATTATAGGCCCGATCCGACCCGATCTTTCTCTTAGTGGAAGACTCCTTTCCTTACGTCGGACAAGATTAACCCCGGAGTCCGTAGAGTGTTGCGTATGTTTGAAGGACTACTTGGATATTGTTGATAGAATTCAACATAAAACACCCCTAGAGGCGGAGATCGAGGTAGTGGAAAAAAATCTCGAAGAAAACAAATTCAACGAAGGACTAAGTTCGCCGCCAACTACCAATACGGACGGTACTATATCACACTACGACGAGGAGGATGAACTCAATGTCGATGACCTCGATGACTCAACGGCTCCAACGATTTCAATCGACCGGAACTCTACAACATAATCAACCATGGGAGGAGTAAGTGTAATTTTTTAATAATTCAATCGATGTATTTTTTTAATGTATTGTTCAATCGAAATTATGATAAAACGTATTTTAAGTATATTTGAGTGACCCAATTACGTATTTTAAATCCTATTAGAATAACATTGAATAATTAAAAAAATAGTACAAGGACTGGTTTGGGACCGGGACCGGTTTTACCTAAGCTTAATCGGGCCACCCGTTTTTTACCAAGACCTGGACCCAGAACCAGTTACAATCTGGACCAGTCCATGAAGTTAGTGTTTTGTCCCGGTTGCGCTTGGGCCTGGTCCGGAACCAGAATTTGGTCATCTCTAATTATGATAGATTTGTATTAGGTTTGTCAAACGAAACAAGTACATTGGTTATTGTTAAAAGATGTTATTAAAATCAGTAATCTTGACATTTATTATTTAAAAAGGTGTTAACTTGAAATGTTTGTTGTTTTAGGATGTTATATGTAAGAATCAGATAATAAGGGGTTGGAATGACAAACCAATAAAAGATCAAGACAACATGGACTGTGCCTCGTGTTATTAAGAAGATGGAGGGTAGCGGAGTCATATTTCAAAGTGCACAGACTAAAGTTGAAAATGTTAAAGGACTGAATTTGTAAATAGGAGATGAGACTATTTAAAGTGAAAAATGTCTCATTTGTATTCATTCGGTCATTTTTATCAGGCTTACATCTTCTCTCGTTTCTCTCTCTAAATACTCATTCTCTATTATCTTTTTAGAGATAGTTTTTAGGGTTAGATATTCTTCAGTGTTATTGTTCTTTGATTTGTAAAGTGTAAGTTCTTGATAATAATACATTAGTTTTATAATTTTCTATATGGTATCAGAGCTTAAAGCTCGATCTCTTGTCTAATCTTCTTCTTAAGTACCGAATCATCTCTGTTCTAGTTCTATCGATCGATCGTGTGTGCATCTTTTCTTTCCATTACCAGAGTTACGTTGTCCAAAGCGTAACAAGGACGGTATTGTGAGCCACTGATTAGTTGATTGGACTGGGTTGTTATGCTTACTGCAGCTATATCTTGCTAAAAATATTTGTATCTCTAAACAGATCTGTGTTTTCTATATACATATCTGTTTGATCTGCGTTTTCTTATTGTTAAGATCCGTGTTGTCAATATACATATCTGTCCTATGTTTGCTTATTGTTTTTTGTTTACTGATCGAACTTAAAACAATGATGCTCACGACACAAATCTGGCAAAATCTTTGAGTTTTGTTGGAAATTTTAGAGCTAGTTTCATTAAAAGAGTTTCGATCTTTGTAGACTTAGTTCTTGGTTTTTCTCAAAACATCTTTCAGAAACTATTTTTGGTACCGTAAATCTATCGTGTTTGGTTATTTCTCGACTGGAGTTTGTGGTTCTCAAATCACAACTGTGAAAGTCGTCCAATCAGTTCAGATTTATTTTCGGTACCGTAGATCTTCGATTTGCAAGTTCTTTTCTCGACTTGTGTTGTTTCAGATCTGATCAAATCTGTTCAGTATCATTTGATCGTGTTACCTAAATCTAGTACCAGGTCTGAACCTTTTTCCTTTTGCTTACATTCAAACTCACAGATTTGACTTACCACGATGGCAGGCTACTGTGGCCTACTGAGTTGTGACTCATTATAGTCCAGCAGTGACAGTAAGGACCGCCTTCCTTTTTCGTGTTAATAGTAAGATCCGTGTGTGTTGTTCATCCTTTACATTCTGGAGTTATCTGTCTTCGTTTATATCACAACATCTCTACAGATCTGGTACTTGCCTTGCTGCAATATTGTTCTTAGATCTGTTCGGAGTGTGTGGCTATCTTCTTGTTTCTCAGATCTTAAAGGTTTTAGAGGTTTTAGACTCTTATTATAATCTGTTTGGTAATCTGTTCTCTTATTACTCTTTGTTTTCTCTGTTCAGGTGAGATCTGTAGCCTTCCTCGGGCAACACCTCTGTTGTTTACATGTTACTACCTACTGTTCTTTTATTATCTTCTTTTTTTCTTCCGCTGTATCTGATTGTTTTTTTTGTCACTTCTGTTTCAACATACCTTGAAGGTTTTGAGGTGCGGCTTGACCTAGCACCTTGAGTGTTTTAGGAATCCTGCCTTTCGTTCAGCTCAGATCTCTTCGTGTGTGTTGATTCCTCTGTCTATCGGCATCATGCCTGCCGAAGAAGATCTTGTGATAAACCCCAATGGTAACGCTGGGACATCTCAGATCGCTAAACTTGATTTTGGCGATCCCCTATACTTACATCCCAGCGATACTACTGGGGCTTCCATTCTTAACCTAAAACTAAACGGGACTGATAATTACAAGGTCTGGTCATGTTCTATGATCATCGCTCTTGAAACTAAAAATAAACTCAGATTCATAGATGGATCTTGTCCTAGACCTACCACTGACCCCGTCCTGGCTAAACAATGGGACAGATGTAACTCAGTGGTTCTATCTTGGATCTTGAGTTCTGTTACTGAAGAGCTGTTTCTTGGACAAGTTTTCTCTAAAATTGCATCTCTTGTCAGACTTGAATCTTATTGTTAATCATCCTAATGGGTCCAAAGCAAATATAAATAAAATTGGGAATATGAAACTCACTGATGAATTGGTTATGTTAGATGTCTTAGTTGTACCTGATTTTAATGTGGATCTTTTATCTGTTCACAAGTTAGCTAGAGAGAATAAGGTGTTTATTGGCTTTGATGAGCATAAATGTTACATTCAGGACTGTCAACGAACGAGGTTGATGGGGATTGGTAATGAGGCTGGAGGTCTATATATTTTTAACTTGCATAATGGTAAGTCTGCTTGTTCTAATTCTACCATTAGATGTTACATATCATTTCAGCTATGGCATAGTAGATTAGGACATCCAGCTGACCCAGTCTTGAATGTTTTAAAAGACAAGTTAAACATAAAATTGGGCCCTTCTTCTCCTTGTGAAATTTGTCACAAGGCTAAACAATCTCGTACAAAGTTTGATCTTAGTGATCATAAGTCATAGGAAATAGGAGAACTAATTCACTTAGATGTTTGGGGTCCTTATAAAGTCTCTAGCAAGGATGGTTTTGTAGATGATTTTTCAAGATCAGTTTGGGTTTATCTCTTAAAGGGAAAGGATAAAGTTCATGACAATGTTGTCAATTTTTTCAACCTTATTCGAACTCAGTTTAATAAAACCATTAAAACTGTTAGGAGCGATAATGGAACTGAATTTTTAAATCACAAGGTTTCAAATTTCTTTAATTCTCATGGCATTGTTCATCAAACATCCTGTGCCTACACTCCACAACAGAATGGTGTTGTGGAGCGTAAATATAGACATTTACTAAACGTTGCTAGGGCTTTAATGTTTCAGGTTGGGGTTCCATTGTACATGTGGTCTGAATGCATTCTCACAGCCACCTATCTTATAAATAGAACTCCATCCTCTATTCTGAATAGTAAAAGTCCTTATGAAATTGTCTATGGTTTTCCTCCAGTTCTCACTCATTTAAGGAACTTTGGGTGTTTGTGTTTTGTAGTCAAACAAAATAATTTTGATAAGTTCAGCTCTAGGGCTGAAAAATGTGTTTTGCTTGGATATTTAAATTCTAAGAAAGGCTATAGACTGTACAGTCTAGATACTAAACATTATTTGGTTTCTAGAGATGTAGCTTTTTATGAAAACGTTTTCCTTTCAAAATGAGTGAAAATCTGGAATCTTACTCTGAAAGTTTGAATACTTTAAATTTCTTTGATAATGTCACAAGTTCTACTGATGTATTTCCAGACAATCTGCCCAATGAGGAATCTAGGGATCGGTCTACAACTCAAGTTAATCATCCTGATTCCTATGGTAGTCAAGAGAGTGTTGACAACCTGTCAACTGATGTGGATTCTATCTTGTATGCTAGGAATCAAGGAGATTCAAGAGTTGATATTGAACATGATACTCGTAATGTTGTAGACCCCCCTCCTGAGGGTCGAAATCTACCAAATCTGTCTATTGATTCTTCTTCTTCGCCTCAATCTATAAGACAGTCTAGTAGAGTTCCTCAGTTTCCCCGAAAATTTGATGACTTTGTAGTAGAAGGCAAAGTGAAATATGGGATTGAAAAAGTAGTAAATTACTCTCATCTCACAAAAGAAAATTTTTGTTTTGTGTCAAATCTAAATAAGTCTATTGAACCAAGTAGTTTTTCGGAAGCTTGCAAAGATCCTAATTGGGTAATTGAAATGAATAATGAAATGGAGGCCCTTAATAGGAATGGTACTTGGGTTATAACTGACCTTCCACCAGGAAGAAAACCTATTGTTTGTAAATGGATCTTTAAGATTAAATATAAGTCTACTAGCGAAATAGAACGATACAAGGCTAGATTAGTAGCCAAAGGCTACAGTCAGAGAGAAGGTCTTGATTATGAAGAAACCTTCTCTCTCGTTGTTAAAATGGTAACGGTTAGATGTGTTATAGCTTTGTCTGTTCAGTTTAATTGGCCTTTGCATCAACTTGACGTAAACAATGCTTTTCTGTATGGTGACTTGACGGAAGAAGTTTACATGACTCTTCCCGAAGGATATTTTTCTAATGATGATAATCATGTTTGGAAACTTGTGAAATCTCTGTATGGTCTAAAACAGGCTCCTCGTCAGTGGTACGAGAAGCTGTCCAATTGCTTATTCGATTTTGGTTTTAATCAAAACAGTAGTGATTATTCTTTGTTCACTCTTAAATCTGGAAATACTTGTATTGTTCTACTTGTGTATGTAGATGACATTGTTATAACTGGAAATAATAATAGTGAGATTCACAGAGTGAAAAAACACTTGCAAATGAATTTTATGATCAAAGATCTTGGAAAGAGCAACTACATAAAAACTTCAATAATACATCCAAGTGAATAGAATTTCTCCTTGTAAGACAATACGGAAATTACCTCAAATTAAAATATATGATTTACCCTCAAACAATTATCACTCAAGCCTTATTACAGAGACTAATTTCACACCGGGTGTTACCTAACATGAGTATAAGTTGTTATTCCCAAATAAGTGCGAAAGATTCACTTAATCAAAATCATCTCTTGTGCCCTTTACTAGCACTCATCATTTCACAGTGTAGCTAAAGCTACTCCCAACCTGAGCCTGTTGCATATGAAGACAAATAAAAGGGTTAGGCTAACGCCTAGTGAGTTCAAGCATTTTATCATGACTATATAAATTCATAAATCGAGATGAGTGTAGTTTTTAGTCATGATTTCAAAAGAGTTTACTTTAAATGCAAAATCAACGTGAAAGGTGAAATAACATTTAATACTCAAAGCGATTAAATTCATAAATATTCGTCATTAATCCAAAATATCCCAAAACATGGATGAAACGTAATCCACAACTCATATAACATGGAAAAGCAATTCTCATATATATGATACGTCACCGAAAACATGGATAAACACAAATACCCAAAACAACACCTTTCAGTGACGGGGGAGACCCGTATACATTGCACGTGACGGAACACTAAAGTGGGTCACCTACTATGCAATAAAAACACTCACGTGGATTACTCTCGTAAACTGAGCTCAATCACTCCAGATCTATTGCCCGCGAGACTAGGGAGCCCCCAACTTCAACCACTCCAGGTCTATACATTGGGTCACCAAATCCACAACAGCACATTAGGGATTACACCTTACTGCCCATGAGACGACGCCCGACCATCCAGGTCCACGCCTTACTTATCATGGATCCCGATGTCTATCCCGTGCTAAGCACATATATGGAATTACACCTTACTGCCCATGAGACGACGCCCGACCATCTAGGTCCACGCCTTACTTATCATGGAACCCGATGCCTATTTCGTGCTACAAAAGAAACAAACGTCTCGTAAACTGAGCTCAATCAATCCCGATCTCTTGCGTGCGAGACTAAGGGGAACTCAAATGCCTATGGATTCATGGCTAACAAGGTCTAAATATTACACGACCCCAAATGAATAAACAAATGCATTTAAAACATGCAATTCCCCAATAACATAAATCATGATCAAAACTCAACCTTGAGCTATCAAAACTGGACGATTGTCCTCAAGACTTCACAAAATCCAAAACCGAGCCACAAGCTCAACTGACTCAAAGATAGTTCATAAAAGTCATAAAATGACATTACACGTAGCAACACACACCTTTGCCAATAAATACTTTGAATCCATGAAAACCCAAAATAAAACCTTGGGTTGGGAAACCCTCTTTTCCAAAGGACTCACACCATCACATTTTAAATCATCCCATGATGTAGCACATGCATTTTTCCAAAATATTCAAAGTGCCTTTTCATAACAAATAAACTCCATTTATCACATAAATCATTAATCCATTTTCATATATGATTTATCCATCACATTTTTTCAAAATTCCAAAAGTAGTGTTTTACTTCATTTACCATAATTAATACCTCAAAAGGTAAAATCCACCAAATAACTCCACATTGATAATTTTCAGGTAAAACACATAAGTACTTGGAAAAATAACATTTTAGCATGTACAAAGTTTTCACAAAGCAACTTGAACTCACCTTGCTAGATTTAGGCTAAATCTAGATTTTCCCCAAACGTAAGCTCCTTTGATGCAACCCGAATTCTTAGGCCAAATCTTCCAAAAACCTAGATCCACAAGTTTCCAACCATAAATAATCATTCCCAAACACTTATATACACTTCCCCCAACCTAAATCATCCAAAACCACCAAAAATATCAAAACCCTAACTTCTTAGATGAAGAAAAGTGAGAAGCTTACCTCAACCACCACTAAATACTCTTGGATCATTCATCATACTTCAAAACTCTTTCTAGATCCTTGAAGAGCTCTCAAAAACGAAACCGTAGCAACTTGAATCATCAAAATCGGAGTTGGGATGCAAACGTTATGAAGGTTTGAAGTTTGAGCTGAAAATTCGCGACTTAATACGGACTCAGTGCGTTACGCGGCTTGGGCCGCGGCCTAAGGTCGCGCACCAGGCCGCACGGTCTCGCGGCCCTATTTTAGGTCGGATACTGTTTCGGCCGTAACTTCTTCGTTAAAGCTCCGTTTTCGCTCCGGAAAGAACCGTTGGACTCGTATTCAAATTCCTCATCCAACAAGGCCATAAAATCTAAGATTTAACCCAAAAATCCTATTTTCATAAAAGATCGGTTCCACACTGATTTCAAAATTGTACTTATCCGAAAATTACGGGTGTTACAATCCTCCCAACCTTAGGATGATTTCGTCCTCGAAATCCAGTTCTCACATAACTAATGGCCACCTTGTCCAACACATTCCAAGTTCCCTCAGTTTTGACCATGTTCAAATTTATTTCCCCACCGAATTTCCCCCAACGGCTTCTTGGTGTTACTCACAACAAATCCACGCTTAGGCATAAAACACTTACATCCAATTGAAGGCCTAATTTACTAGAGTGGCTTCCGACCACCAAACTTAAGTTGCCTCCCAACCTTAAGTGATCTATACTTTCCCAACGACAGATTCGAACTCCCCAATCATTCCACATCCACATGTTCTTTAACTTTCCTTTCCAAATCAGTCCAAGGTTTAATCACTATCGAGATCAATCAAAACCTATGAATCCCAAATGTTCCCGCTACTGAACTAGCATTTACTCTTAACGATTTCCATTAGACTCTAACACCGACGGTCATCACTGACCCATCAATTACACAACTCTAAGGATACTTCCAATTACCAATTATCCAACCGACAGATTCTCCTACCACGCAAGGAAGGTTATCTCACCAAATTCACTTATCACAATTGAACATCTTAAGATCACCACAACCATTACCATCATTCCTTTAAAATCGGGATACAATCCTCCGATTACACTCACGGTGTTTGGCCTCAAGCCCAAAAGTTGACACCTAGTCATACCACCAAGCTTTGAGTCACAACAGACTCAACACCCGAGTTTCACTCATCGAGCATCCTTACAAAACCAAAGTTATTGATACGATGTCTAAAGGGTCCCACATAAGAAAATTGACGAAGACCTCAAAATAAGATTTCCGACACTAATGGTTACCACCAACCTCAATATAAGATGCTACGAATCAAATCCTTTAGTTACAAAATGCATCATCCCCGCAGCCGATACCACTCGGCCTACAGTACTATCGCGCGTGGAATATTCAAACCTTCCACCATCAAAGTGTTACACACACTTACTCTTAACTGGGTTACTTAACCTTTCCAAGGTTCCTACGAGTTCAAGGCTTCTCAAGCGTAATATTTAACAAATATGCCATTCAAAAATGTTTGTAGAACTTTTCACAGAAATTTTCAACACAAGGTTTTCATATCAAGTTAATCATACCCATAAAACTACTACTATCAGTTAGGTTGTTGCGTAAAAATGGACACACTTGCCCCACATATGAAAATCATCTCGAAAACCATTTCACCAAAATTTATATCGTTAACAAATCACAAAAGCTCAACAAACAACTTCTCTGAAAGGAACCGATACGGTTCTAGCATGGATTGATCTATGTTATGCACGTAAGGTAATTCCCACATTAAATATTGAGCAACCAAAAGGTTTATACGTGCCTCAAAAAGGGTTTGAATGTCACCCGATTCCAAAAATTTCCCTTTTTCAAATTATGAATAGCATGACACAAATTTACCACTTGGGTACGCACCCGTCAGTTTATTTCACAATCGGTGAAACAATTCCATAATGTACTTTGGTAAAACATATCATGATTCGCGTTAGTTCTAAGTTTAAAGACAACTCAATATGTTTTCATCATTCAAAGATGTCGACTAAAATGTCAAGAGGAAATTTCAAATTTGGAATAAGTATGCGAACTTGTAACACTCTCTTAGAGATTTTCTTGAAACGAAATTACATGTATCAAATCATTCGTAACAAATTTCAAAAGATGAAATCCTTTAAATTGATATTCAAATTCTTCATCTAGTCATATAATGACATAAGGGTAAAACGTTTTTGACCGTACCCACACATTAACGTGCCTTCCCAAAACTTAGGAGAAATAAGTGTTTGTAAACGTTCGTCGCCAAAAAGGGTTTAAATCGACTTCAAATGTCGAATCATACAAAAAGTGCGCATTAATTGTAACACCCCGAAAATCCTAACTCCAATTGTAAATGATTCCGTCTAGAAGTATTAAAAGGACAAGGTTTCGCATTGGAAGGTAGGACGCGTAATGCCTATTGGATCGCATGAGAAATCGGGCAAGATAGGGCTCGGTACAAAGCCAGCGAGTATGACACTCGCGAGAGTGACATGGTCACTTTCGCCGTGTCACTTTCGCCGAAATTGTACCGAGAGGTGGGGAGAGGCCGCGAGAATGACACTCGCGAGAGTGACATGGTCACTTTCGCTGAAAGTGTACCGAAGGGTTTTAAGTAGCGGGCGAGAGTGCCCCGCGAGAGTGATAGTGGCAATCTCGCCTGTCACTCTCGCCGTCGGGCTCCAGAGGGTTTTAAACCCACGACTTCAGTCTTCTTTCATTTTCTATTCCATCTCTCTCTCTAAATACGATTTTCTCTCATGAAACCCTAATTCTTCCCTCTCCTCTCCATCTTCTTCCTCAAATCAAACACCACCATTGTTGAAGATGTAGGAGCATGAAGCTTGGTGAGAGTCTAGGAACTATCTTTGGAGGACTCAAGTGGAATAAGGTAATCTCTCCCTACCCAAGAGTGTTATTGTTGTTGATTTCATATTCCTTCCATCTTGTGATGTTGTGGATCGATTTTGGTAAAGATTGGGGTAAGGAAATCTTGTTTTCTTCATCTTCAAAACTAGGGTTTGGTGTATGTTGGGTATTTTGGGTATAAATTGGGGGTTTTGATGTTGTATGTTTAAGAGAAGGATCCTACATGGCTGGATTGTGATATTGATGGTTGGGAATTCACAAATCTAGGTTTTGGAAGTTTTGGCTTGAGGATGCAAAACTTCAACAAAGCAGCATACGTTGGAGAAACACTAGATTTAACCTAATCTAGCGAGGTGAGTTCAAGTTACTTTGCGAAAACTTTGTACATGCCAAAATGTTATTTTCCAAGTAATTGTGTGTTCTACCTACAAATTATCAATATTGAGTTATTTGGTGGAATTTACCTTTTGAGGTATAAATTGTGATAAACATTGTAAAACACTACTTTTAGATATGTTGGGAAAATGTGATAGATAAATCCTATATGAAAATGAGTTATTGATTTAAGTGAAAAATGGAGTTTATTTGTTATGAAAATGCATTTTATGAATATTTGGAAATATGCATATAGTACTTCATGTGATGTTTTGAAAATGTAAAGGTTGAGTCCTTTTTGGAAAGGAGGGTTATCCCGATCCAATGTTTTATTTCGGGTTGTCATGGAATTGAGGTATTTACCGGCAAACGGTGTATGTTGTTATAATTGATGACATTTTATGACTTTTATAAACTATCTTTTGAGTTAGTTGAGCTTGTGGCTCGGTATTGAATTTTATCAAGTCTTGGGGACATTTGTCCAATTTTGATAACTCAAGGTTGAGTTTTGATAATGATTTATGTTATTGGGGAATTGCATGACTTGAATGCATTTGTTTATTCATTTGAGGTCGTATATTATTTAGACCTTGTTAGCTATGGATCCATAGACTGTTGAGTTTTCCAAGTCTCGCGGGCAAGAGATCGGGATGATTAAGCTCAGTTTACGAAACGTTAATTTATTTTGTAGCACGGAATAGGCATCGGGTTCCATGATAAGTAAGGCGTGGACGTAGATGGTCGGGCGTCGTCTCATGGGCAGTAAGGTGTAATTCCATATATGTGCTTAGCACGGGATAGGCATCAGGATCCATGATAAGTAAGGCGTGGACCTGATGGTCGGGCGTCGTCTCATGGGCAGTAAGGTGTAATCCCTAATGTGCTGTTGTGGATTTGGTGACCCAATGTATAGACCTGGAGTGGTTGAAGTTGGGGGCATCCTAGTCTCGTGAGCAATAGATCTGGAGTGATTGAGCTCAGTTTTACGAGAGGAATCCACGTGGGTGTTTTTATTACATTGTAAGTGACCCACTTTGGTGTTCCGTCACGTCCGATGTATACGGGTCTCCCCCGTCACCGAAATGTGTTGTTTTGGGTATTTGTTACTACTCATGTTTTCGGTGACGTGTTCTATTTATATGGATTGTTTTCCATGGTACGTAAGTTGTGGTTTATATTTCATCCGTATATGATGTTTTGGGTATTTGTGTTACCTCCACCTTTAACGGATACGGGCCTTCCCCGTTTATGGTATTTGATCTTTTTACCTTTTACGGTCGCATTAGTATCGTTTCGTATTGGTTTTAATAAAGAGTTATATTTAACTGATGGTTTCCATGTTTTATGGGTTAAGTATGTATTGTCAACCGTATTTGAAGGTTTTGCCTAAACTAAACTTATTCACGTATTTGAATGAGTTGGTAATGTAATTCATTTTGGAAAACGTATTATACCTTTCAGGAACTTTTCCATGGAAGTGCGTGAGTTGGAAAAAGAATGAATTGCTTTAAAGAAAACTCTTTTGGGATCATGACTAAAACTATTACTCTACGATTTACGTTTTTATATAGTCATGATAAAATGCTTGAACTCACTAGGCGTAAGCCTAACCCTTTTTATTTGTCGGCATGTGCAACAGGTCTCAGGTTGGGAGTGGTTCTAGTGACACGTGTGAAAGGTCGTGTGCTAGAAGAGTGCTCGCGAGGTGATTTGAATTAGTGAAGTCTTCCGCACGTATTTGGAATTAGCAACTTGTGTCGTGTTAAGTAACACCCGTTTAAGTTAATTATTGGGGGAATTATAATGTTTTAAATTCCGAGGTAATTTAAGGAATGAATTGTAGAAATGATTTTATCTTGTTGGGTATTTTATTGAAATTTTATTTAGTTGCTCGTTCCAAATTTGAAGGTGTTACAATGCTCCAAAACTTTAATAATTTTACGCACCCTCGGTTAAGACAAATAACTCTCCAAGATCCCCATCATGGAGCATTTGCACTAAAAGTTTTTTTTATTTGCAATATAAAACGTGAAGACAAATCATGTCTAGCTCAGTTGGTCTGCCTAAGGACGGTAACATCCTGGGGGGGACTGTGGATGGTATCCCAGTCTACCCGGGTTCGATTCCAAGGGGAGTCAATTGAGGGCATGAGGAGTACCCAGTCCTTGGGTTGGTCCAGTCTTAGACTGGGCTGACCCCCCCATCATGTGGTTGGGCTTTAGGTCCAGCGTAAGCTGGGCCGGGACAGCGGCGGATTAGGGGGCTGCCCAATTGGATGCCCAATACCGCCGGGGAGGTGTACGTGCGTGTGTGCGTGTGTTTGTGGTAGTTAATCGTTGGGTCGATGCCGCATTGCATTCCAAAAAAAATATAAAACGTGAAGATGTCAACGCTTGAAACTTACTCATTAAAATACTTGAAATACACATTTCTCCCCAAAATTAAAAGGCATACCATTTTCCAAAATATCCATTAAGTCCAAAATTTGACCAACTGTCAACGACTCACATGTTCGTGTTTTCAAAATGTTCTGTAGTGTAAACCGCGCATCATCCACCCATCATTAACACATATCTTGGCCCAACGACCCTTACTTATGTAATGAATTTATAAAGTATTTCCATTCACGATACATTTATCAAATTTTTCGAGGGTTAGTGACTACCAATTTATGCACATCCTTAGATCAATACCATGCGTTTGCAAGAAAGGACAATAAAATACTCATCTAGTCAGAAGCACATAAGGCAAATTGTTAAGAAGTACAATCAGCATGTTCTCTCATGCATTACTCACGCCACGTATAAATTAATCCGTACAATTAAATAAGTTGCAACAAAACGTGCTAACACAACTCTCTGAAAGAGAAATTACGCGACATCAAAGCTCCAAAAACATTCCATTTGGTCGCCTTACGACATAAATAACACTTCTCAACAAAACTCGAAAGAGACAAAATGCCTAATATAATCCAAAATCAACACATGCAATAACCAAAGCATGCACCTTACAAAATTGCACTCACGCGACACAACACGTCGTAAAACGAAACTCCGTAAAACGAAACTCCGTAAAACTCTACGGGTTCAATTGCCTCAACTCAACCAAATGGTGCCAAACCTTTCGCTTCCAACAATTAAATTGCATAACGCAAAACAATGGCCAAAATGCCAAAACTCCCAAAATTCCCTTTTGTTGTAATACGATTTAAACAACACTTTCGATAAAACTTCCATTAAATAAATTTTCTAATAAAACTCATCATAGACATAATGGAAGATAACTTTTCGTCCAAACTTTAACATATGTGGAGGAGATCCAATGTTAAAGTCATAAGCCGTAGTTACTTGCCCAATAACTTAAACATCATGAAATATGGATATTACTGTATCCGAAAGTAACGTTGGTCAACGACAAAACAAAGCAAGTCCCGACAGAGTTTGTAACTCCTCGCAATAAAACAACTTTCATGCACGTTCAAAACCATGATTTAAAATCTTGTGTGTGTGTGTTAACCATTTTCTTGAGATTTTGTAACTCAATCCACAAGAGGATTCGAAACACAATAAATAATTGTTACAATTTATTTCAAAATAAGTTATGTGCATGAATTTAGTTGGCACTCAACATCTCAACCCATACTTCTCCAAATCACTCCGGTCACACTACCGTCATTCGGATGTTCAAACCTCTTAAGGTAAAGTTGGGAATTACATCGATTAACCTTACGATTCTTCCTCGAATCAAAGTCGTTTCAATAAGTCCATGGTTCTAATCCAACCATCAAATTTTGACCTGAAACGGTCCACTTAATGCAATTATCATGCTTATTGTCACCCCAAGTGACTAATACTAAAATCGTCAATCTTTTCCAATAACTATTCGCTTAGAAACTTCTTTACTACCCCCAACGGTCATCGCATTAAAGTATTTCAAGTAAGCACATGTAACGAGTAGGTTCACCATAACACTGACCAGGTGTAATTATGAACGTACCGTACATGCTTATCCTTGCTACCCTCAACGTGATTCTCGTTTCTAGCGACTCCATCACCCTCAAAACATCCTACCTTAACGTGCCTAATAGTGCAATTTCACTTTCTCTCACTTAAAAGATCGCTAGTTTGAGTCTAGGTATTCAAAATCAACACCTAATTCTCTCAAACTTATGCTCTGATACCAACTTGTAACACCCTCAAATTTTGGAAAGAGCAACTAAATAAAAATTTCAATAATACATCCAAGTGAATAGAATTTCTCCTTGTAAGACAATACGGAAATTATCTCAAATTAAAATCTATGATTTACCCTCAAACAATTATCACTCAAGCCTTATTACAAAGACTAATTTCACACCAGGTGTTACCTAACAAGAGTATAAGTTGCTATCCCCAAATAAGTGCGGAAGATTCACTTAATCAAAATCATCTCTCGTGCCCTTTACTAGCACTCGTCATTTCACAGTATAGCTAAAGCTACTCCCAACCTGAGCCTGTTGCACATGCCGGCAAATAAAAGGGTTAGGCTAACGCCTAGTGAGTTCAAGTATTTTATCATGACTATATAATTCATAAATCGAGATGAATGTAGTTTTTAGTCATGATTTCAAAAGAGTTTACTTTAAATGCAAATCACCCGATTTCCAACTCACATAATTCCCATGTTAAAATCTTTAATAAAACATGATTTCCCAAAATAGATTCCTTTCCAAAATCAGCGTGAAAGGTGAAATAACATTTAATACTCAAAGCGATTAAATTCATAAATATTCGTCATTAATCCAAAATATCCCAAAACATGGATGAAATGTAATCCACAACTCATATAACGTGGAAAAGCAATTCTCATAAATATGATAGGTCACCGAAAACATGGATAAACACAAATACCCAAAACAACACCTTTCGGTGACGGGGGAGACCCGTATACATTGCACGTGACGGAACACTAAAGTGGGTCACCTACTATGCAATAAAAACACCCACGTGGATTACTCTCGTAAACTGAGCTCAATCACTCCAGATCTATTGCTCGCGAGACTAGGGAGCCCCCAACTTCAACCACTCCATGTCTATACATGGGTCACCAAATCCACAACAGCACATTAGGGATTACACCTTACTGCCCATGAGACGACGCCCGACCATCCAGGTCCACGCCTTACTTATCATGGATCCCGATGCCTATCCCGTGCTAAGCACATATATGGAATTACACCTTACTGCCCATGAGACGACGCCCGACCATCAAGGTCCACGCCTTACTTATCATGGAACCCGATGCCTATTTCGTGCTACAAAAGAAACTAACGTCTCGTAAACTAAGCTCTATCAATCTCGATCTCTTGCCCGCGAGACTAAGGGGAACTCAAATGCCTATGGATTCATGGCTAACAAGGTCTAAATATTACACGACCCCAAATGAATAAACAAATGCATTTAAAACATTCAATTCCCCAATAACATAAATCATGATCAAAACTCAACATTGAGCTATCAAAACTGGACGATTGTCCTCAAGACTTCACAAAATCCAAAACCGAGCCACAAGCTCAACTGACTCAAAGATAGTTCATAAAAGTCATAAAATGACATTACACGTAGCAACACATACCTTTGCCAATAAATACTTTTAATCCATGAAAACCCAAAATAAAACCTTGGGTTGGGAAACCCTCTTTTCCAAAGGACTCACACCATCACATTTTAAATCATCCCATGATGTACCACACACATTTTTCCAAAATATTCAAAGTGTCTTTTTATAACAAATAAACTCCATTTATCACATAAATCATTAATCCATTTTCATGTATGATTTATCCATCACATTTTTCCAAAATTCCAAAAGTAGTGTTTTACTTCATTTACCACAATTAATACCTCAAAAGGTAAAATCCACCAAATAACTCCACGTTGATAATTTTCAGGTAAAACACATAAGTACTTGGAAAAATAATATTTTGGCATGTACAAAGTTTTCACAAAGCAACTTGAACTCACCTTGCTAGATTTAGGCTAAATCTAGATTTTCCCCAAACGTAAGCTTCTTTGATGCAACCCGAATCCTTCGGCCAAATCTTCCAAAAACCTAGATCCACAAGTTTCCAACCATAAATAATCATTCCCAAACACTTATATACACTTCCCCCAACATATATCATCCAAAACCACAAAAAATATCAAAACCCTAACTTCTTAGATGAAGAAAAGTTAGAAGCTTACCTCAACCACCACTAAATACTCTTGGATCATTCATCATACTTCAAAACTCTTTCTAGATCTTTGAAGAGCTCTAAAAAACGAAACCGTAGCAACTTGAATCATCAAAATCGGAGTTGGGATGCAAAAGTTATGAAGGTTTGAAGTTTGAGCTGAAAATTCGCGACTTAATACGGACTTAGTGCGTTACGCGGCTTGGGCCGCGGCCTAAGGTCGCGCACCAGGCCGCGCGGTCTCGCGACCCTATTTTAGGTCGGATACTGTTTCGGCCGTAACTTATTCGTTATAGCTCCGTTTTCGCTCCGGAAAGAACCGTTGTACTCGTATTCGAATTTCTCATCCAACAAGACCATAAAATCTAAGATTTAACCCAAAATCCTATTTTTCATATTTTTCATAAAAGATCGGTTCCACACAGATTTCGAAATTGTACTTATCCGAAAATTACGGGTGTTACAATATTTCTGGTTTTCAACGGTTAATTAGGCGACTCATTTATCTGTTGGCCACTAGACTGGACATTGCTTTTGCAGTGCATTGCCTTAGTCAATTCATGCATGCACCTCAGCGTTCTCATCTGAATTTGGCTCTTAGAGTTCTGCGATATTTGAAAAGATCACCAGGTAAAGGTATTTTATTCTCTGTTTCGGATTGTTTTAAATTGTCAGCATACGTGGATGCAGATTGGGGTAAGTGTTTATCTACACGTAGATCTGTAACTGGGTATTGTTTGTTTCTAGGAAATTGTCTTATTTCTTGGAAAAGTGAAAAGCAAACTGCTGTGTCTCGGTCTTCAGCTGAGTCTGAATATCGAGCCATGGCGTCTGCTACTTGTGAAACACTTTGGGTTCTAGAAATTTTGTCTAGTCTTAATATCACAAATTTACTTCCTGTAAATATTTTGTGTGATAATAAGTCTGCAATTCAGATTGCAAACAATCCAATTTTCCATGAGAAAACAAAACATATAGAAATTGATGTTCACCAAGTGAGAAATAAAGTGACTAGTGGTGTTCTGAAAACTGTTAAAGTTGAGTCTTTAGAAAATGCAGCTGATATATTTACAAAGTCTCTTTCTCTACATCAGCATGATTATTTGTGCAAAAAGTTAAAAATGGTAGACTTGTTCAAATGTCAAGATTAAGGGAGGGCGTTAAAAGATGTTATTAAAATCAGCAATCTTGACATTTATTATTTAAAAAGGTGCTAACTTGAAATGTTTGTTGTTTTAGGATGTTATATGTAAGAATCAGATAATAAGGGGCTGGAATGACAAACTGATAAAAGATCAAGATAACAGGGACTGCGCCTCATGTTATTAAGAAGATGGAGGGTAGCAGAGTCATATTTCAAAGTGCACGGACTGAAGTTGAAAATGCTGAAGGACTGAATTTGTAAATAGGAGATGAGACTATTTAAAGTGCAAAATGTCCCATTTGTATTCATTCGGTCATTTTTATCATGCTTACATCTTCTCTCGTTTCTCTCTCTAAATACTCATTCTCTAATATCTTTTTAAAGATAGTTTTTAGGGTTAGATATTCTTCACTGTTATTGTTCTTTGATTTGTAAAGTGTAAGTTCTTGATAATAATACATTAGTTTTATAATTTTCTATAGTTATCCTTGTATTTTTATCTTCTAACAAATTGATCAATCAATTTAGGACTTTCATCTAAATCAATTTCACAAGAAGCTACTTAAATTAATTAAGTAAACATATTAATTTTAATGATTTACTTAATTAGGCGGAGGATTGTGTGGAATCTAAAGTTAATGTGAGAAGCGTGAGAAGTGGATCTGAACCATTGATCATTTTTAATCAGTATTCAAAAAGGCGCGCCAACGCTAAAAGAAACACTAAAAACATCTTTAATAATAAAATAATATATGTTTGATTATTATACTATTTTAATAAAACAAGATAATTATAATATATATTTGAATTTATAAAAGTTGAATAGAATACTAATATATATTTTTAGTGACCTACTTTATTAAACCATCTCGAACCCACCTTTAAAAATACTAAGGGGGCGTTTGGTTCACAGATCCTGATGGAATTGGAATGTCGAATTTCATTGACCGAATTTCATTCATTCGTTTGGTTCATTCTTTTCGACGGAAAGGAATGTCCAATTCCACCAGATTCCATAAATAAGTGAATTTGAAATTCCTTAGCAATCTTGAAAGATTTTGATGGAATTGGAATTGATGGAATGTTATATTTTTATAATTCCAAATATACCTTATAACTTAAATATAACATAATTTAATTTAATACTTTAGGTTTTTATTTTATATTTTATATTTATATTTATATTTATATTCATATTCATATTCATATTTTATTTTTATATTTATTTTAATTTAACTTTATATAATATAATTTAATACATTTTTTTATTTTCTCGAAATATATTTTATTTTTTCTTAATATAGTTTTGTTTGTTTGACAATATATTTTATGGGGTTGTGTATATTATATTTTTTGCGCATTAAAGTATTTAAAAATTATTTTATTAAAGTATTTTTTGTGAAAAAATATATTTAATGATTATTTTATTAAAGATTTTTTTGTTTTAAAAAATTAAAACTTATCAAAAAGGGTATTTTGGTAATTTATAATAAATTCATTCAAATTCCAAAACTACATTCTGTGAACCAAACAGACAAATTCCAATTCCTTTAACAGATTTCATTCCAATTCTGTCAACCAAACAGGTGGTCAAACCTGACAACATTCCATTCCAATTCCTTCAAAGTCAAATTCATTTAACAGATTCTATTTCATCCAAAAACATTCTGCGAACCAAACGCCAGGTTGTTTCATCTCCAACCCACCACTAAAATACAAAAAATGAAGGTTAATAAAGCATCCCTCTATATTTGGAGGCCAATAAATTAGACCTCTAAAAATAATATTAGTATTATATTCAACTTTTATAATTACATATATATTATAATTATTTTTGTTTTAATAAAATAGTATAATAATCATTGCATACATTATTTTATTATTATAGATGTTTCTAGTGTTTTTTTAGTGTTGGGTTAGAGTTGTTTTTTTAGTGTGTAAGGGTCCACCATTTTAAGTGTTTTATTTTTAGGGGCTGTTTGTTTTGTGAATTTCAGCCCTTATTATTCACTTTTATCTTAATCGGTAAGACATATACTGATTCAGAGTGTTTGTTTTGTTTCTATTTTCAGAGGGTCTGAAGACTAAAAATCATCTAAATGAAAAAGTGGTGCCCTAACCTCTAAATCGGTTAGACATCGCCTCCAATCTCTTTATCGCCTCCAGTATCCAGGTTACATGGCCTCATCCTCTCATCGAATCCATCTCACTTCTTCCTTCAATCGATCAGGTATCGTCCCTCTCTTCCATCGTTTAACCCTCATATTCGTCCTCAATCGATCATTCCCTTTATCTCCCTCGTTTTCGTCCTCTATCGATCAGACGCTGTATCTCCCTCGTTTTCGTCCTCAATCGATCAGACCCTCGTATTTGGGTTTTGTTTGCTGGTCATTGGAATGCTCGAGAAAGGACTTAGAAATTCATACTTTGTTTTCCGTTTTTCTAGTATTTAGGTGGATGTGTGTGGTCAGGTTTGAGAGCAGAAGCAGTTAAGAGAATTGTTTCGGTTTCCTCAAATGAAATATTATGGGGGTGATTCATGATTCCAATTTGGCCTCAAGATAAGCCCAATAAGCAGGTAAAAATTACAGAAACTAGTATCAATTTTGTTCATCGAATCAATCAAATCCATCCATTAATTTTGTGTTTCTTTTTCGTTATTTTTATAGCTTGGAGGAGGATTCAAGCTACTGAATGGATTGAAAGTTTTGTGGGTCCATTAGACATCCCAAAGGAGCCATCAGAGAAAGACTTCATTTCTTGCTTGAGAAATGGATTGGTTCTTTGCAAGGCCATTAACAAGATTCAACCAGGTTCTGTCCCAAAAATACAAATCTTACTACTAATCGTACAATTACTTTTTGTTGCAGTTTTTCTTCATTATTTCTTGATCAGTGATGTGGGTGTGCTTCATAAAATGTTATTATAAAGGTTGTGGAGATTAATTGACATCCTTGAAGCTTTTGTTTTCGAGGCGGGTTCGTCTACTAAGACCATTGATTGCATTTTGGGACTTAAAGAATACAAAGAATGGAAAAAGAACACAGGATGTGTGTGGTATTTCTAGTGCAAATGTAGCAGCAGTCTTCTCCAAGAGACCATACACACAAGGATTCACAAGAGGAAGCTTTGGATCACAATCTCAGTGGTAATGAATAATGATCGCAATCATCAATGTGGTTCTTATAGAAGGGGCAACGGCGGGCAACATCTACGAGATGGTTCAAATGATGTATTTTGGTAGGATTTGAATGTCCATTTATTGTACACTAGTCTTGGCTTTTTTTTCCTGTACCAAGGTTGTTTTGTTAGCTGTTGATTGTTGTATATTGAGCCTTTGATGTGCATTTTGTGCTCCAATAGGTGCATTCATGTCCCTTAGGTTTGCAAGTCTCTTCACTCTTCTTCAAAGTGTACCTTTATAGAGTGGATTGACATTAACCAACCTCCATACTTTCAAAAATACAAAAAGAAGAAAATATGCATTTGACAGAATGTGCAAAATAAGGGCAAACAAGAATGATGGTTATTTTGCTCATGGTTTCCAAGTTCCAACTATAAACGACTACTTTCTGTGCATATTTGATTACTATAATTTAATTAATATGAACTTATATTTTTATAAATTCAATGATATAGATAACATAAACAATTATATATATTCAGACGTTTGTCAGTTTACAAAAAACAAACAGTCTTATAGATTCAGATTTCAGACTTCAGCACCACCTCTTAAAAATCAGAAGTGAAATCAGACTTCAGACTTCAGCACCTCTTAAAAAACAAACGCCACCTTAGTGTTTGGGTTGGAGATGCTCTTTTAGGGCATCTTCAATGGGTTACACTATATTTTACACCAAAATTCAAAAGCAGTGTAAATTATAATGTTAATAGTAAATCTTCTCCAATGAGTAACACTATTTTTTTAAAGTGACGTAAAAAGTAGTGTATATGAATAGTGTTACACTAAATATAGTGTAATACTATTCATTACACTAAATTTAGTGTGAAAAATAGAGACCCCATTGGAGATGTGAATCGTATCATTTACATCATATTTAATGTTTAGTGTAAGATTTAGTGACCCCATTAAAGATGGTCTTAGTGGTGGGTTAAAGATGAAAACACCTCTATTTTAGTGTTTTTAGTGGTGGATTGGAGATGGTCTAAAGGTGATAATTTAAAAAACATAAAATACAATACGTAAAATTTAAAGGATATATAAAAGATAAGGAGCAAGGTGTCTTTTAATGTTTTGGAAGAGAATTATGTTTTATTTTGAGGTTATAATAGTAAAATATGAGTGTATTCCACCTTGTCCACTCTGTTCCATAAAGTGGGGTTGGAACACGTCTGTTCCACCTTGTTCCACTATATTCCTGTTTATTCTACATAAATACACTGTTAAACTTGAAACATTGATTCCTATTATATCATCATGCCCATCAGCCCATGTACTAAACAGTAAACGCATTGTACATTATTTTGTCTAATTTGTTATGATTTTAAAATACATACGATATAAAAGGTATGTTATCCGTGATAATTTTTGTTCCATACTCCAACCAGTACGGATCTCAAATTGGGATTTGCTAAGGGCCTGTTTGTTTTTTGATTAATGAGCTTAATGGCATGTATGGCTTATTCGGCCAGCCATACAGAGGTGTTTGGTAGTGGCTTAATGAAAAAATGAGTGACTTAGCGATTAAGATGAGAAAAGGTCCATTTATGTGGTCAAACATCAATATTCCCATTTTACCCCCACATTAAACCCAAAAAGCTTCTTTCCATCAAAACCCTACCACTCTCCTTCCATTTACAGCCTCCCTCTCTCCCACCCAACAAATGTTCCACCGGCGTCCAGTTGAAACAAAACAATTTTGTTTTCAGTTTGGTAAACTACTCAATTTATGTTCCAATTGGACGAGAAATGAAGGATGATGATTCCTTGCCCATGTCAACACCTCCATTGACGATACCTAATAAGAAGGAAACCCTAGATTCCAGTATATTCAATAGAGGCCGATACAAAATTTGGGCTCTCGACGTTCTTGTCCGTACATTTTCCCTAATTCCTCCTGTATTTATGCTTCTGTGTGCTGAGTAATTGATCTGGTTTTGAGCAGGAAGTCGGCTCCAATCCATCCTCCTCGTTTCCAATCCATCCTCCACGTTGCAAATATGGCTTTTGATGGGTGGCTAATTTTCCCTAATATGATATTTTATTGGATGGAATTTTCACAATCCCTGTAGATTGTCTCATTTTGTATGTTATATTTTTTTAGTTCAAGGATTACATTTTAGGTTTATGTTTTAAGGATTTGGTGTCTTAAAGATAATGATTTTGTATTCGGATGTTTTTAATCATAATTTCATATTGTGTGGTTGATTTTTGGATTTAATTTCTTGATGCTTTTTGAGATTTTTTTATTGAATTTGCGTTTAGATTATTTATGTTGGGAGATCTTTTACATATTTTGTTTTGGTTTTGTCAACTTGTAATGTAATGGTGTGTGTATAGATCAATGGAACAAAAACAAATAGAATGGTAAAATGGTCATTTTTATCATTCAGACAATTTATTCGGTATAACAAACAAACATGAGTTTTATTAATAGATTTAGACAATTTTATGCACAAAGTCAACTTTATCCATACAGAACTTAATGAAAAAACAATCAAACAACCCCTAAGATCAATCTCTTAAATGGGATGTGTGGGAGGAGCATAAATTAATTTATTTGGTAGCCCAATACCCAAATTGTAGTCCAAGTTAGGGGTGTTCACGGGTTGGGTTGATCGGGTTGAAGGCATTTCGACACATCAACCCAATGTTGGCGGTTTGAAAAAATTTCAACTCAACCCAACCCAAACAAAGATACAACCCAACCCAACCCGTTCGGGTTGATCGGGTTAGCCGGGTTGTGTTTAAACAAGGTAAAATCAAAATTAAAAACATAAAAATAAAGGAAACATGTCTTTAAAATACAACCGATAATTCAAACAATATTTAGATATTACATATAAAAATGTCTAAACCAAATATGATCAAATAACTTGACGTCTCCAATTTGCATATATGTCATCAAATGTTTTTCTCAATTTGCATATATATGTTAACATCTACTATATATACATATATATATATATATATATATATATATATATATATATATCGGGTTCATCGGGTTGGGTTGGATTCAAATTATCGTAACCCGATATCAACCCAATACATAGGGTTTGAAAATTTTACAACTCGATTGGACATCGGGTTGCTTCGGGTTGGGTTATTCCACGTCGGGTTGGGTTGGGTTGATCGGGTTGATCGGGTTTTTGAGCACCCCTAGTCCAAGTCATGGCAGCTAAAAAAAAGGGCAAGATGGTAAAATATGTAACAAACTTTAACTTTTGTTTTTCCATAAAAATAATTAGAATTGAGGATTGTGGATAATTTTGTATGTTTACAATAAATGTTTATTAACAAGAATCGCTATCATTATCTACTTTATTTGATAAAAAATTTTACTAGTTGGTAAATAGTAAGCGTCTTTTACCAGGTAACATTTATCGAGTAAGGTTCTTGATCTTTGATACACTCACCCGATAAGGTAAGTTGCACCTGATAACATAAGTTGCTTAATTGCTAAGCATTAAATGACCTTTAAAAGAGAGTATTATTGACAAATCCCATGTTAGTAGATTTGATGTGGTGTTTGGTTCATTCCAAATAATGAAAATGAAAATAAGAATGCACCAAAATGAGTTTAATAAATGAGCATCACATTAATGCCGTTTGGTTATACTAATATAGTCAATTAAAAAATATCTTATATACTATTATTAATAAAATATATTTCATTCACCTTGCAAATATAGAAACATGTTCCATCCAAAATGAAAATGTAAACTATGTTTCATTCAACATTGAGATATGGGCTAATCGGGAGTAAGAAGTTACATAATTTGGTCAGATATGGAAATTAATGGGGGGGGGGGGGGGGGGGGGTGTTTGAGGTAATTGACACATTATACTATATCAAACCAAACCATATTTTCATCATCATTCTAAAATCATTACCCCTCAACATCAGTATAGATTGGTGACATTTAATATTCTATTTAATTTGTCGTTCTTTGTTTAACTTTCTGTTATTCGAAAATCATGAAAATAATTGATTCTCGTTCATCTAATAATCCATACGCTTACTAGTTTGGAGGAAAAAAATTAACTACGATTGCTTAACAACTAACGAAACCTATAACATATATAATTAAGCCCGCCCACACATAAATTGTTAGTATTTTCACCCAAATTCTAACAAGTATAACATTGAAATGTAAACTAAAAAAAAAAACCCTTCATAAGAGAGACGTGATTAAATCTCAACAGGAAATGTAATTGGATCGTATTGATAAGAAGAGGTATGTACACATTCGTATTGATAAGGTAGCTTTGAATGTTATAAAAGAATTGTCACAACTCACAAGGACCGGAACTATAAAGTTAAATTTATAAGGACCAATTTTATAAATAATCAAAAAGTGACCCTTAAATTCATAAACTGCTATATATATAAATATCATTTCGTTAAATTTTTAATTAGCCAACCACGATACAGAAATGGAGGGTCGTCAAGAAATTCCGGCCACACACCGGAGCCGACGAACGCCACCACTTTCACCCATCGTCACCCACCGGAACCAATGTCACACACCGGAACCCACCAGCCTCCCTTGCTCCGCCTTAGGTCTTCTAATGGCACCCGTTACACCGCAGCCACGGCCAGCCACCACTAACAACCCAATTTGCTGGACCACCGGAAAGCCTCCCCTGTATCCGGCGAAACCAGCAAATAAACTTCGCCGGAAATTTGTGGCAAACGATGATTTTCTGCAACCCCAGGTGAAAACGCTTTCAAGATCGACACCAGAATCGTCAACCATCAATGATAATCACCAATCAAAGGTTCGTGTTCTTGATTTCTTGTTGGCAGTGGCGGGCCCCTTTAGGGGTTTTTGGGGGCCATGGCCCCCCGTTTTTTTACACAAATATTGTTGAGTGGCTCAACAATATATCTTTGATTGGTGATTATCATTGATGGTTGACGATTCTGGTGTCGATCTTGAAAAAAACGTTTTCACCTGGGGTTGCAGAAAATCATCGTTTGCCACAAATTTCCGGCGAAGTTTATTTGCTGGTTTCGCCGGATACAGGGGAGGCTTTCCGGTGGTCCAGCAAATTGGGTTGTTAGTGGTGGCTGGCCGTGGCTGCGGTGTAACGGGTGCCATTAGAAGACCTAAGGCGGAGCAAGGGAGGCTGGTGGGTTCCGGTGTGTGACATTGGTTCCGGTGGGTGACGATGGGTGAAAGTGGTGGCGTTCGTCGGCTCCGGTGTGTGGCCGGAATTTCTTGACGACCCTCCATTTCTGTATCTTGGTTGGCTAATTAAAAATTTAACGAAATGATATTTATATATATAGCAGTTTATGAATTTAAGGGTCACTTTTTGATTATTTATAAAATTGGTCCTTATAAATTTAACTTTATAGTTCCGGTCCTTGTGAGTTGTGACAATTCTTTTATAACATTCAAAGCTACCTTATCAATACGAATGTGTACATACCTCTTCTTATCAATACGATCCAATTACGTTTCCTGTTGAGATTTAATCACGTCTCTCTTATGAAGGGTTTTTTTTTAGTTTACATTTCAATGTTATACTTGTTAGAATTTGGGTGAAAAATACTAACAATTTATGTGTGGGCGGGCTTAATTATATATGTTATAGGTTTCGTTAGTTGTTAAGCAATCGTAGTTAATTTTTTTCCTCCAAACTAGTAAGCGTATGGATTATTAGATGAACGAGAATCAATTATTTTCATGATTTTCGAATAACAGAAAGTTAAACAAAGAACGACAAATTAAATAGAATATTAAATGTCACCAATCTATACTGATGTTGAGGGAGTTAATTGATGAATTAACAGGCACCCATTTTTTTCAAAATTAGACTTGAAATCCGCCTATAATCAGATACGGATGCAACTGGAAAGTGTGGAGAAGGCAACTTTTCGTACACATGATGGGCATTACGAGTATCTTCTAATCCCATGTGGGCTCACTCATGCTCCTGCTACTTTTTCAAGCCATCATGAATGACATATTCCGACCTTATTAAGACATCATTGTGGTGTTTTTCGATGATATTCTAATTTATAGTCCCTCTTGGGAGCAACATCTATGTGATCTGGATGCTGCATTAAAAGTCTTGTTGACTCATCAGTTTGTGGTAAATTAAAAGAAATGTTCGTTTGGTCAATCTTCGGTAGTACTTAGGCCATATCATCAATGGGAAGGGAGTTTCTATGGATCCGAAAAAGGTTCAAGTTGTGCTCGAATGGCCTACACCCAAACAAGTTAAAGGTCAATGGGTTTCTTGGACTCACGCGTTATTACCGTAAGTTCGTTCGAAATAATGGGTCGATTGCTAAACCATTGACAGAGCTGACGAAAAAGAATAACTTTCAATGGAATGAATCGACACAGCAATCCTTCGATTAGTTGAAGACTGCCATTACTTCAACATCGGTGCTCGCTTTACCAAATTTCTCGATTCCTTTTGTAATTGAATGTGATGCCTCCGGTCGAGGAGTCGGTGATGTTTGGATGCAACATCAACGTCCCATAGTGTTTTTCAGTAAAGCATTAAGTGATCGTAATCTCGACAAGTCGGGATATGAAAGGGAGATTATGGCATTAGCATTGGCAGTGCAACATTGGCGAAGTTATCTGTTGGCCACAACTTTTGTAGTATATACGGATCATAAGAGTCTCAAACATCTCATACATCAACGTATAACTCTTCCCTATCAACAAAATTGGGTGGCCAAACCATCGAGACCTCCCTTATCTTGCTTCGTCGTCACTCCTTCTGACACATACCCTCATTCCTTTTCTATCTCCACCACTGCAACTCCCTTGTTCCTTCTGACGCACACCCTCGTTGCCGCAGATGGATCATGGTGGAATAGATGTGGGGGTCACTAGTCTGAAACATGTGGGTCATACATACATATACATATATATGGTCTGAAACCCGTGGGTCCTCTCTTACTCACAACTGAGGCTCGTAAAACCATAAAAATTTAGGACCTGAGAGGTCGTTTACTAAACACTTACCCGATAAGCGCTTACCGATAAAATTCAACACTATTGCTTACTTACCGGGTAAGATTTTAGTCCATAAAAACATCATATGCAACAATTTACCTGAGAAGTGTTAACCATTGTAAGAGCTATGGTCCTCACTTACCTGGTAAGACTCTTGGTCATTGCCTCGCTCTTACCGGGTAAGATTTTTGGTCCTTAACATATTCATCCGGTAAGGCAATGCAACTTGGTAAAAGAGTAGATGAAAGAAAGTATATAAAACGTTGATCGCCATGCTTTAGAAAAGGGTTTATGCGGGCCTATATTACATTAAGCCGAGTTCATTAAGACATAAATTAAAAAGTAATTCAAAAATTATTTTATTTTAATTTTTTTTATAAGGAAAAAGTGATCGCCATGCTTTAGAAAAGGGAAATTAATTAAAATACCCCCACTTCACATTTTTGTTACAGAAATGTCCCAAATCTCTCCCATTTTGCAAAACTGCATCTAATCCCGTGATATAGGCCGAGATCGCAGACACGACCCATGTGGCCCGCGATATGGGTCGCGATCGCGGACCCGGCCCATGTGGCCCGCGATCTTGGTCCACAATACCTTAACCAGTAATCTAGCTGCTAAGTTGTTACTTACATTATACGAAACATACTTTATATTATATTTATTAAGATATTTATTATTAATATTATTATTGTTATAATATTAAAGTATAATATTTTAATATTTTTACTTTAATGGACCCAACAATTCTTTTTGTATTTTTGATACTTTATTTTAGTGGTTGTGTTGAAAATGGTTCAATGTTTTATTTTCTCTTTAACATTTATAAATTTTAATGTCAAAATTATATCATTGTATATCAAATAAAAGAAATAATTATAAATATAAAATTAGGTTCATACGAAAATAATACAAATTTAAAAGAATAAGAGAAAATTCTAGACCAATCAGTTTATTAAATATTATCTTGAATAATTGATTTTAAAAATAAATAAATAAGGGTATAAAAGTAATTTAGTAATTGTAGGTATTCATCTATTTTAACCATATTTGTAAATTTAATATGCTTTAATTTTTTATTAATAAAATATTTAATATTTAATTTAAAATAAGTGTATTTAATTTTTATTTAAAGAATTCATTTTTTTATTTAAAGCAATATTTAGAAAAATTACAATTTTCATCTTCTTTTTTTCAAAAAGTTTTCCTAATCACATTTGGTTTAAAATTTTAAAAACAACGATTAAAACTGAAAAAAAATAATGAAAATAGAATCATATGCCATGTATAACACATTTAAAATGTATAAGATCACATTTACTTCAAAACGTAATTCAATTTTTTTTTCATCAAAATTGCATGTGATTAACGATGAATTAACTTTTTTTCTAAATGTTTTCCTAATCATACATGATTTAAATTTTGAAAAATAATGATAAACATTGAAAAAGAAAAATAATGAAAACAGAATCATATGTGATGTGTAACAAAACATATTTAAAGTGTATATTGTATAAGATCCCGTATATTTCAAAACAAAATCCATATTTACACATATCACTTGTAATGTTGTAAATAACTTACATTTTTTTTCCTACTATGATCTTCACATGATACATTGATAAAAACGAGTATTTTTAGGGAAAAATATCAACTAATAGTGGATATCACATATGATTTATAACGAAATTATAAAAAATTCTTAAACACTACTAAACAAAACCTGATTTCCGGCGGATTTTCCGCCTGAAATTTTCCGGCGGATTTCCGGCGGAAATTAAAAAAGTCAAAATCCGTTGACTTCCGCCGGAAATCCCAAAAAATGAATTTTTTTTTAAAATCTCGACATTTATGATCTGTCGGAAATCCGCCGGAACTTATTTAATTAGTTAAAAATTAATTGAGAAATAAAAATTATTTTATAATCCGCCGAAAACCGTCGAAAATCTAAATCTAATAAATTTAAATAAAAATTAATTATTTTAAAATCCGCCGAAAATCCGCCGAAAATATTTTTAAAAAAAATAAATAAATAAATTTTAAGATCCGCCGAAAATCTAAATCTAATAAATTTAAATAAAAATTAATTATTTTAAAATCCGCCGAAAATCTAAATCTAATAAATTTAAATAAAAATTAATTATTTTAAAATCCGTCGAAAATCTGCCGAAAATATTTTTAAAAAAATAAAAAAATAAATTTTAAAATACTCCGAAAATCCGCCGAAAATCTAAATCTAATAAATTTAAATTACAATTAATTATTTTAAAATCCGCCGAAAATATTTAAAAAAAAAATAAAAAAAAATAAATTTTAAAATCCGCCGAAAATCCGCCGAAAATATTTTTAAAAAAAATAAAAAAATAAATTTTAAAATCCGCCGAAAATCCGCCGAAAATCTAAATCTAATAAATTTAAATAACAATTAATGGGCTTTAATGGGACGTAAAAAATCGTTATGGGCTTTAATGGGCTTAAAGACCGTTATGGGCTTTAATGGGACGTATTGGGCTTTAATGAATCGTATTGGGCTTTAATTGACCGTAATGGCCTTTAATTGATCATTTGGGCTTCAATGGACCGTTATGGGCTTAACAAGTCGTTATGAGCTTTAATGGGAAGTATTGGGATTTAATGAATCATATTGGCCTTTAATTGACCGTATTGGCCTTTAATTGATCATTTGGGCTATAATGGACCGTTGTGGGCTTAACAGACCGTTATGGGCTTTAATGGGACGTATTGGGCTTTAATGAATCGTATTGGGCTTTAATTGACCATTTTGGGCTTATGGAACGGTTTTGGCTTTAAAGGACCGTATTGGGCTGCCAAATGGATCTGACGGGGGTTCATTGGATCCAAATGGCCGTTAATGGATCCTATTGGGGTTTCAATGATCTACTAGGTGTTTAATCTTTAATGGATCGTATTGTGTTATAATGGATCGTATTGTGCTATAATGGATCGTATTGTGCTTCAATGGACCGTTATGGGCTTAAAAGACCGTTATGGGCTTTAATGGGACGTATTGGGCTTTAATGAATCGTGTTGGGTCACCTAGATTTGAAATTGACTCACCGATGTTCTCCTTTATATCTTACTTAGAATATTTTAGCATGGTTCTTTTAAAGATGATTTGTACAAAATATCAACTGTTCGGTGAAGTCGAAGATCAACCGGAACCAAGCTTGAAGACACTCTACTTGTGGAAAATAGAAGACTCTTCTCTACATTCAACCAAGTCATTATCCACCGAATTTGTTCTTACAAATCGGTGGACAACCCTCCACCGAATTTGTTCTTACAAATCGGTGGACAACCCTTCACCGAATTTGTTCTCACAAATCGGTGGACAACCCCTCCACCAACATATCCTTTGTCGGTCAGCATCATCCCACCGATAAGGGTGCTAAAATCGGTGGGATCTATGTGTCATCAAATAAATGATTCTCTCTCTGCCGATTGTTTCAAGTTCCAAAGTCAATTGTATCGGTGAAACTTCATCGGTGTGATTGTCTTAGAATACACATCAAGAAGATCATTTATTATGGGACAATATCCTTTGGCAGATAAAAGTGACTGTTTGTCGTTTTATCCATTATCAGTTAAAGTCCCTCTCTTCAGCATGGGTTCTATTTCTAGTACCTAGTAAAAGGTGATAAGGACATCTCAGTTTTTCAGGAGTCAACATCCTCAGCAAATATGATGATGACAAGTGTCCCAAGCATTTAATGCTTGTACACTCCTTGTCACTATAAAAGGAAGAAGATATCCCCATGCAAACTACGCTTTCTGGAATTCTCTCAGTGCAAGAAACCTCCATATTGTTTGATAACTTTATAGCTTTGTTCTAAGTGTTCTTAGTTGTTTTGTTTAGTATACTTTGTGAAAGATTGTTAGAATAGTTTATCTGTTCTTTTCCGCAACAGTCTTTAAGCTTCTATGTGTAATTCTTGTTGAAAGTTTTTCAATAATAGAATTAAAATTGTGAAAAGTTTGTGTATTGTATTCAACCCCCCCTTCTACAATACTTGTTATATCCATCTGGGACTAACAAGTGGTATCAGAGCAGAAAGTTTAATTCCATAAACTTGATATGCGATGACTGCCTCTTCTTCTTCAACCATTGAAAACTCTTTTCAAAACAACTTTTCTGAGAATGGCTCTATAACAAAACCTTCTAAGTTTAATGCTAACAACTTTTCTTTTTGGAAAAGCCGCATGATGCTATTCATGGAAGGAGTGGATACTAGATATCCAACCATTCTCAAAGAGGGACCTATCATCCCCAGAGTTTGGGCTCGCTATGAAACGCAGAGGCCTGGTAAAGAAACCATGGAAAAAGAAATCTCTAGTGACTCTGATGAAGAGAAATCCAGTGCTACTGGTCGTTACATCCTCAAAAATCCAAAGAAATATACTGATGAGGAAAAACGGTTGGTTTCTCTTGACTCTAAGCTAAGAGCAATTATTGCACTCTCACTTCCTGATGAGGTCTATCACTCTCTGGTTAACTTTGAAACTGCTAAAGAGATGTGGACCACACTGTGTGTACTGTACGAAGGTACAGAGGAAGTAAAGAAAAGCAAAAAGATTGGTCTTATTAGAAAGTATGAACTCTTTGCTTTTGAAAAAGGAGAATCTCTTCCTAGCTACTATAATCGTTTCAACTCTCTTTTAAATGATCTGAAGTTATTGGGCAGAGTCTATGATAATGAGGAAGTCTTCTGTAAGTTCATGGATTGTCTTCCAGAATTTTGGGAGAATATATGTACTTGCATTAAAACTACCAAGGACCTTGAGTTCATGCCCTTAACTGTCCTGTATGGAACTCTCTTCAATTTTGAGCAAACCAAGTTACAAAGGAAATCTTTCATCAAAGAGATAAAGAGCTCTTCTATAGCTCTTGTTAGTGAAAGTTCCAAGAAATCTCAAAATATTCCTAGAATCACCTATCCTTCATCAGACTCTGACAATGACAGCCAAAATAACTCTACCCACCAAACGGAGGCATATCTTAGTGATGCTGATGATGAAGGTGAGGATATTATGGTTGAACAGTTGTCTGATGAAATGGCAATGATGGTTGGTTCTAAGAACAAGTCTCGTCCTTTCAACAAATCCAGAAATTTTAGAAAATCTTCATCTTCCAAGACTTCATCTGATAAGTCAAATGAAGAGTGTTATAACTGTGGCAAGAAAGGACACTTTGCATCTGAGTGTAGGAGCAAGCGTGTTACTAAGTCTAGGAACCCATCCTCTGACAAATATTCTTCAAAGAATGAGAAACCCAGAAATAATTCTTTCAAATCAACCTTTTCCAAAAAGGATTCCCAATCCTCATCCTTAGACCATCAGGAGCGTGCTGAGAAGTATAAAGCTAAGTACAAGAAAGAGAAAGAAAGGAGTGAGAGTCTTGAAAGAAAAGGAAAAGGTCTAATGGCAGAAACTCATGACTGGGATGAAGAAGACACCTCTGACAGCGATTCTCACAATATGTGCTTCATGGCCATTTCTGAAGAGATGGAAGATTCTGAAAAAGCTACCTCTCCAATGGCTCTTGTGTCAACTGGGTGCTCGACAGCTTATGCTCAGGTACATCCTTTTAATGATATGACTGATAGTGAAAAGATTGATGCTTACGAATCATTAACTAAAGATTTTTATGCTGTCAAGGATAGCAAGAAAAGAAAATTCATTCAAGTTAAATCTCTCACCTCTCAACTTGAAGTCTGCATGTCTAAACTTGAAAAGTTTGAGGAAATCAAAGCTGAGCTTGAAAATGTGAAAACCATAAATCACGTGATTTCAAAAGAGAAAAATCACCTTTTTAAGAAACTAAAAAGGGAACAAGAGGTTGTTAGAAAATGGTCAAATTCTTCCAAAAATCTTGAACAAATCTTTCAAGGCCAAATCAGTGGTGATAATAAATTCGGTCTAGGATTTGGGAAAACTGTTGCTGATGCCTCTTCTCTTGCACTCATCCCTTCCTCTAGTGCATGGGATGATACCTCAGAGTCAAGTTCTTGTGACTTTGTTTCCTTAAACTCTTTAGATCTGGGTGAAGCCTTAAAATATGGAATGTTTATAAAGGCAAAAGAATCTTCTTCAATTCAAAACATTGAGAAGCAAGATTCCAATGATGTTTCAAAACCCATCCATAATTCTTTAAAAGATTTAGTCATGGATGAAGCCTCTTCCTCTAACTCCTCAAAAGCTAAACCTTTTCAAAGAGCAAACCCCACCGATTTCTCCACCGACGATCTTCACATACCTCTTCATGAGCTGTTGAAATCTATTCACATAGATGAATACCCCTCTTCTGATCATAAACCTTCAAAAATCCCTAAAAGAGAACATCAACCTTTATCAAACAGATTCTCCTCTTCCGACAAAGGGAAATCTGTTGTTGATCTCCATCCCAAAAGTAATTCTCCAAAGATATTTTCTGGCAACTCATCTGTTCTTCCCATTCCCAGATCGGTGCTTTTGAAAAAGTCAAAACTCAAGGAATCATCATCTTATAACTCTGACAAAGGAATTCTTGGACCCAAACCTTCTGCGTCTTCATCTTCAACTAAGACCATAAAAATTAATGTGAAAAATCTCAGCAAGGAAAGTGGTCATGTATCTAAAAAGATTTTTGTCTATAGAAAATGCTATAACTGTGGTGACACCTTTCACTTGGCTAAGGATTGTCCCAAGGAAAGAATAGATAGAACCAAACCTAAGGACTCTTCTTCTTCTAACCCTAAAGGACCCATCACCAAATGGGTACCAAAGAACTAATCTGTTTTTGCATGCAGGCTTTTGAGCACCATCAAATATGGTATCTGGATAGTGGGTGCTCACGCCACATGACGGGAAACAAATCTCTCCTTATCAACTATGTGCCTGAAAAAGGTCCATCTGTAACTTTTGGTGATAACTCTAAAGGCTATACCAAAGGATATGAAACTCTCACTAATGGATATGTCACCTTCAATAAAGTGGCCTTTGTTGACGGCCTCATGCATAATCTTCTCAGCATTAGCCAACTGTGTGATCTTGGATATAAAGTTATCTTTGAACTTTGTATCTATACTGTGGTGGACAAGAACTTCAATGTGGTGTTATCTGGAAAAAGGATGGAAAATGTCTATATCATTGATATGGGACTAAATAACAATTCATCCAATGTCTGCTTTGTGTCAGATGACACATCCAAAAGGAACTGGTTGTGGCATAAGCGTCTCTCTCATCTAAATTTCAAAACCCTTCATAAAATTTCCAACAAAGAGCTGGTGACTGGTATGCCAAAGTTGAGCTTTGTCAAAGAGAAGCTGTGTGATGCGTGTGAAAAAGGGAAGCTCACCAAAACTTCCTTCAAGACCAAGCAATGCTCTTCCATCACTCTTCCTCTCCAGATGCTGCACATGGACCTATGTGGACCAGTCAGCACTCCAAGTGTAGGAGGCAAAAGGTACATTCTTGTAATTGTTGATGAATTTACTAGATATACTTGGGTGTCTTTTCTCAGGTATAAAAGTGATGCAACTGAAGAAATCATCAATTTTGTCAAGAAAAATGAAGTTCTTAATGGTCAACTTGTTCGTTCGGTAAGAAGTGATAACATCACTGAATTCAGAAACAGTGCTCTTGAAGACTTCTTCACTGAGAAAGGAATTTCTCAAAACTTCTCTGCAGTCCGAACTCCTCATCAAAATGGAGTGGTGGAAAGGAAAAACAGAACTCTCTGTGAGGCTGCTAGATTAATGCTAAGTGAATCAAATCTTCCCATCTATTTTTGGGCTGAAGCTGTAAATACTGCTTGCTTTACCCAAAATAGGTCAGTGATATCCAAAAGACATGATAAAACCCCATATGAAGTTTTCCATGGCAGAAAACCAAACATTGGCTTTCTTCATGTTTTTGGCTGTGTGTGCTTTATTCTAAATGACCGTGACAATCTTGGGAAGTTTGATCCCAAAGCTGATGAAGGAATATTTGTTGGATACTCTCTATCCTCCAAAGCATATCGTGTGTACAACCTCAGGAGAAAATGCATTGATGAGTCTATTCATGTCAAATTTGATGATCTTAGATCATCATCTCTGTCAAATGATGATGATGAATTACACAGATGGATCTCTTCATGCATCGGTGATGCTCCTTTATCAAACTCCACCGATACATCCTTCACTCCCTCCAATCCATCTCCATCAAATAACCAAGTCGGGTCATCCTCTATAATTCCCACCGAAATTGACCATGTTTCCACCGATGTAATTTCTCCCACCGATGTGCAACCCTCCACCGACGAACAACCTTCCACCGATCCAATTTCTTCCACCGAAAATATTGCCTGCCACCGAACCTTTGATCCCACTCCATCTTCACCCCTAACACAAAATATTCCACCACTTTTACCTCCTGCAACAAAATGGACCAAAGATCACCCCATAGATCAAATCATCGGTGATCAACAAGCAGGTGTCCAAACACGTAGCGGAGTTGGAAACATTTGTCTCTTTGTGAATTTTCTCTCTCTTTTTTAACCCAAGAAGATTGATGAAGCTCTTGCAGATCCCTGTTGGATTACTTCCATGCAAGAAGAGCTTTCTCAATTTAAGAGAAACAAAGTTTGGAGATTGGTTCCCAGACCCCGAAAGAAAACAATCATTGGAACCAAATGGATCTTCAGAAATAAAATGGATGAGGATGGTACAGTTATCAGAAATAAAGCCAGACTGGTTGCTCAAGGATACCGACAGGAAGAAGGCATTGATTATGATGAAACTTTTGCCCCTGTTGCAAGACTTGAAGCAATAAGAATCTTTCTGGCTCATGCTGCCTACCGAAATTTCAGAGTCTTTCAAATGGATGTCAAAAATGCCTTCCTCAATGGGGAACTTGCAGAGGAAGTCTATGTGAAACAACCTCCTGGTTTTGAAGATCCAGCTCATCCAGACTATGTGTACAGACTTGACAAGGCCCTTTATGGTCTCAAGCAAGCTCCACGTGCTTGGTATGTCACACTTGCCAACTTCCTTCTAAAGCATGGATATTCCAGAGGTAAAATTGACAATACTCTCTTCATCAAGGAGACCTCAGGTAACCTTATTCTTGTCCAAATCTATGTTGATGACATCATCTTTGGTGCCACTAATGAGTCACTATGTGATGAGTTTGCTTCTCTCATGATGAGTGAATATGAGATGAGCATGATGGGAGAGCTTACATTCTTTTTGGGCCTTCATGTCAAATAATCTTCAGAAGGGATTTTTATAAACCAAAGTAAATATATTCGTGATCTTCTGAAGAAATTTAATTTTTTAGATAACTCTCCTATGAAAACTCCCATGGCACCACCTTTGAAACTCAATACTGATCTTAAAGGTGAATCTGTGGATGTTACCCTTTATCGAGGCATGATTGGTTCTCTTCTGTACTTAACTGCTAGCAGACCGGATATTATGTTTGCTACTTGTCTATGTGCCCGTTATCAAGCCAATCCAAAAGAATCACATTTAAAGGCTGTAAAACGGATTTTTCGGTATCTCAAGGGTACCTTGCACTTGGGTCTTTGGTATCCCAAAGACTCAGGTTTTGAACTAATTGGGTATTCAGATTCAGATTATGCAGGTTCCCAGATTGATAGAAAAAGTACTACAGGAAGCTGCCAACTTCTTGGTGGCAAATTGGTAAGTTGGTCCAGCAAGAAACAAAACTCTGTGTCAACCTCTACTGCTGAGGCTGAATATGTAGCTGCTGTTGTGCTCAGATCATGTGGATGAGAAATCAACTCAGGGACTATGCTCAAATCTACTCCAAAGTCCCAATTCTGTGTGATAACTCAAGTGCAATAGCTATTGCAAACAACCCAGTTTTTCATTCCAGATCAAAGCACATAGATATCAGATATCATTTCATCAGGGACCACATCTCCAAAGGTGACATTGAGTTACATTTCATTCCTACCGATCTACAGCTTGCTGATCTGTTCACCAAACCCCTAGATGAAGCCAGGTTCAACTTCCTAATAAGTGAACTTGGCATGTGTAATCTTCAATAACTGTGTGTCCTCACTTTCCACCGATCTCACATCGGTGGACACTCTCTCCTTCTCTCTTCTTCCACCGAAATCTCATCGGTGGACACTCTCTTCTTTCCTCTTTCTACACCGAACGCACAGCATTCTCACCACCGACATATACACCGATCATCGATGTAACTTTCTCATAGGTAAATTATCTACTACCGACGTCTCTTTGTCGTGAGTTATGATCCACCGAAATGCCCACCGAATGATTTCTTCCACCAATCCCTGACGAAGAGGGTGATCACGATGTTACTTTTGGCGTGTATGATGTCCGTCGTGCTCTCCGGATCGAATCCTTTTCAGAATATGTTGACATGCATGTCGACAACTTTCTTGAGCAAGTCATCAGCACCCTTGGCTATATCCAACATTCTGAGGATAAAGCTTCCAAGTCTTCTAAAGGACCAGGTACCCTTCTTCGCAAAATTATGGGTGGGGTTTGGAACTTCTTCTTTGCTCATGTGATCCATTGTCTCTCTAGAAAGATAAGTGGTCAAGACCAATCCCCATCTTATATTACAAAGCTTTCCCATGCACTAATTTTTCAAAAAAGGTGGACTTTGCTTAGTATATCTTTAATGAGCTGACTGAAGTAATCAAACACCCGAAAAAGTGTTATGTCGCATATCCTCGTTTCATCTCTATGATCCTTCAACACAAACTCGGTGCGGCGTTGGATGCGGATCGTAAGTATAAAACTCCTCGCTTCATCTACGATTGGTCATCACCCTTTGTTGGCCAAAAGACGCTCAATATTGGCCATCTCGCTACTGATCTCCCCTTACGCCAATGTATGATTTTTTCCGCTTTATCTCCCGATCTTCACTAGGGTGATGCGGAAGCTCCCGGGTTTCAAAACCCGGAAGTTCCCGAGGCACCCCAAGTTGTAGTGGCCCCCTCTTCCCATTCTCGAGTAAAGTCGGGCGACGCGAAAAAGAAACAACGTACGGCCCCCGACACCTCTGCACCCGCTTCTCGAACTATGCCACCGAGAGATCCCTCGGAGGCTTCCCCGGTTCAATCTCCATCTCGTAAGCGGAGGCACTCAACTTCCCCTTCGAGATCTCTTTCAAAGAGGTCTCGGAAACCATCGGCCCAACCGACTAATCCAACTGTCGATTCTCAAAAATCTCCAGTTGTTGAACTTCACCCCTCCGGGCCAAGGGAATCCGTCATTATCCCCACCGACTCCTCTGCAGTTTCTCAAAAGACTACAGTTGTAGAAATGGAGAACCCATATCTTGCCTTTTCCCTCACCTCTTCGGGTGGTAGAGATGACTTCGGGGACTCTCCCCTTGAAGGAGTTGACTTGTCACTGCACGGCCTTTCACCCGGTCAGTTTATGATCGATGATGAAGCACAACTCGATCTGAGTTCCCCCCTAAATCCCCCCCCCGAATGACTTCTTTGAATTTCTGTTGGAGGACACTGGTTCTCCCCGAACCATCCCGTCCACCGACGAAATTCCCACCGAGCCTCCCTCAACGCGGATTCAACCCACCGAAGGCATCTCCACCGAGCCTCTCTCTCCGGCTCCCCAAACATTCTCCCCTACACCGACGCCGCCCTCTCCCCGACATCGGTTCCTTTACCCCGAACCTTCCTGGGCTCAACCAACTTCCTCTCACTTTATTGAGGATCGCATACTACCTCATTCCTGTTTGGCACCGACAGAACCCCATCTCCGAGCTCGCAATCCTCCCCCTACCGATGCTCTTCGTGAAGCACTTCGGTCACTATCTGACAACTTGTCCTTATTATCCAACAAAGTGGAAACTTTGACCACTTCCCACTCCAACATTGCAGTTTCATTCGATGCTTTCAAGGCATCATATCTGGTCAAGGATATTGAACTTCAGAGGCTTATTCAAGAGGCCAAAACTCATCAGGATCTTGACAAAAGCATCGCCGATTCTCTTAGCTCTCTTCACACCAAAGCTGACAACATGCTGGAGAAAGCTCAATGGGAAATGGACTTGGGTGATTTTTCTACGATCTCCGGTGACACCACTCAAAGCTTGGCTCATCTTCACACCAAGTTTGATAGTGTTTTTGTGCAATTAGGTTTTAAAGTTCCGACTGCTGCTGAGGGGGAGAAGACTCTTAGTCATCCAAAAATGCCTTCAATTAAGAGATCTATCATCAACAAGCCTTCACCTACCACCGGAACATATTCACCCTCCACCGAAAAATCACCACGGGCCACCGAAGCTCCACTTATGCCCTCACCAAAAATATCTCAAACCTCACCAAAACTTGCAGGTACCACCGATCAAATCTCCACACCGACCAAGTCTCCATCAGGGGTAAAAAGTAAGGCAACGTCTGAGGGGGAGCAAGTTTCTAAAACTCCCAAAGACAAAGGCAAGAAAACCCTCACTGCTGAACAGTTGGCCGAAGAAGAAAAGAAAAAGAAGGAATTGACAAAATATGGGAATCGACCTGCTGATGCCCAAACTTTGAAGTTAAAGCCCCCTTCTCTACAATCTCAGGAATCCAACCTCGGTCTGACTCCTCAGGAGATTGAGGAAGCCAGACTTGCTCAAAAAGATTTAGATGACTCCAGGGCTCTATCTTTGAAAGCTGCACAAGAAGAGGCCATCAAAGCTAAGTCTACCGATCCACTCTTAACCCAAAAATCGGTGCTGAGTGCCATTGAAAAAGAAAAGAATGAAGAAATAAGTTGGTACAAAAAGACCATGTACCACCGAATGTCCAAATCCCCGATCACAAATGTCAAAATTGCTACCTCCAGAGCCAACCCAAAGGATATCAGGATGATCATCGATAGAGAAGACGGCTCAATGAAAAGTGTGAGAGATGTTAACCTCCAACATTACGGTCTTCCCGAATGGTATGAGATCTCTCAAAACTTGGTCAGAAGTGCAAACCCAAAGAAAGACATTTTTATCAAATGCATTAAAGGACTGATGGAAAAGATGAAGGAGATTAAAAGAAAACACAACATCATCCTTTCCTCCGATGAAAGGGTGAAACTTCAATCGATGAAAGAAGAAATTCGTCTTCCCAACGTCAAGAATCCTACCGACAAGGTGTTCAAAGAAATGGCAATTGAAGGGAAGATTCCAAATGTAAGCAACCTAAATCTGTCCCTCCCCACATCTGTGCCTTATCCTACCACAACTTTGAGCCTCTCACCGATACCTGGACTGTTCTTCAATGATGGTTTTGGCCATCGTGCCTTCTTCAGATTTGCACAAATTCCCATCGCCGATACCGTGTTTCTTCAAGGCATCTCCAACCTCTTTCCCAACATCCCCGAAGCTCAACCTTTCTACCGAAATTTATTGGACGAAATCAAGCAACGACAAACTTCCAAGAAATAGGTTCTCTCTCTCAATGGTACTTGTAAAAGTTTGTTTCTCTTCTTACGAATGTACGAGAAAACTTATCTAAATACAAGTACCTTTCTATTTGAATTATTTTTTTCATAGCTTTACTTTCATTTACTTGTAAATACAGTATATAGTATACATACTCATACAAAAGAAAAATAGATCAAAAGAACAAAAAGAATGGTCTATGTGAAAAGAACCCAAAAAGAGTAAAAAGGGTCAAAATGCATTTTACTTTTCTATACTCTTAAATATTCTAAGGGAATAGCTCAAATTCAAATAGGGGGAGATTGTTGGGTCACCTAGATTTGAAATTGACTCACCGATGTTCTCCCTTATATCTTACTTAGAATATTTTAGCATGGTTCTTTTAAAGATGACTTGTACAAAATATCAACTGTTCGGTGAAGTCGAAGATCAACCGGAACCAAGCTTGAAGACACTCTACTTGTGGAAAATAGAAGACTCTTCTTTACATTCAACCAAGTCATTATCCACCCAATTTGTTCTTACAAATCGGTGGACAACCCTCCACCGAATTTTTTCTTACAAATCGGTGGACAACCCTTCACCGAATTTGTTCTCACAAATCGGTGGACAACTCATCACCGATCTTGTTCTCACAAATCGGTGGACAACCCCTCCACCAACATATCCTTTGTCGGTCAGCATCATCCCACCGATAAGGGTGCTAAAATCGGTGGGATCTATGTGTCATCAAATAAATGATTCTCTCTCTGCCGATTGTTTCAAGTTCCAAAGTCAATTGTATCGGTGAAACTTCATCGGTGTGATTGTCTTAGAATACACATCAAGAAGATCATTTATTATGGGACAATATCCTTTGGCAGATAAAAGTGACTGTTTGTCGTTTTATCCATTATCAGTTAAAGTCCCTCTCTTCAGCATGGGTTCTATTTCTAGTACCTAGTAAAAGGTGATAAGGACATCTCAGTTTTTCAGGAGTCAACATCCTCAGCAAATATGATGATGACAAGTGTCCCAAGCATTTAATGCTTGTACACTCCTTGTCACTATAAAAGGAAGAAGATATCCCCATGCAAACTACGCTTTCTGGAATTCTCTCAGTGCAAGAAACCTCCATATTGTTTGATAACTTTATAGCTTTGTTCTAAGTGTTCTTAGTTGTTTTGTTTAGTATACTTTGTGAAAGATTGTTAGAATAGTTTATCTGTTCTTTTCCGCAACAGTCTTTAAGCTTCTATGTGTAATTCTTGTTGAAAGTTTTTCAATAATAGAATTAAAATTGTGAAAAATTTGAGTATTGTATTCAACCCCCTTCTACAATACTTGTTATAGCCATCTGGGACTAACAAATTGTATTGGGCTTTAATTGACCTTATTGGCCTTTAATTGATCATTTGGGCTTAACAGACCGTTATGGGCTTTAATGGGACGTATTGGGCTTTAATTGACCATTATGGGCTTATGGAACGGTTTTGGCTTTAATGGACCGTATTGGGCTGCCAAATGGATCTGACGGGGGTTTATTGGATCCAAATGGCCGTTAATGGATCCTATTGGGGTTTCAATGATCTACTAGGTGTTTAATCTTTAATGGATCATATTGTGTTATAATGGATCGTACTCTGTTATAATGGATCGTATTATGCTTCAATGGACCGTTATGGGCTTAAAAGACCGTTATGGGCTTTAATGGGACGTATTGGGCTTTAATGAATCGTATTAGGCTTTAATTGACCGTATTGGCCTTTAATTGATCATTTGGGCTTCAATGGACCGTTATGGGTTTAACAGACCGTTATGGGCTTTAATGGGACGTATTGGGCTTTAATGAATCGTATTGGGCTTTAATTGACCGTATTGGCCTTTAATTAATCATTTGGGCTTCAATGGACCGTTATGGGCTTTAATGGGACGTATTGGGCTTTAATGGGACGTATTGGGCTTTAATGGGACGTATTGGGCTATATGAATCGTATTGGGCTTAACAGACCGTTATATGTGTGTATGTATATGTCGATGAAGGAGTACTTGAAGTCCATCAAGGCCCGATCAAGTTCATTAAGTGTCACTGAAGTCCATAAAGGTCTATACAGTGCATTAACAACCACTAAGTCAAATATGATTCGTCAAGGACCATTATAGTTCATAAAGAGTACTTGGAATCCATTAAGGCACGATCAAGTTCATTAAGGACCATTATGTATGAATGTTTGGTTTAAATATCATTGTTGAGTTCAAATCAAGTAACTAAGAAAGGTGTTTTCCTTTACTAATGCAAGACTCATCTCATAAGTCTGTTCCACCTTGTTCCATGCGGTAGGGGTGGAACAGGACTGTTCCAACTTGTTTCTGTTTGTTCCACATAAAAGTCCTGCCAAACATGAGACAGTGATCTCTGTTCTGTTATGTCCTGTCCTGTCCAGTGTAATCGATTTTATTGAGGTTTAATCGGTTTTATAGGCTTTAATATTTCTATAGGCATTAATAGATCTATTGAACTTTAATCAATTTTATTGACTTTTAAAGGGTTTTAATAATAATAATAATAATATTATTATTATTAATAATAAAATCGATGAAATTATGATAAAATATACTATTATTTAAATATTTAAAATTATTTTTAAGTGACATCACAATTATTTTATTATTAAGTTAAAATAAAAATTTGTATTAAGTTAAAATAAGGCAAATTATATTTAATACATTGATTATGAATTTATTAAAAAAACATACAAGATAATTTTCGTTTCCCACCCTTCCTAAATCTCCCCCCCCCTCTATTTTGACTAGGTCAAAATTCCATCTCTTCCCAAGCTGATACCATCGAGAAGAAGCAGTCGTCGTCGAGCCATCTATCTGCCGAGCGATCGGGAGCCACCACCAGCCGCCGTCGTCATCGCCACCAACATCCACCACCACCAGCCGAGCATCGCCATCGAGAAGAAGCTACCGAGCGACCGAGAGCCACCAATAACCGTGGTCGCCATCGAGAGCCCTCCACCGTCGTCGCCATCTAGGGTTCATCCTGCTCTACGGTTTTCGGCGAGTTGGACAACGATTTGGAGGTAAGTTTCTACACCAAACTTGAGTTTATTGTTCATAGAGTAGAATGCGATATGGCCAAGAGGTTTATCATGGAAATGGAATCCAAACAGAGACCATAAGGCCACTGATTTCGATAAAAATATGCTTAATCTTCTTCTGAAATCTGTTTTAGGCATTGACTCACTCGCATTTTTGCAAATATGCTTGCTCTGAAGAAGTTCCTGAGCTTCAAGATATGGGTGGTCCAGTCGAAGGTCATAACGTTACATATTAATTCATATCCAAAGGGTAAATGAATATATGTCATCCACCCAATATATCATCAATTATTAGATGGTAAATTTGATGGTATCACATATATTGAACCATATGTAAAACCTATGCTTCCTGGTTTAACTTGATGATTGAAAAGAAAATGAATGAACAGGTGGATTCAGTGTCGCTTTTGATCCCCTTGACGGGTCCAGCATCGTTGACACAAACTTCACCGTGGGCACCATCTTTGGCGTGTGGCCCGGAGATAAGCTAATCGGGGTGACCGGAGCAGACCAAGTGGATGCAGCCATGGGAATCTACGGACCTCGAACCACTTATGTTCTTGCTATCAAGGGATTCCCTGGAACCCATGAGTTTCTTCTTCTTGACGAAGGTGAAATTAAATGCTTCTAATTTCAAGACATTGTTATAATTGTATTTTACCAACATTTAAAGTAGTCATTTAAAGACATTGTTATAATTGTATTTTACTGCTTCTAATGATTTAATCCGTTATCAATAATATATAATCCAAATTAACATATCAGTAATAAAATTTTAATATGGCTTCTTTTCATGGATTGTGCACAACAGTATATGAGGTGTTTTCATGGATTGTGTTTCTGGATATATGGCCAGCCTTTCTTCAACAGTCCCATGGACTTTTACTTACTGTTTGATGTTTGTCAATGTGGGTTTGGGATGCAATTTGGCCTTTGGCCATTGCTGGCTTTTGGAATATTATTTATTGATCCTTTCTATCTCAGATTTTCTAAATCGAATGCCCTAAGATCTATACTGTAGAGTATGTCTGATCAGTTTCCAAGATTTGGTGTTCAGATTGGACCCTTTGCCTACAATGTTATCTATCTGTCATAATCACCAATGACGGAGATGGTCCATCGAAGTTTCTGAGGCATGCGTTAGTTGGAGGGTTTGTGTATGTTTATGTACAAACATCGGTAAGCAGCAAGATGCGCATAGTAGCAAGGAGGCACTAAAGAGATAGGCTTAGTACATCTCACAAAGGTGAAGCAAAGATTGTAAACATTCTTTACAATCTTAAATTTTATATTAGATTTATATAACCCATGTAAAATCCAAAGTTAAAAGTGTCATTTTCTTGGAATACAGGGAGTATTACTTGGTCTCAATTCTCTTTGGATTGTTTGCATTTTCCTCACATTACTGGTTGAACTTTGCAGATTCTTACAATCTTTGATGCAGTGGAGAGTGTTAGAGAGCAATTTTACAGTCCAATTGATAATTATTCTAGGTAAGATGTTGCACAATGGGAACATTTTTTCCATAGTTGTTATTTAAGCTTTCCATGTATTACCTTCTGATTGTCAATGTATGACCAGGAAAGATGTTGAACCAGTTAACGAGTTATGTGACGCTATTGAAAATATCAAAAGTGGGTTTCAATCCCTAGCAAGACCAACTTTGAGAAGCCATAAAACAACCCAGATCTGTGAGCAAAGCTACTATGAGGTAAAAGGTTTTCAACACATTCTCACTTATTTTATACAACCCCTGTGGTTATGTATATATATGTTGTATATGAGTATATATGCATATGCATTCTTGTATGTGAATGTATAGCTAATTTTTGTGTTATATGTTGTATATATGCATGTAGTTTAGGTTGCCATTTGTTGGGCAAACATTAGGATTGTTTAACAGGAAAATGGAAACGTCCTATTTACAGCTGTTATGCTGTCGAAATTGACTTGTATAATTTTGTAAAAACCACAGGGTGGGTATCGGGGATGCGCCATAGAGAGATACGGCGAGGACCCTGCAAATCATCCGCCACTTGATACCCAGTTATGGCATGACGTGACTGGGGGAACGAAGAAAGGTCGTTCGTTTGGGTTTGGAAACCATCCAGATCTCACTGCGATCTTGGGTGGGTCATCATCGACAGGTGGTGCGTCGTCTTCCTCCCAGCAGGTGTGTACCAATTTTTTTTCATTAAATGGTGTTTATCAATTTGATTTTTAATTCATATTAAATATTCTAACGTCTTTTTTATTTTGTAGCACATTGCTGAGAACTTAATGAGCCAAGTGCAAGAGTTGAAGGCACGAGAGGAGGAACGTCGGGCAGAGGATGAGAGACGTCGGGAAGAGGAAACGAGATGTGAAGAGGCCTGTCGTTTGGAACAAGATAGATTACAAGCACAATATGAAGAGATGTGAGAGTTGGTCGGAAGTGATGTGAAACTTTTATAATTGTGTTTTGTGTTTTGTGTTATTTGAACGAATTTGGAACAATTTGGAACAACCATTTGGTCGTTTTGGCCCGAACAATGTATTGGGTGTTTTAATTTATGATATATAGCATTTTAGTAGATTATACAATTTTTAGCAGTTTTTAGCAGGTTTTTGAATAAAAAAACAGGTTTAGTAAAAAAATAAAAAATAAATACTAAAGTAATAAATAAAAAAATAATTTAAAAATAATTAAAATTATTTTCGGCGGAATATTCCGCTTGAAATCCGCCGAAAATATTTTACCGAAATTATATATTTTGTAGTAATTTATAAATAAATAAATAAATATAAAAAAAATATTTCAGGCGAAAAAATCCGCCGAAAATCCGCCGCAAATATATTTTTTAATCATGTTGTTAATTAAAATTTTGTTAATTATTCATATTTTTTCCGACGGATTTTCGGCGACCAAATCCGCCGAAAACAGTATCCGCCAAAAATTCCGCCGAAAAAAGTCCATCTCGGCGCCCGTTTATCCGACGACCGCATCCGCCAAAAAATCCGCCGAAATAGTGTTTTCCGACGGATTTTCGGCGGATTTTTTCGCCTGAAATCTACCTTTGTTTTGTAGTGAAATAAACCAATTTAACAAAAATAAATAGTTAAAATAAAAAATGAAACACTTATTTTAATGTTGTAAAAAATAATAAGTAAATAAATAAAAAAATAATCGTGCTTAAATCATGAAAATTATTAAAAAATTATGAATAAATACCTTAATTAAATTTAGAGTAAATTACAAATTTCGTCCCTTCGGGTATACAAAATTTTGGATTGGGTCATCCAAATAAAATAATTATAGTCGTAGTCACTTTGGTTTTATTTTTGTTATGGATTGGATCTTTTATCATAATACCATTAACTTTAATACCCTTAAAATAAGGGGAATTTAATTAAAATACCCAAAATTTGACTTTGACTTACCAAAATACTCATTTTCTCTCTGATTTTACCAAAATACCCATTTTTTCCGCAAAGCGGGTACGTTAAAAAAATACGTTTTAATTTTAACAAGTTACACCATTATAATCGTCTCTTCGATACGTTCGAAATGAACCCAATATTGAATATTTTTTTATTTATATATTTTAATATATATCATATATATACTACATACAAATATTTTTAATATTTACAATTCATACCCTTATAGTTAACTATTTAATTTATGGTACATCTCTTATTTTTTTCAATTTTGTTTTACACTCCTATCGCATTAACATAATAATCATATATTAACTAATTCATTAAATCGTTTTAAATTATTATTATTTGTATGTGTTTATAGATATCGTGAATGGCAATAGGACAAGGTTTCACGAGAAGAATATGAAATGAGGTTTTTATAAGTTTGTATCACTGGACTCATTTAATAATTGTGAAAATGAGTATTTGACGAATGATAATTCATGTGTGTTTGGAGCTGAAGTATTTGCAGTTACAGAATATGCACAAAAGGATCGATGTCTGTCCATCACAAAGCCTCCGCCAATTTTTAATACTTACACTTGGACCATCGATAATAAAATAAATAAAACGTATTTTAACTATAAGAGTACCATAAATTAAATAATTAACTATAACAATATGAATTTTAAATATAATTTTTTTTTATGTAGTGTATATGATATATATTAAAATATATAAATCAAAAAATATTCAATATTGGACTTATTTCGAACGTATCGAAGAGACGATTATAATGGTGTAACTTGTTAAAATTAAAACTGTTGGGTCACTTAAGATTTGAAGATGACCTCAGTCTCTCAATTTTACACAGTTCATACTTAGAATAATTTCCAGGTTCTTTACAAGCAGTTAATTGTATAAAAATGTTCGATGAAGTCGAAGATCAACCGAAGAAACAAAGTAGAAGTATATCTTCAAGGCGGATTGAAGATAGATTTCTCAACCAAAGATTAAGCTGCTACTTGGGACGTCCTAAGGTTTTAGGCCAGTACAAGGTCCTAAGGTTTCAGGCCAGTACACGGTCCTAAGGTTTTAGGCCAGTACACTTGAAGAGCAAGGAAAATCTTGAAGACTTGATCGGTAGGATCTCTTGAAGATGTTAAAGACTTGATCTGAAGAATCTCTTGAAGATATTGAAGATATGATCGGCAGGATATGTTGAAGTCATGATCGGCAGGATATCCTTGAAGACATCCTAGGCCAACAGTTTACAACAGGTATATTCTGCTCTCTCTGCAAAATATTTGAGATATCTTGCAATGACAGAGACATAATCCAAGGATCAGAAAAAGTGGTCTTTGGATTTGTTATCTCTTTCAAGAAAGTTCAGATTCAACAAGAGGTCAACGCTTCAAGACAAAACATACAAAGAAAAAAGTACATCCCAGTACTTTTCAGAAGAGTTGCTTCCATCCTGCCATCCAAGCCCTGCTTGACAAGTGTCCATGCATTTAATGCATGAGGCACTATATAAGGAGATCATCTTCAACCTTGCAAACAACCAGTTTTATAGACTCTCAAGCTTTCAAGTGCTGGCCTTTCTCTCTCAAGAAGTTCATTTGTTTTCTTAGTGTGTTACAATTGTTCTTCATTCTCTGTGTGACTGTGTTAGATTGTTTGAGTAGATTTTATCTGTTTTGTTCCGCAACAATCAATAGTTTCTGTGTGTAATTCTTATTTGAAGTTTTTCAATAAAAGAATTAAATTAAGTGAAAATTTTGTGTATTGTATTCAACCCCCCCTTCTACAATACTAGTTTACCATTGCTAATCAATAGCTGGGACCAACAAGTGGTATCAGAGCAGGTCAGTTTAATCTAATAAACTTGATCTGCAATGGCTTCATTTTCTTCTTTAAACAATGTTTCTTCTCAAAACTCTATTGCTGGATCATACGACAATGGCTCCATAGCCAAACCACCAAAGTTTAACCCCAATAACTTCTCTCTGTGGAAAAGTCGTATGATGCTCTTCCTAGAAGGAGTCGACAGCAGATATCCTACTATACTTCATGAAGGACCTCTTGTTCCTAGAGTTTGGGATCGTTTTAATGCCAAAAATAAACATGAGGATGGTGATGAGTCTTCTTCTGATGAGGAAGAACGAACACCTGCTACTGGGAGATACATTGTAAAGGACCCCAGTAAGTACAATGATAAAGATAAGCGTCTTGTAGCTCTTGACACTAAAGTCAGAGCCATCATTGCCCTCTCTTTGCCTGATGAGGTTTATCATTCTCTTGTAAATTTTTCTACTGCTAAGGAAATGTGGTCCACTCTATGTGTTCTTTATGAAGGTACGTCTGAAGTGAAAAAGAGCAGGAAGATTGCTCTTGTTAGAAAATATGAACTCTTCTCTTATGAGAAAGGAGAATCTCTTTCAGGCTACTATAATCGCTTTAACAGTCTTCTCAATGATCTTAAACTGTTGGGTCGCATGTATGATAATGAGGAAGTCCTGTGCAAGTTTATGGATTGTCTTCCTGATTTTTGGGAAAACATCTGCACTTGCATAAAGACAACCAAGGATCTTGATCACATGCCTCTCACTTCTCTTTATGGAACTCTTTTCAACTATGAGCAGACTAAGCTGCAAAGGAAGTCTGTCATCACAGATATAAAGGGCTCTTCTATAGCTCTCTTAAGTGACTCTTCCAAAAGAACTATGTGTACTCCAAGAATCACCTACTCATCTGACTCTGACCATGATAGTCAAGAAGATTCCAATGAGCATTCAGAAGCATATCTTAGTGATGCTGATGATGAATGTGAGGAAACTTCAGTTGACAAACTATCAGATGGAATGGCCAGGATGGATGGGTATTCTAAATCCAAATCTCACTTTTCTTCTGAAAAATCTAAGTCTAGTCGAAAACCCTCCTCTTCTCTCTCCAAACACACCTCCTCAGACAAATCTAATGAGGAATGTTTTAACTGTGGTAAAACGGGTCATTTTTCTTCTGAGTGTAGAAGTAAACGTTTTGAAAAACCCAGAACTTTTTCCTCCGGCCGATTTTCTTCAAAACCGGGAAGATCCAAATATGATTCTGACCGGGCTGAAAGATACAAAGAAAAATACAAGAGAGAAAAAGAAAGAAACGCAAGACTAGTCAGAAAAGGAAAGGGTCTGCCTGCTAAAACTCGTGATTTGGCAGATGAACCCACATCTGAAAGCGAGGAAGACACTTCAAATGCTTGCTTCATGGCCCAGATAAATGATATGGATGATTCAGAAGGTCACTCCCTCTCAACTGCTCTTGTATCAGCTAAGTGCTTCTTCTCCTCTTCACAGAATTGACAGGTACTCTACCAAAGATGTCTTTACTTCTAGTCCTCACCCTTCTTTTTCTATTCAAACAAAAACACCCTTTCCATTATACCTGCTAGTTCTATCTCTCTCACCTTTTTACCTTACCTCTCACCCTCATTCTCCTAAGTCTATATTTTTTAAGTCTATCTTTTCTTCACATACTTTCCATCTCCACAAGTACATTCTGAACATCAAAGCTCTTCTGATGATGATTCCTCTTCAAGTCTACCACCTTCTAAAGATCCTATAATTGACAGACTGCCATCATCCCCTCCTACATCTTTCAGGTATTTTCCTACAGACTTTTCTCTCTTATTCTTATTTTTCCCCATACCTTTTACCAACTTCACTAACTTCTAATCACTCTCACATCTCACCAAATATTCCCTTCTCCTCCACTTCTACCAATTTGCCCTCTTCCACTCCTGAAGATTTTCCTCTGCCTCTCAACCTCAACCTTCTCTTCCTTCAACACAACCTCCTGGATTTGAAGATCCATCTCATCCTGACTATGTGTACAGATTGGATAAGGCTCTCTTTGGCCTTAAACCAGCTCCTCGTGCCTAGTATGACTTTTTAGCAGACTTTTTCAAGTATACTTGGGGTAAGATGGACAACACTTTTTCTTTCATCAAGCAAACCTCATGTAATCTTAATCTTGTTCAAATCTGTGTGGATAACATCATTTTTGGTGTTAAATTTAGATGTGAAAAAAAATCAAAAAAAAAATGGATTTACTGTATTTATTAGTTTATCAGTTAAAAACTTCAAGTACTGATATTTTATCAGTTACATGAAAAGTCCACCTCTTATTCTTTCTAATTCTTCTCTTCTACTCTCATTTTCCTACATTCTCCTTACCATTTCTGTTCTCCTATATATTTTCCTACGACCCACCCTTACCCAAAACTCATCTCTCAACCTATCCCTTTGCTATTATCCACCGAAACCATTTCCTCACCATCCATTTCTTTACCTATCCATTTTTACTTTTAAATCCACACCACACCTTTTCCATCTAAACAAAAACAACCTACCCTAAAAACCTTACCCTATACACACACAACCTGAGATCTAACCCAAACCAACTTCTCCTATCCCTTCTATATATTTTTGATGATCCCCTACTCCAACCCACAAACATCTCTCACCCTCTCTCTTTTGATCACAAACACCACCGATCCCATTGCCGCCGATCTGCTGCCCCCGACCGCCACCCTGCTGCTGCCACCGCCCACCGACGCCCTCTCCTTTCCGCCGACCCTGCCGTCGGCTGTCCTCCCACCGCCGACACCCACCCCCACCGACAACCCTACCCCCCGACGACCCTACCCCCACCGACACCCACTGCTCCCTCTCCCCTCTCTCCGCTCCACTTTCGGCCGAAGACACTGCATACCCCCCCCCCACCCCCACCCACCGACGTCTAACGCCCCCCACACCCCACCGACGTGCATGCTTCCCCCCCAACACCGACGTGCATGCCATGCTACCCGCCACTGAACTTGCATGCTACCAACCCCAACACCCTTCCCCAATTAATTTTTTTTGGGTTACATTTTTTTTACGGTCGAGATTTTAAACATCCCCCCCGAAACCCACCCTTCCCATTAATCTCCTCTCATTTTTTTAAGACTCACTCCCTTCTCTCTCTCTCTCCTACTTTTTCTATTCTCCATACATCTCATCCTACACCCTAAACCTTATATCTCCTATCACACTCAACCTTCTCTACATCTTATTACCCAACATATTTTTTCCTCTCATTTCTTCACATCTCTCATCTTCCATCTTTCTCTCATCCTGACTTTATGTATAGCTTAAAAAAAATTACACATCAGCTGCCGATTTTTCTACATCATGGCCGATATTTCATCTTAGTGTTTTTCCTTCGTCGGCCGCTGAGGGGGAGAATTCATCTGAGGGGGAGCAACATCAACCCCTCAGTACTCATATCCAGCGTCCAACTCAAAAAAAAATGAGAAAATCGGCGGACCGGTCAAGGGGGAGCATATCAGTACGGGCGGATCTAACTAAGGGGGGGAACACAAAGACCGGCTGATCTACTGAGGGGGAGCAAAACAAAGACAAATGATGATGATGTTGAACAGGAAGAGCTGAAGATGCCAACAAAAGAAAGAAGATGCAAGAGATGCCATAAGCATCCTGAGGCTGATTCACTCAAACTCAACCCTCCCTCAAAGAATCCTCAAGGCTTCTGATCAAAATGAAGAATCCTCAAGCAGACACAAGTTTCAACTTGTCCCTCCAAAGATGCAAGTAATTTTTGTTCTGTTCATATTGTCTATACTTCTTTTCTTTTTCTTTCATTAGTTTGTACAACTATACTTTACCATTTCTTCTTACTTGTAAATGTCAGATACAAAAAAAAACCAAAAAGAACAAAAAGAATGAACTATGTGAAAAGAACCCAAAAGAGTAAACAAGGGTCAAAAATGAATTATTCAGTGTTTACTTCTCAGATTCTAAGTATGGATGTCATCCTCAAATAGGGGGAGATTGTTGGGTCACTTAAGATTTGAAGATGACATCAGTCTCTCAATTTTACACAGTTCATACTTAGAATAATTTCCAGGTTCTTTACAAGCAGTTTAATTGTATAAAAATGTTCGGTGAAGTCGAAGATCAACCGAAGAAACAAAGTAGAAGTATATCTTCAAGGCGGATTGAAGATAGATTTCTCAACCAAAGATTAAGCTGCTACTTGGGACGTCCTAAGGTTTTAGGCCAGTACAAGGTCCTAAGGTTTCAGGCCAGTACACGGTCCTAAGGTTTTAGGCCAGTACACTTGAAGAGCAAGGAAAATCTTGAAGACTTGATCGGTAGGATCTCTTGAAGATGTTGAAGACTTGATCGGTAGGATCTCTTAAAGATGTTGAAGACATGATCGACAGGATATGTTGAAGATGTTAAAGACTTGATCTCCAGGATCTCCTGAAGATGGTAAAGACTTGATCTCCAGGATCTCCTAGACTTGATCTCCAGGATCTCCAAGACTTGATCTCCAGGATCTCCTAGACTTGATCTCCAGGATCTCTTGAAGATGTTAAAGACTTGATCTGAAGAATCTCTTGAAGATATTGAAGATATGATCGGCAGGATATGTTGAAGTCATGATCGGCAGGATATCCTTGAAGACATCCTAGGCCAACAGTTTACAACAGGTATATTCTGCTCTCTCTGCAAAATATTTGAGATATCTTGCAATGACAGAGACATAATCCAAGGATCAGAAAAAGAGGTCTTTGGATTTGTTATCTCTTTCAAGAAAGTTCAGATTCAACAAGAGGTCAACGCTTCAAGACAAAACATACAAAGACAAAAGTACATCCCAGTACTTTTCAGAAGAGCTGCTTCCATCCTGCCATCCAAGCCCTGCTTGACAAGTGTCCATGCATTTAATGCATGAGGCACTATATAAGGAGATCATCTTCAACCTTGCAAACAACCAGTTTTATAGACTCTCAAGCTTTCAAGTGCTGGCCTTTCTCTCTCAAGAAGTTCATTTGTTTTCTTAGTGTGTTACAATTGTTCTTCATTCTCTGTGTGACTGTGTGTTAGATTGTTTGAGTAGATTTTATCTGTTCTGTTCCGCAACAATCAATAGTTTCTGTGTGTAATTCTTATTTGAAGTTTTTCAATAAAAGAATTAAATTAAGTGAAAATTTTGCGTACTGTATTCAACCCCCCCTTCTACAATACTAGTTTACCATTGCTAATCAATAGCGGGACCAACAAAAACGTATTTTTTTAACGTAATTTAGTTAATAAATAATTATATGTGTTAAATGTAAAATTAAAATTATGAAAGTAAAAGGTATAAAGTAAAGAAAGTAAATAAGTATAGGGGTTAAAAGTGTAAATTTCAATTGAAAAGTCACCAAAATTAGAACTATCGCGGGACTCTTTCAGGGATCGCAGGATGAAAATTTTCAAAAATGGTCCGTGTCCGCGATTGCGGACCCCTTCGCAGAAAAAATAGGTATTTTAGTAAGATCAGAGAGAAAAGAGGTATTTTGATAAGTTAAAGTCAAACTTTGAGTATTTTAATTAAATTCACTAAAACAAGGGCATTTTAGTCCTTGTATTTAGTTTCTTTTACAAAATGAAAAAACATATAATTTAAGTATTATATTAATATAAAGTACATACAACATCTCCCATATTCCGTCCAAGTCTCACCCTTCCATCTCGTCGTCTCGTCATCCCCCACCTCCATGGATCCATTGTCGTTCCCTTCCCCACTCTTACCTTACGGAAACGTCATCGTTCCTCTAACCCAAGGAAAACAACACCGCCCTTACCCTTTCTCTCGCGTTGGATTTGCATCGAAATGGAGGTTTGGAAGGGTGGGGGTCTCGGAAAATGGGATGACTCGCCGGCAATGGGTTCTCTGGGTCATCGACCTAGGTTGTATTGTTCATCCATATGGTGATGTGGTAGCCGCTTGTATAACAACAAGTGTGGCGGGAAGGATGGAACAGACAGGAAAGGGGCGGTGGTTAGTGGGGGAGGGAGGGACACCGAAGAAGGATGAGGATGATGATGATGATGTGATAGGAGGAGGAAGACTGGAGTAGGACGATGATGTGATAGGATGGAGAAGATCGGAGAGAATGGAGCCGACGAGAGTCCGTAAGGATGTGTTTTTATATATATGTCTGCGTGTATATATATAATAGTAATACATGTGTATGTGTCTTCTTGTACCTGAATGTGTGTATCAGTGAGTCCATAAAAAACAAAATATAAAGTATGGCCATATTTCTTTTACTTTCTTCCAAAGTAGCAGGTTGTTGATCATAAGAAAAAACGAAGCACACTGTCGTATTCGAAACCCCACCGATTACCAGATTTGAGAATAACTCCATATCGAAACAGATTCAGAACATTTAAGGATGGAGATCGAGGTCGATGGAGGATGGGAAGGGATTCGCTTTGGGTTGGGTGATGGTGAAGGAGTAACAACGTTGGTGGATGGATATAACCGTAGAAGGTTTTTGACGAAGTGGGACGCCAACAAGGAAGAGGGAAGAGGGATTGAAAGAACGTCGGAGATTGTTGTTTGTACTTGGGGGCCGGGAAGAGGGAAACGGTGGGCGGTGGCGAAATGGTGGACGAAGATAGTCAGATAGGTGGCCGGGACGCCAACAAGGAAGAGGGATTGAAAGGACGTCGGGGTGGGGTCTTTATCCATTTTATATATGTAAGTATATAACATGTATATAAATTATAAATTAATATATTCTTATTATTATTATAGCAGGAAAAAGACCAAATTGGCTCTTAGTTAACGAATGATAGTTAACCCCGTTATATTAGGGACTTTGCTTGTACCAAAATGTAAATCATAAGGACGCCCATGTATTTATTTTAAGAAAGAGACTATACCTAAAATTTGAGTAAACTACAGAGACCAACGGTGTAAATTACTCTATTTTTTTATTTTTTAGATAAAAGGAAATAAAACTAATTGGTAAAAGGACAAAAATGCCCTTGAATTAAGACCTAGTCCGTAACAAAACTGAAACCACAGTGACGGTACATGTAATTATTTTGTTTGACGGACTTGATCCATAATTTTCATATAAACATAGGGATGAAATATGTAATTTACTCTTAAATTTATTGTACACTCTGTATAGATATAAGGGGCTGTTTGGTTGGTTTGTCCTGTATGGATAAAGTTGTTGTTTGTTTGTTGTGCTGAATAAACCGTCTGAATGATTAAAATGACAATTTTACCCTTCCAAATTCCAACCCATGGATGGCCTTTCATCAAACATGAACAATTGATTGAAGAACACCCACAACAATTCATCTAGAACATCAGACCTAAAACTGAATAATTAAAATATATCAACCATCAATACCAATGATTCAACAAAAAGAAAAGAGTAAATTACATAAATCGTCCCTGATGTTTGGTCACTTTTTGGATATAGTCCCTATTTCCAAAAAATTACACTGAGCGTCCCTAAGGTTTGACAAACCGCACGGAATTGGTCCCTCCCTCTAACGCCGTTTCTTTTTCAGCCGTTAAGTTGATCACGTGAGTGGCATGTGAGGGGTAAAATAGTCATTTTACTGTTCATCATCTCCTAAATGTGACCACCACCACCACCACCACCACCACCACCACCACCACCTCCACCACCACCAACACCACCACCACCACCACCACCACCACCACCACCACCATCATCAACCCATCACCACCACCACCACCATCACCCCATCACCACCACCATCATCAACCCATCACTACCACCACCACCACCATCAACCCATCACCACCACCACCACCACCACCATCATCAACCCATCACCACCACCACGAACATCATCAACCCATCACCACCACCACCATCAACCTATCACCACCATCATCATTTTCCGGCTAAACTCATTTTTCCGGCTAAACTCGTTTTTCCGGCGAGCTCTTCCAACACACCGTACTTAATAAAATATTGATGGAAATCCATTATGGATGTTGCTTCTCGATCAAAATATCAAAATAAATCAATTTGAGATGAAATTTATGCAGAAATCCGGTGAAGATGTTGATTTCCGACGAAGTCCGGTTTTCCGGCGAGTGCTCCGGCGATGCTGAAACATGCAGATTTCTCAACCAAAATCGAAACTGAAAATTTCTTTCTTTTCCAAATGCAAAAACAAGAAGGTTTGGAATGGTTTTATGAATTAAAACACATCTAAATGTCAAAACCCATTAAACTTTTCTTTCTGTCTGTGTGTATGTATATGTATATATATATATATATATATATATATATATATTTCTTTCTGTGTGTATGTATATGTATATATATATATTGTATCTGTGTGTGTATATATAAAGAAAGAGAGAAGAAAGAAATATGATGGTTGTGGGTTGACGATGGTGGTGATGGGTTGATGATGGTGGTGGTGATGATGGGTTCATGATGGTGGTGGTGGTGATGGGTTGATGATGATGGTGGTGGTGGTCACTTTTAGGAGATGATGAACAGTAAAATGACTATTTTACCCCTCACATGCCACTCACGTGATCAACTTAACGGCTGAAAAAGAAACGGCGTTAGAGGGAGGGACCAATTCCGTGCGGTTTGTCAAACCTTAGGGACGCTCAGTGTAATTTTTTGGAAATAGGGACTATATCCAAAAAGTGACCAAACATCAGGGACGATTTATGTAATTTACTCAAAAGAAAAATAACTAATCCTTTAATCATCTCAATCAACAAGAAACTCAAACACAACAAACTTCTATTCATTCATCTAATCAGATACCTCATATCCATAAACTTTTCATTATACAAAAAGAAGATAGTTGGACAACCATCTCGTTTGCACCAAGCAAAAGAAGCAAAAAGGGGTTGTAAAATAAGAACCAGAAGCTAAAACTTGTCTCTTTCTTTGAACCACGAAAATCTGGGTAACGAAAATCGATTTCGATGACTAACCTTTACTCATAGGAATCTGGGTAACGAAAATCTAGGTAACGAAAATCGATTTCGATGACTAACCTTTACTCATATGAATCTGGGTAACGAAAATCGATTTCGATGACTAACCTTTACTCATAGGAATCTGGGTAACGAAAATCTAGGTAACGAAAATCGATTTCGATGACTAACCTTTACTCATATGAATCTGGGTAACGAAAATCGATTTCGATGACTAACCTCTTCAGCAGAGACGCAAATCATAACCTCTTCAGCAAGGACGATTTCAGTGACTAACCTCTACAACAAATACGATTTCGGTGACCTCTTCAGGAGGGACGATTTCAATGGTGCAAAGGAAAGATGGCGATTTCAGCGAGGAAGATGAGAGATCTGGGTAGATGTTGTGGAATATGAGGAGGAGACAGCGATGAAAAGGAGTCGATGAAGGCTGGGAATTTCAGAGAAAGGGGTTTTAGGTTTTTAGCAAGATCCTGTTCATTTTAGGGAGAGGTAGTCAATGTCATTTTGAGAGTTGAGTGGATACAAGCAACCCAAAATATCTTAGCGAATAAGCCATGGGCTTACTCGGTAAGCCCAAAACAAACAACAAAATATAGCTTAGCGAATAATGTATATAGCCCATTAAGCCTCTTAAGCCATAAACAAACAGGCCCTAAGTGAGTTTTATATAACAAATGACATATATGTCTTTTTGGGTGATCTTTAGAAATTTTTTATTTAAGGTAGTATTTGATGAAAAATGACTCACGCATAATTATTCACTTATTTTTTTAATATGTATCATTCTCGTATGAACCACTCTATAAATACATCATGGTAACCCTCTCAAAAAATAAATACATCATAGTAAAATGACATGTTTAAAAGATATAATTTACATAGTAAAACAAAAGTACAATTTGTTTGTGTCCACTTCTAATCATACCATCGTGTATTTCCCTATTGTCGATTGCTGCAAACAAAACTATGGTTGGTATATTTCTAACCCACCAACCCAACCTAATACATTAGGCGTTAATCGACAAGGGTTGGGTTGGGTTATACTTTTTAGTGGATTGGGTTGGGTTGAGAATTTTCAAACCCTGAAATTGCATTGGAGTAAAAATGTTAAAAAACACCCAACTCAACCCACATACACCCCTAACTTAATGTCAGGATCGATTCCAAATAAGAATAATTATACTTAGAAATCAGAATTAAAGAATCTTGCGGAATAGAACTTTAATTCAAACACACTCAATGAACAACTAATCAGAAAACACAATCTGTTTGTATTCAATACTTCAACTCACAAGTTTACAACCAAACCTCAATCTTGTTGAACAGGCTCCACAAGACGACTTCTACTTCTCTAGAAATAGGGTTCTAAACCTTGAGGTTAATTCTCTCTAAAACAAAAACGAATTCTAAAAAAATCTCACCGAATAGCTATCTATCAAAATCTATTTATACTAAATAATTACAAGATAATTATCAAAACAAAATTGATCTTCAAAATATTCTTTCATGCTTATCTTCAATCATTCCATCTTTATCTCCAACATTCTCGCATTCCATAATTATGATCACAAGCAGTATTAACATCGTTATGCACAAACAGTACTAACATTGTTCCAGCAGCATTAACTTTTACTTGTAGTACTAACTTTGCTCTGGCAGTAGTATTGTTGTTCTGGCAGTACTAACCATACTTGGCAAATCTTCAGTTCCCAACAATCTCCCCCTAACTTGACTTTTTAGGTTGAGAAGTCAAGTTCTTCAGATGATGCTTCCAAAACCTAATCATGAACACATAAATCAGGATTCAAACCCAGGCTTTGATTGATAATCCTTCTCACCAAGTATCTTCCCATTTCAGAATCCTTGTTGCAAGCCAACTTAGCATGTAGCATTCCATTCAACCTTTTCTTGCTGTGCTTGTATGCAACATCCACCAAATAATACTCATGATATGTATAGTCAAGTGTGATGACATACACTCCACATTTTTCAATGAGCATCCAGTTGGTAATGGCTTGAAAATTTCTTTCTATCATATACTGAACTGCTTCTGGTTTGAACATTAGGCACAGGTATTCAAGAACCAATTTGGTGATAGACATCCCTTTCTCATTCAGCATATTTCCATACAGCTTCATTCCAACCTTGTACATCTCCTCTACGTCAGATCTAGAGCACATTCTGATAAGTCTTCCCCATGTAGAACAGACCTCATACTTCCCATCTGCTCTTTTGACTCTAATGTACTCCTTTCTCTGATCTACCAAGGTATCCCAGAAGATGATCTCAGGAGGCATGGAAGATAATGGGTCAACTTTGATTAGATCAGTATCAACCATAGTGATATACATATCACATTGAGCATTACTTGGTTGACCTGATGGAGTTGCTACTTCTTCTTCAGCAACCTTTGTATCATCTTTCTTTTCTGGAACATCCTCTTCTTTTTCTTCTTCTACCACTGGTTCTACCCTAGGTTTCTTGACAACTTTCCTCTTGGTAGCTATAGACTTGGTTCTTGTTCTTTTCAGTGACACCAGCTTTTCACCCAGGGTTTCTTCTTGCTTTTTAGGGGTGTCATGTTTGGCTTTAATCAAAGCCTCTGCAACTTCAACTTCTTCCAAAGTAGGCATTTTAGTTTCTGTTGCTTCCTTTGTTTCTGCTGCTTCTTTTGTTTTTGCTGCCTCTGGAATGGTTTCTGCCGCTTCTGCCTTTTGACTTTCATCAGCATTAACCGTTTCTGCTGTTGGTTCAGTTTCTGCTTCTTTCTGAATTTCAGCAGCATTAACCTTTTCTGTTGCATGATCAGTTTCTGCTTCTTTTGCAATTTCTTCAACACACTCATTCTCCCCCTTTTCCTGTGCACTCTCCATGTTGAATTCAGCTTCTGACTCCCCCTTTTTGGGAGCATCATTGTTGGGGCTTCTTCTTTTAAGAACATACTGAGCTTTCTTCCTCCTGTGCATCAACTTTGTAATCAGCTTCTTATGCTTCTCAAGCTGTGTTTGTTGATATAGGACCACTTTCTTGAGTCCATCTATCTCCTTTTGCTGACTTACAACATATGTGTTGATATTGGCAATGGTTTCCATCAATTCCTCATATGTATATCTATCCTCACCTTGTTTAGGAGTTTTTACTTCCTTTAAAGGATCACTGGAAATTTCAGTAGGTGTCTTTTGCCTAGCAAAAGCACTGCCTACCCCCGTGGTTTCTTGGCACCTGGGACCTCTGAATGATTTCTCATTCTGAGTTGCCGTGAGGAAGGTCTTAGTTATGTTACCACTGTCCTTCTCTGTGCTAGCAGAAGTAGTGGCAGCCTTGCTACTCACATGCTCAACCTTCTCCTTAGTGAGCACCTTCTTGGGGTTGGGAGACACCCCTGTGGTTTCCCTTTCGATATTCTCTATTGGAGAATGCTCCAATAGAGGGCTTAAAGGCTTTGGGCTTGTAGGAGGTACATCAAGGGAAGGAGCCTTGTGTACCATTCTTCTTGTAAACTTTTTGGTTATGTGAGGAGTGGGTCTTTGAAGAATGGACTGAGGAATTTCTTTGGTGATTGAAGGTGGGGTTTGGCTATCAGTGGGTTGGTCTAATGAGGGCCTTGACCCTGATGCCATACCTTCTTGTGTGTGGGACACACCCATCATTGTAGAGAACAATGGAGTGTCAACTCCTTCCGAGTCCCTGGAAGTTCTTCTCATATTTGAGAAGACCTTTCCTTTAGGGGGTTTAGGTACATATACCTCAGTAAATTGAGGCAAATCCGTCAATTCCTGAGTAATCACTGCTTGGACAAACCTTGGGTACATATAAAAACTCTTTTTGGATTCCAGGTTTGACACAAGATCATTGAAAATCATTTGTGAAAAATTAAACTTCCTGGCAGTGGCCAAGCAGACCAGGGCATAAGCAATGGTACTGCTAAACTCACTCTATCCAGTAGTTTTCTTTGAAATTCAATGTAATAAGGTATGAACAAGGAATCGCCATTGTGTAGAAAATTTAGACTTGAAAAACTTAAAGATTCCAATGGGACCTTCATACCCCATTCTCGTTAAAGTTGAGTATAGATCGTCATTAGGAATAGACATCATACCTGAGGCATCATCCAATCGAAGAGTGATGCGAATAAGCTCCTCTGTAACATTCAAGGGTTTGTCACACACCCTTGTTTTGATGATTTGCTGCCCATCTTCAGACACCACGGTGGCATTTTCCCAGAACTGCTTCTGATGCTCGGTGTAGATTGTCGGGGTCACCGTTAGGGCATAGGATATATGCGTGTATTTGAGGAAATCCACAATGTCGTGAAAACCTGCGGACTGTTTTGGCTTCTGGAGCATGGCAATCTCGTTGTGTTCGTCGATAAACTCCATTGTACCTGAGGATTCTTGACAGAAAACAGAGATTCTTGGGAGAGAATAGTTAGAAAGAGAGAGAGATGAATAGAATTCAAAGAGACGTTATGAACTTTGGCGGGCTGAAAGAGGTATTTATAGCAGTATTAGCCCTAATTTTTTTTAAAGCGGTATTAACGACACATGCAGTATTAAGTACGAAGAAGTATTAACTATGTACTGGCAGTAGTAACTATGCACTGGCAGTAGTAACTATGCACTGGCAGAAGTAACTATGCACTGGCAGTAGTAACTTTTCAGCACTTGTCAATCCGAGTCATACAGAAGATCCTGAGAAGAAGAGTTAGTAGTACCAAATATAGAAGGAAATACAGGTATAAAGACTGAAAATCATGACTTTATTCAAGGTTGATCATGCCCACACTTGTTACCAAGAAAGTGAATCTACCCACATCAAAAGCTTTTGTGAATAGATCAGCAAACCGGTCATTGGTATGAACTTTAGCAACTTGAATTAATTTCTTTTCATTACAATCTCGAATAAAGTGATACCTGATCTCTATGTGCTTTGTTTTTGAGTGTTTGACTGGATTGTTAACAATGCTAATAGCACTGTTGTTGTCAATGAAGATTGGAGTGTGAAGAAATGTTACCCCATAGTCCAACATCTGATTCTGTAACCATAGAACCTGAGAGCAACAGCTTGCAGCAGCTATATACTCAGCTTCTGTTGTAGATAAGGACACTGTGGTTTGTTTCTTACACTGCCAAGATATTAGTCTTGCACCCAAAAACTGACATCCACCTAAAGTAGACTTCCTATCCATGTTAGCTCCACCCAAGTCACTATCTAAGTATGCAAGTAGATCAAAGGATGATTCATAAGGATACCAGAGACCTAATCTAGGTTGCCCTCTTAGGTATCTAAATATCCTCTTGACTGCATGAAGGTGTGATTGCTTTGGTGTAACTTGAAATCTGGCACATACACATATTGGAAACATAATATCTGGTCTAGAGGCTGTGAGATACATGAGTGATCCAATCATTGATCTGTAATGAGGGACATCCACATCCTCCCCCTCAAGATCAGCAATGATCTGTTTGTGTGTCTCCATCGGTGTGCTTGCTGGCTTTGAGTCTGATAATCCAAACTTATCCAGGATGTCTTTCACATATTTGGATTGGCATATGAAAATCCCATACTTCTTCTGTTTCACCTGAAGCCCAAGGAAGAAAGTAAGTTCACCCATGGAACTCATCTTGAAGCTCTTGTGCATTAACTCCTCAAAGTCTTTACACATGTGATCATTTGTGGATCCAAAGATAATGTCATCCACATAGATCTGAACAAGTAGGGTGTCCTTCTTTTTCCTTTTAATGAATAAGGTCTTATCAATGATTCCTCTTTCAAATCCATTTTCCAAGAGATAGGTAGACAGGGTGTCATACCATGCTCTTGGGGCTTGATGTAGACCATAAAGTGCCTTCTTTAACTTGTACACTCTGTCAGGATACAATGGATTCTCAAATCCAGGGGGTTGACAGACATACACTTCTTCATCTATAGTCCCATATAGAAAAGCACTTTTTACATCCATCTGGTAGACCTTGAACTTCATATATGAGGCATAGGCTAGAAACAACCTAATTGCCTTAATCCTTGCAATTGGAGCAAAGACTTCCTCATAGTCTATACCCTCTTCCTGAGTATACCCTTGTGCAACCAGCCTGGCTTTGTTCTTGATCACAATTCCTCTCTCATCCTTCTTATTTCTGAAAATCCACTTGGTGCCAATTGCCCTATGACCTTTTGGAAGGTCCACCAAGTTCCAAACATTCTGTAGCTTGAACTGTAGCAGCTCCTCTTGCATTGCTTCTATCCAACTTGGATATTTCATAGCATCATAAGCCTTTTTGGGCTCAATTTGGGATAGAAAGCAAGTGAGTACAGTATTAACTGTATTTTGCTGATCTTGTAGCTCTTGAAGTCTGCTTTGATTCCTAGTCATCATGGGAGAAGCAATGTCTCCAATTACCAACTCAGGAGGATGATTTTTCTGAGTTCTTGATGGATGACCAGATTCCTCTTGTAAGTTCACATCCAGATTTGACTCATTTAAGTCTGGATTTTCTTCAGCTTCTTCAGTCACTTCAGACTCTCTGGAATTTGGACTTGAAGGCTGATTTTCCTCTATTCTTCTCTCTTCTTCATTCTGAATGGGTTCAGCTTCCTTTTCTTGTTCACAGAAGTCAACAGGATCAATGGTAGGGAGTGGAAATATCACAGACTGAATTCTGTGATCTGATGGTGGTGCATCCCTTTGTCCTGCATTTACATCACTACTGATACCCAAAGAATTAGTGAGTGAATCAATGTCAAATAGCCAATCAGGACCTGAACCAATAGGATTTGGTGTGTTCTCATTGCATTTGACATTGTCACTTTCTTCAATTATTCTAGAAGAGGTATTAAACACTCTGTAAGCCTTACTCTGAGATGAGTAACCAACAAGAAAACCATCATCTGCTTTGCTATCAAACTTACCTAAGTGAGATTTGGTATTGAGAATTGTACAAGGATACCCAAATGGTTTGAAAAATCCAATAAATGGTTTCTTTTTCTGAAAAAGCTCATAAGGTGTCTTGTTTTTAGGCTTTATTACTAAAACTCTGTTTTGGACATAACAAGCAGTATTAACCGCTTCTGCCCAAAAAGTAGTGGGTAATTTTGAATCAGCTAACAGAGATCTAGCAGCCTCAATCAGTGTCCTATTCCTTCTCTCAGCAACACCATTCTGTTATGGAGTCCTAGGAGCACTGTATTGTCTCTCAATTCCTTTTTCCTCACAAAAGGTGTTTAGATCAAGGTTTTTAAATTCAGTCCCATTATCTGATCTAATGACTTTCACTTTTTGATTTGATTGGTTTTCAATTCTAAGAATAAAAGATTTGATCAGTCCACTTGTCTCATCTTTAGTTCTCAGAAAATATACCCAAGTAAATCTAGAGTAATCATCAATAATAACTAAACAGTATGACTTCTTGCCAATGCTCATGACATTTGTAGGGCCAAACAGATCCATATGCAACAACTGAAGAGGATTTGGGATAGTGTTTATCTCTTTGGACTTATGAGAAGTTTTGTGTTGTTTGCCTTTGAGACAAGCAACACAATGATCATCACATGAATAAACTTTTGATGGTAAACCCCTAACAAGATTATTTTTAACAAGTTTATTCATTGTTTTAAAATTCATGTGACACATCCTTCTGTGCCAAAGTGATGATTCATCCATTGAAGCTTTTGATACCAAACAGTTTAGGGATGAATCAGATGAAACACTTTCTAAATCTAAACAATACACATTATCCTTTCTAGGAGTTCTCTATAGTATCATGTTTTCATCAACTACTTTGAATCCAGGAGCAAGAATAATGCATTCAGAATCAGTAAATAATATACTATGTTTCTTGTCACAGACCTGTGATACACTTAACAGGTTGTATCTCAATTGCTCAACATAGTAAACATCCTCAAATGTCATCTTACCTTTTGATACATCACCTTTACCACTTATCTTACCTCCTGCAGGATTATTCCCAAAAGCAACATGTCCTCCATCAATTCTTTTGAAATTCTTGAGGCAGGCCATGTTACCTGTCATGTGCCTGGAGCAACCACTATCAACATGCCAGATGCTCTTCCCCTTGAGCTGTTGGTTGCCCTGCACATAAGATAAATCAATTAGTTTTTATTGGGAACCCAAGCCAACGTGGTCTTGGGTCTCCCTTGCTCATCAAAGTACTTACATTCAGTTTGGATAAGTTTTTCAACCTCAGGAACTTCAGTACTGGAGTACTTTGTGAAGATGATTGGTCTAGCAGCACAAACACTAGAAGCAGTATTATCTTTAGAAGAAGTACTAACAGTGTTAGCAGTACTAACACTGCTAGCAGCAGTATTGCTTCTAGAAGAAGTACTAACAGTGTTAGAAGCACTAACACTGCTAGCAGCAGTACTAACACTAGTGCTTTTAGGAACCCACATTGTGACACATTCTTTTTCAGTCTTTTTCCTCATGTGGCTTTTGGATTTAGCTTGTTTCTTAGCCACATGGTTTCTTACAGGCTTCCTATAACCATTTGATTTTTGAAAAGTTCTTTGAAAATTTATCCTTTGGTTAATAGGATTGAAATAACAGTGTTTGGCAAGGTGATTCAATTTGCCACAGATAAAACAAGGTTTTGGTTTGTTAATCCTTTGCAGATCAACTCCTTGTTTTTGAGCCCACTGATTATTCCAGTTTCTTTGATTTCCCCTCTTTGTATCATGTTTTTGGGGTTCATTCTTTTGAGAATTCTTGCAAGAACAATGTTCACAAGTATTGGAATTCACAACAGTGGTCTGTGTATAATGAACTCCCTTTTCATTTTTCAGATCTTTTCATCTCATTGTTCTTATCCCAGGGACTTCCACCTTCCTCATTAGTCTTGATGTAATTCTCTAAGGGGATCTCACCACTGACATTCTTGTTCCTTTTCTTAGACTCTTCTTTTTCAGTTTTATCCTCAACAACAACTTCATATAATGGATCTACTTTAGTAGCTCCTTCAGGTAAGTCCTTCCTATCCTTGGTTTCTAACAGGTCTGACCTAGGAGGGATGTATGTGTTGTTGTAGGGTGGGGGTGTGGCATTGTACCCTAGGCCAGGTTTCATCTTACTGTGGATTTGAGCATTTATTATGGTGTCCATGACTTTAGAAGCACATGAAAACTTTTTAACATCAAGTTTTACTTTCTCAAGTTCTCCTTTTAATTTCTCACATTCCTCCCTAGACTCTTTCAGTTGGAACTCCAGACCATTCTTTTCCCACTTCCAGTAGTTTGTATCATATGAGTGTTGAAGTTCATTGGCTTGAAAAGCCTTAATTTGTTCTTCAAACCTCTCAACAATCACTACATAATCTCTTCTATCCTTTTCTAATCTCTTAAGGTCATCACACATTCCCTGGTTGTGATCTCTATACTTTTTCACAGTGTCTATACAAGCTTGAGAACAGAGATTAGATTTAACCTCAGTAGGAAGATGTGAGACTTCTGCCATGAGTGCATGATTCTGAATTGCCTCTTCTGCTTGATCACTCCAATCAAATCCCATTCCTTGTTGAGAAACAAGGGCTTGAACAGAGTTTCTGTTCTGGTTGAAGCTTCCAGTCTGAGCTTGTTGATGGTTGTTTTGAGATACTCCACCTCTGCATTCTCTGGCAAAGTGTCCCATCTTATGACACTTGTAGCATTCCACCTTAGACTTGTCAAACCCAGCACCATCTTCTCTTCTTTGGGAAAAGTTGTTTCTCCCAGTCCTCTTTATAAACTTATTCACCCTCATAGAAAGCATAGCCATCTGCCACTTGATATCCATCTCCTCAAGATCATCAGCATTAATCTGTTCTAAGTCATCATTAATTAATGAGGAGTTAACATGACTAGAAAAGAAAGCTTCTAGTACAGAATCATTGGCCTTCTCCTGATTGACTCCACCAGCAGTACTAACTGATTCAGGGTTAGCAGTAGAATCAGTTGATGCTGATAGGAGTGCAGCATTATACACATATCCTGAGGGCTTCTTCTTGGCTTCAACCTCTGCTTCAAATACCCTAAGATCATTGTAAAGATCATCAAGCTCTTTATCTTCTAACTGGTCATTCTGTCTGAAAGACACAGTATACATTGTCCATTCCTCACCTAATGATCTTAGAAACTTCCTGTTTACATCATCAGCCTCCATACGAACTCCAACTGTAGCCAATTCTCTAATCAACTTATTAAATCTATCAAAAGTTTGAGTCATAGACTCATTCTTTGTAGAAGTAAAATTTTCATATTGTTGCTTAAGAATTGCCTTCTGGTTCCTCTTGGTGCTCTTGGTACCAGTGAATCTCTTTTCCAATGCATTCCATAAAATCTGAGCATCAGTGCGGTGATGAAATTGGTGCTGATACTCATTGGGAATAGCCAAAAGCAGAGTGCTTAAGGCTTTCATCTCTGTTTGTCTAACCTTTCTTTCTGCATCAGTCTTTGGAGGGGGTCTTTTGCCATCTGGTCCAACCCTTCCTTCAGCACATGGACCATTCTCTATAATATCCCAGATGGAATAATCAGTAAGCAAAATATACTGCTTGATTCTAATCTTCCACATGTCAAACTCATTAGGCCTGAGCATGGGAACCTTTGAAACAAGAGTACTGTTTGATTCAACTGTGTTGTCCATAATGATTGTAGATTTCTAAGAAACCAAGCTCTGATACCACTTGTCAGGATCGATTCCAAATAAGAATAATTATACTTAGAAATCAGAATTAAAGAATCTTGCGGAATAGAACTTTAATTCAAACACACTCAATGAACAACTAATCAGAAAACACAATCTGTTTGTATTCAATACTTCAACTCACAAGTTTACAACCAAACCTCAATCTTGTTGAACAGGCTCCACAAGACGACTTCTACTTCTCTAGAAATAGGGTTCTAAACCTTGAGGTTAATTCTCTCTAAAACAAAAACGAATTCTAAAAAAATCTCACCGAATAGCTATCTATCAAAATCTATTTATACTAAATAATTACAAGATAACTATCAAAACAAAATTGATCTTCAGAATATTCTTTCATGCTTATCTTCAATCATTCCATCTTTATCTCCAACATTCTCGCATTCCATAATTATGATCACAAGCAGTATTAACATCGTTATGCACAAGCAGTACTAACATTGTTCCAGCAGCATTAACTTTTACTTGTAGTACTAACTTTGCTCTGGCAGTAGTATTGTTGTTCTGGCAGTACTAACCATACTTGGCAAATCTTCAGTTCCCAACACTTAACCTACGCATCCAAACTTAAGATAAAACTAACCCAAAATCAACCTAGAAATTTAAAGGTTAAACGAGCAAAGTTCATACCTTAAACTCTTGCGTTGAAGAAAACACAAATAAAAAACTTTTGTTTTTTCCCTTCTTATCGATGCACTCCACCACTCTTTTTCCGTTCATTCTCTTTCTTTATCGATGCATGCTCCACAAGGAACAAAGAAAAAGCAAACGCTCAAAATCTTGAGATTAAAGCTTTAGCGGTGGTGGCTTTATATATAACGCAAATTTCCAACCTAAACCCCCCAACTATAAGACATTTAACACAATCGACCCCTACACTTTTAAACATAGCAAAACTATAATCCAAGGGTGTTATTATATATATATATATAGAGAGAGAGAGAGAGAGAGAGAGAAAGTTCAAACGAGAACGCTAACTATTTACGAGAAGCACGAGAACGGCCGTCCATGTACAAAATCACATGTGATTCACATACAAAATCATATGTGATTAGAATTCTGGACCCGCGCGGTTTGGGCCGCGGTTTGCAAGTCGCATGGCAAGCCACGCGGATCACATGTGATTTTGTACTGTGAATCACATGTGATTTTGTACATGGGCGGCCGTTCTCGTGCTTCTCGTAAATAGTTAGCGTTCTCGTTTGAACCTACATCTCTCTCTCTCTCTCTCTCTCTATATATATATATATATATTTATAGGGGTGGGTTCAAATGAAAACTCATTTTCAATTGTGAACATGAGGACAAGTCACAACCATTGATCAAGATTTGGAAAACTAATCAATGGTTAAAACTTAATGAAACCAATTGAGAAATGATTAGGGACAAATATGGAAATTTGAATCAGCATCTACCGTCTTTGACTTTTTATTTTTTTTAATTAAAAAACTTTTACCCCCTTAAAGTTTAAAATAAATTATCTTAAAAATTACTAACATTTTAATCAAACAAATTACATCAAAAAACGAGAATTTCGTGCTCTTCGATATGACATCCATCTCGATATAGTTTTTTCTTCATTTTAACCGTTTTTACGTCAATAATATATGAATGACCCGTGAAGGTGTGAACACATGACGCACTCTCTTTTGTTTTTCGATTCACAACCGAGACTTGGTTTTATTCTTTATGAATATGTATGCACATCTCCACGTGTCCATATTCAGTATGAATAACAAAGGTGAACGTTTATTCATTATTCATGATGAATAATACAATATTTAGGATGAATAATACAATATTCAGGATGAATTATATAACATTCAGGATCAATCGTGTATTATTCACCCTGAATGATGTGTTATTCATACTGAATGATACATTATTCATGAAGATTAATACATGAGTGACCCGTGAAGGTGTGGAGACGTGATGCCCTCTCTTTCGTTCCTCGGTTCACAATCGAAACTCGATAGGTTCCCGATTCATCTCGATGGGTGTTGGGTTACGGTAATGAAGAACACGATGCCGTAGGACGTTGAAGAAAGTGTTGTAGAAGGTGATGTCGAGTTACGGACTTACGGTGTCGAGATGTTGTACGCACTTGAACGTACATAAATATTCATAATGAATATGACACATATATGACATTTCACGTAAAAACGGTTAAAAAAAACTATATCCAGATGGATGTCATATCGAAGAGCACGGAATTCTCGTTTTTTGATGTAATTTGTTTGATTAAAATATTAGTAATTTTTAAGATAATTTATTTTAAACTTTAAGGGGGGTAAAAGTTTTTAATTTAAAAAGAAAATAAAAAATCAAATATGGTAGACGTGAGTTTAAATTATCTTCTCTTTTTACCCCTAATCACCTTAATTAATAATTTCAATTAAAAACTCTATTTAATATGTGTCATTGGATCAATAGAGATAAAAGGGCCAAGATTCGTTCTAACGTTCACAATTGAATTTGAGTTCACATTTGAACTTTCTTCTCTCTCTCTCTCTCTCTCTCTCTCTATATATATATATATATATATATATATATATATATATATATACTTGAGATCATGTGAGACCATGTTATTTTCGTGAGACTGTGAGACCAAAAAATTAACATTAAACCTTCACAACAAAAGACTGTGAAGGTACTGTGATGGTAAACCTTCACAGTGTTTTTGCTGTGAAGGTTTGCTGTTTTTCTTACTTTCACAATGAATCACTGTGAATGTTTAGTGTTAATTTTTTTTGAAGTATATGATATTCATATACGGCAAATGTAACAATTAAACTCACACACCCTCCTCACATTTGGTGAGGTTTGAACCTCTGACCTCCTACGAGGACAAAGATTCCCATACCGCTAGGCCAAAGGCCCTTTGGTTACTGTTAATTTTTTGGTCTTACGAAAACAGGTTGGTCTCACGTGAACCCAACCCTATATATATATATATATATATATATATATATATATATATATATATATATATATATATATATATATATATAATATATATATATAGGGGTGGTATCGGGTACAAACCAACTAGTTTGTACAAACTCGTACAAACCATACCTAGCTTCATGATTTTGTAAATTTGGCTTCATGAATGTATATATATATATATTTTGGCTTCATGAATATATAATTTGTCTTCATGAATATATCATTTGGCATTTTTAACTAATTTTTTTACAAAAATAAGGGTATTTTAGGGTATTTTTGTAAAAAAATTAGTTAAAAATGCCAAATGATATATTCATGAAGCCAAATTTACAAAATCATGAAGCTATGTATAGTTTGTACGAGTTTGTACAAACTAGTTGGATTGTATTTGTTCAAATTGATGGTTCAAAGGTTTTGTGTCTTCTCATTCATATTCAAAGAAATACAGAGGGGAGATATATAAAGACTAAAACAAAGGTTAAAAAGGAAGGAAATAAAAGGACGAAAATAGGAGAGGAATCTGTGGAGATAATTAAGGGGTAGAATGAAGGGAATGATTTTAATTCCCAATACTCCCCCTCAAGTTGGAGTGTGTAGGTTGACAACACCCAACTTGCCAAGTAGAAACCTGAGTTGAGGAGCACCTAAGCCTTTTGTGAAGAGGTCAGCGATTTGTAACTTTGAGTCGATGTGAAGAGGACGAATTTCTCTAGTCTCAACTCTTTCACGGATAAAATAGCAGTCCATCTCCACATGTTTGGTCCGTTCATGAAAGACGGGATTGTTGGCGATGTGTCTCGCAGCTTGGTTATCACAAAAAAGGGGAATAGGGCCTTCAAGCGGAACATCTAACTATTGTAGTAACCATCGCATCCATAGAACCTCACTGACGGTAGAGGCCATGGAACGATATTCTGCTTCAGCGGAAGAGCGAGAAACGACCGATTGTTTCTTAGTTTTCCATGAAACCGGGGCGCCCCCAACGAGGAGTAAGTATCCTGTTCTTGATCGTCTCGTAAAAGGACATCCAAGCCAGTCGGAGTCGCAATACGCCGTGAGATTATATCCTTCAGATCGTGGTAAAAGAATGCCTTGTCCTACCGTAGCCTTGAGATAGCGAAGGACACGATAAGCAGCATTCAAATGGTTCTGCCTCGGGTCACTGACGAATTGGCTCAAGACATTAACCGCATATGTGATGTCGGGTCGGGTGGCCTGCAAATAAAGTAACCGTCCCACCATCCGACGGTAAAGGCTGCTGTCAACCTTTTCTTCTGTCTCTCCTTTGTCAAGTTTCAAATTTGGTTCCATAGGAAACGAGCTGGGTCGACAGCCTTGTAGCCCGCAATCTTCCAGAATGTCTAGGGTGTACTTTCTTTGGCTCAAGACAAGACCTTTTGAAGTACGAACCACCTCGATCCCAAGAAAGTATTTAAGATTCCCTAGATCCTTTATGCTAAACTGTTTGTCGAGCTCGTTTTTTGTGGCTTGTATCCGATCACGATCGTTACCAACGATAATGACATCGTCGACGTATATCAAAGCCGCGACGAAACTGTTCCTTTGTTTACGGATGAAAAGGGAGTAATCTGCTTTGCATTGTTTGAAACCCAGATTAAGGAGGGACGTGGTAAATTTTTTATACCAGTTCCGTGAGGCCTGTTTTAACCCGTAGAGGGATTTCTTTAACTTGCAGACCCGAGTTTCCTTTTCTTTAGTGAATCCGTGTGGGATCTTCATGTAAACTTCCTCGTCTAAATCTCCATGTAGAAAAGCATTGTTCACGTCGAGTTGATTGATAATCCAGTCTTTCTTGACAGCAACAGCTAGAAGAGTTCTAACTGTGACGAGTTTGGCTACTGGAGCAAACGTGTCGTGGTAGTCAACTCCTTCTCGTTGCGTGAATCCCTTTGCAACGAGACGAGCTTTATAACGTTCTACCTCCCCGTTTGGTTTATACTTAACTTTGTAGACCCATTTGGAGTCTATGGCTCGTTTGCCTTCCGGCAATTCTGCGAGAGTCCACGTGCCGTTTTCTTCAAGAGCTCGTATTTCCCTTTTCATCGCCTCTTTCCATCGTTCATCTTGCATGGCTTGAGCAAAATTTCTTGACTCATTATTGGAATGAATGGCCGTTAAGAAAGCTTTGTGTGAGTCAGAAAAATGCTCATAAGAGACAAAATTGGACAGGGGATGTACCGTAGAAGAGCGTTGACTGGAAGCGGGATGTGTCGGATCAACGGATGGGGGAAGCTTGACTTCAAAGTCTTTAAACCGAGTCGGTTGAGATCGAGTTCGTTTACACCGTCCCTGTTCATGGTCCATGTTTTGGACTCCATTCTCTTCATTAGGATCGTGGTCTTCAGTACTTGGGCTTCCAATGGGACTTGGAGCTTCATTGGTTTCATCAACGTGATCAGACTCATGTTGAGGTGGTGGACCACTAACTGGATTTTGATCATAGTTTTGAGGTGGGCTATCTGTCTGCATACCCTCATATGTAGTTTCTTCATTAATTCCCATTGGGACATCATCTTCCACTTGGTTTTGAATCTCGGCATTAACTTCAGTGGGCCGACTTTCTTGCTCAAAAATGTCTTCATGTTGACAGTTTGAAGCAACACTATCAGAAGGGAAGTGGTTCTCAAAAAATCTAACGTCCCTTGAGATAATTATTTTCTTGTTTTCAAGGTCGTATATTTTGTACCCTTTTGTGCCTGGTGGGTAGCCTAGGAAAATACCAGCTCTCCCTTTTTCTTCAAATTTGTCTCCTCTGGTATCGGTGTTTCGGTAATATGCTAAACAACCGAAGACTTTCATGTGATCATAGTTAGGTGCTTCATTGTGAAGGAGCTCAAAAGGGGTTTTATTACCGATGACCTTGGACGGTAACCGATTGATGATGTAAGCGGCGGTCAAGACACATTCTCCCCAAAACCGCTTTGGTAAGCTAGCCTCAAAACGTAAAGCTCGAGCTGTTTCAAGGAGATGCCGATGTTTTCTTTCAACGGTACCGTTCTGTTGGGGCGTGTGAGGGCATGTTGTTTCGAGTAGAATCCCATTTTCTTTGTAAAAACACATCATATCATTGGATGTGAATTCCCCACCGTTATCACATCTGATTCTTTTAATGTTTTTACCAAACTGAGTCTTTACCATTTTGTGAAAATCCCTTAAGTGTCTACTAGCCTCATGTTTGGATTTCAAAAGAAATAACCATACGGCTCTACTGAAATCATCAACAATCGTCAAAAAATAATTTGCTCCGGTAAAAGAAGGCGTACGATACTTTCCCCAAATATCACAATGCAGTAAATCAAAACATTCAACAGTTTTTGTAGTGCTGTTCGAAAAAGGAAGTCTCGTGTGCTTAGCTTTAGAGCAAGAGTCACAAACTTCATTGAATACAACGTTTTTAAGAAAACTAACTTTATTAAGCTTTTCACCGGAAGCGTGTCCCAACCTCTTGTGCCAAGTGTCATTAGTCACCACCATAGCCTTTCTCTCGTTTCTGACCATCCCCATCCGATATAATCCTTCTTCACATCTCCCCGCACCAATCAAGCTCCCCGTATGAAGCTTCTGCATGACACAAAAATCGGGGAAAAATGAAACCACGCTTTGCAAATTGTTAGTCAATTGCCTCACAGATAATAGATTACAACTAAAATCGGGGACATAAAGAACATCATGAATTTTAGTACCCCCTTTAAGGGTCGAGTTACCCCTTCCTCTAACAGGCACTTTCGTCCCATTTGCAATGGTGACAGGTGCCTCGAAACCAATATCGGTTTTGTCGTTGAGGAAATCTGGGTCATAGGTGATGTGTTCGGTGGCTCCCGAGTCCACCACCCACTCGTCGTCCCTTTCCCTTTTCCCTGCGAAGTTAGCCTTACGTGGTGCGTCGTCCCTGTTTTTGTTGTAATCTCCGACGAAAGTCTGCAAGAAAGTCTGGTATTGTTCCTTTGTGAGTCCAGGTACCGGACTTGCACCGGCTTCGACGTAGGCAACCTTTGTGCCTTCTCGCTTGGTTTTATTGCCCGGCCACCATTCGGGATAGCCGATCTTCTTGAAACAACCCTCTTTGTTGTGACCGTCCTTCCCGCAAAAGGTGCAATGTTCGATTACATCGTTGCGTTTGGGATCCTTGACAGTACCCTTGTCACGCTTCTGAGTTTCACGACCTCCAACACCATCTTTACGACCTGGAGTAAAAGCCTTGAAGGCAGCGGCTTCGGTTATAGGTCTTTTGTCATGCGATATGGCCCTTTGTCTCTCATCTTCTGCCACGAGATGGTAAGCGCTGCTCAAACTAAGGATAGGTTTTGTGGCAAGGATCTGTGTTTTGATCACTGTAAATTCGTTGTCCAACCCCATGAGAAACTCATAGAGTCTCTCTTTCTCCTTGGATTCATTCATCCTTTTTCCAAGGTCGCAACTACACCCATTACAGGTGCACTGCGGTGTGGGCATTACCGAGCCTATTTCATCCCAAAGCCCCCTGAGTTTCGTGTAATACGCAGAAACGGACGCTCCAGATTGTTGTGTAGTCGCGAGAGCATGCTTCAACTCGAAAGCCCTAGGGGAACTTTCTTTCCCGAACCTTTCAATGAGGTCTGCCCAGATTTCTCGAGCGGTACCCGCGTATTTCACACTGCTTCTTATTTCTTTCTCCATGGCTGTTGTGAGCCATCCCTTTAACATAGCGTCACAACGCATCCAAGGCATGTAGTTGGGAGAAGTTTTTTCTGGTTTCTTGAGGGATCCATCAATGAATCCCACCTTGTTTTTGGCAAACAGAAAATTCATCATTTCCTGTGACCAATCGGTGTAATTGTGGTCGCTTAGGAGATCATTGACGTGCATCTGCTTCGGATAATCCGAGGCATGAATGTAGAGTGGTGAGTTGGCGTCGATGCCACCCTCATTCTTGCCGCCATTTGTGTCTTCTTCTCCAGCCATTGCGTCGGCTGATGAAGAGTTTCGATCAGGGTTTTGATATTCAGAGCTTGGCTAGAAACCGCTCTGATACCATGTTCAAATTGATGGTTCAAAGGTTTTGTGTCTTCTCATTCATATTCAAAGAAATACAGAGGGGAGATATATAAAGACTAAAACAAAGGTTAAAAAGGAAGGAAATAAAAGGACGAAAATAGGAGAGGAATCTGTGGAGATAATTAAGGGGTAGAATGAAGGGAATGATTTTAATTCCCAATAGTATTTGATACCCAGCCTATATATATATACCATAAACGTACATGTGTAATATAAATGTAACGTGAAAATTTCAATTTTAATGTTTTGGTGTATATGTTTTTGTCGATTTTATAATACGATTTTAAGAAAACGATAATGTTTTTGTTATAATTTTTTTTTCATCATTATTATAATTTAATGTAAGTTTAATAATGATGTAATTTATAACATAATGTTTTTTTATAAAATATTAATTATGTATTATGTTATTTGTAATGATTATCGTAGTTATATTTTAGATTCTTTATATTTAAAATGAGATGTTTATCATATTTGATTACGTTTATTAGTTAGGTATGAATTCAAACATTCAACTCTAAAAAGTTGTACATGAGTCATTTACTAGTAATCTTATTTTTTATGTAATATGCATCAATAAACAGTTCTTGATACATACAAATTTGTTTTTAAGATTTTTTTCTCAAACTTTTTATAATATAGTATAAATATTTAGCGAACATAAGTTTTAAGAATTATTTGATTCAAGTAGAAGAATGAAATTGCGAATGAAATTGAAGATAAAAATGAAGGAGAATGACTTTTGATTCTAATTTGTCGTACTAATAAACAATTTTTTTTTGCAAATGTCTATTATAATCCCAAATAAATATATGTACTTTGAAGTTAGTTCGAATGAGATTAATTTATACTATGTTATCTATACTACTATATTAAAAGAGTATAACGGTTATTTGTTAACATTCAGTTTTTCAAGATTACAACTTCTTTAACACATTGTACAACTCTAAAAGCATCCATCTCTCCCCTCTATCCCACATTCTCTCAAAAATCAAACATTTTTCAATTTCTAAGTTATACTTTATACCCTTAGACTTAGTTATCCAATTTACTTTTAATCCCTTACTTTTTCATTTTTATTTTACACTCTTATCATATTAACATAAACAATCGTATATGAACAAGAATGCATTAAAAAAATACATTTATTTTTTACAAATTATACCATTGTAATCGTCTCGTCAATACCTTCGAAATGAGCATAATATTGAATATTTTTGGATTTAATCATGTTATTAAATATCATGAACACGTACGAATTAATTTGTTTTATATCCCTTACATTATTCATTTTCATTTTATACTCTTATAATATTAAAAATACATAATCATAGTTTAACTAAAATATATTAATCAATGCATTTTTTTACAAATAGCAATACTGTTAGAAAAAAATAGCAAACAAAAACCCATTTTTTTTATTTTAACAATGATGTTGGCGATGCTCTAATATGATAAGCTTTAAATTAATATCTCCTAATTTTATATAAACTATTGATCCAGACGAGTAAACCGTTTTTTGACTCGATCTAGACCGTTTAAAATAATCTGAAATTCGGTCTTGACCCTTCAAATTCATTTTACATCAGGCCCAATCCCCTTAACGTCTGATTTTTCTCACTAACCGGCCCACTTCACTTATGTATCTCACACGTCGCCTTCCACCTCACAGCACCAACGCCTTCTTCTCCTTCAACCTCCATCTCTTCCACGTTCAATCAACCTCCAAGTAGTTTCAACTCCCTCCAAACTCCCCGTATAAATAGATGGGTTTCAACTCCTACCGGAGTTTGTTTGGGATCGACCACATCTTCCAACCCTACCCATTGCTCTCCATGTTTGAACTCTCTCCTCCAACCTCTATCTATTAGTTTAAGATTATTTTGATTGTTTCGTATGATTGTCTGTGTTACTCATCCCTAAAATGCTTTTGCAATTTCTTTTTTTTTCTTCTGTATTGGCCAGGATCTTCTTCGAGCTGCTGATCATTATCTTCTTGAAGGGCTTAAGCGTCGTTGTGAATACTCCACTGCACAGGTGAATTTTGCAAATAATGTACATGTTCTACATTATGGCAAACATTAATGGCATTTTAAGTATCTTCTTTGCTACCCCCAAAATCCTAAATTTTCCCATTAGTTGATAAGCATTTTGTTAAAAGATACTGTTAATTCTTAACAATCTTGACGTTTAATAATTAAAAGTTTACTAACTTGAAATGTTTATTCTTTCAGGGTATTATATGTAAAGGTTGAATAAAGGTGATGCGCTAATATGATAAAAGTGTTAGAAGTTATGGACTGCGCCTCATATTGGTTCACACTCAAAGGGTAGCGGAGTACGAAGTCAAGATCTCCTCATTTCTTCTCATTCGACGTTCTCATTTCTCATACTTACAATTGTTTTAGCTCTCATATTATCTTTCTAGATTCCTTTCTCTAATATCTTTCCAGAAGTTATATTAGGGTTAGAAAATATTTCTTTGTTATTAGTTTCTTTTATATGTAATGTGTAAGTTCTTGTTGTAATAAAATCATATTATCAGTTTTTCACATGGTATCAGAGCTTAAAGCTCGATCCAGTGTTTGTTCTTGTTCTTCTTAGATCCGAATCATTCTGTTATCTAATCTGTTTGATCGATGGTGTGCATTTTTTTCCTTACCAGAGTTGCGTTGATATAACGTAACAAGGAAGGTATTGTGAGCTACTATCTCAACGATTAGATCCTGTCTTTTTTCATTCTTACATCGTCTATCTTGCTGAGAATACTTGCGATTCTTGTTTTGTTTTTTCAAATCTGGTAAATCTGGTGAATAACACATATCACTTGATCCTTCTGTTTTCTGGACATTATTGAGCGTTTTTCTTCAGATCTGGACGAATAACACATATAACTCGTTCCTTCTGTTTTCTGAACATTATCGAACGACTTTTTCTAGATCTGGGGAATAATACACATCATTCGAACGTTTCTTTTTGGTTTTTTGAACCTCATCGAACGATTCTGGTTTAGACAAGGTCGAATGATTCTCTTGAAACTTTGGATAAAATTTGGCTGTCTATCTAGATCTGAATCTTTTCTCTGTAGACGTGGTTCTGATTTAGTGTTGGTGTTATATATGTGTTGAGATCTGTTATTGTTGTGTTAAATTTGTTTGCCTCTATAGATCTGAATCTCTTCTCTGTAGAGTTGGTTCTGATCTAGTGGTATTGTTGTGTTTATGCTAGATTTGTTACTGGTGAGTCAGTTCATACATACCTTTTAAAGTTCTATCTAGATCTGTATTGTCTATGTAAATCCTTTACAAATCTCAGTATAAACATCTTCGTACAATATCTCTTCTTGTTGTTCTTCTTGTTGCCTGAATCTGGTACCAGATCTCGAAGAAATCATTCCTCAGATCTGTTCCTTTTTTTCCGCTACAAATTATTAGAAATATCTCGCATCTCACAGATCTAATTTTAACACGATCGTTTAGGCTAATATGGCCTACTGAGTTGCGACTCGTTGTAGTCCAGCAGTGACGGTAAGGACCGCCTTCTACTGTCGTGTTAACAATCAGACAGTGTCAATAGTGAGATTTGTGTGTTAAGAAGGCTTAGTTTGTACATTGCTCTGTTATTGTATTCTGTTTCTCTTATTACTCTTTATTTCTTCTGTTCAGGTGAGATATGTGGCCTTCCTCGGGCCCCACCTCTGTTGGTTGTCGGTTCACTGCATATTGTGCACCTACAGTTCTTTTACTAGTTCTTTCTTTTGCTTCCGTTGTATCTCATATCTGTCAGTAGTTTTTTTTCAACATACTTTAAAAGTTTTGAGGTGTGGCTTGACCTAGCACCCTGAGTGTTTTAGGAACCCTGCCCTTCACCTCAGATCTTTTCAAGTGTGTTTGTTCTTCGGTTTTTTTTTTGGCATCATTCATCATGCCTGCCGAAGAAGATGTGATAAACCCCAATGGTAACGATGGGGTATCTCAGATCACCAAGCTTGACTTTGGTGATCCCTTATACTTATACCCCAACGATACTATTGGGGCTTCATTACTTCACCTAAAACTAAATGGGACTGACAATTATAAGGTCTGGTCCTGTGCAATGATCTTAGCTCTTGAAACTAAAAACAAACTTGGATTTATAGATGGATCTTGCCCTAGACCTACCACTAATCCTGTCTTGGCTAAACAATGGGACAGATGTAACTCAGTTGTTCTATCATAGATCTTAAGCTCTGTTACTGAAGAGCTGTTTCTTGGACAAGTTTTTTCTAAAATTGCATCTCATGTCTGGACTGAACTTATGGAAACTTATGATAAAGTGGATGGCTCTGTTACTTTTAATCTACATAAGAAAATTAATTTTCTAATACAAAACGGGTCATCCGTCTCTGATTACTATCATAGGTTAAATTCTTTATGGAAACAATTTGATGCGTTAGTCAAACTTCCTGCCTGCACCTGTAATGCCTCTAATGAGTTTTCTAAACACAACCAGCTTTTAAAACTCATGCAGTTTCTAATGGGTCTAGATGACATTTACCAGCCTGTGAGGAGTACTATTCTCACTACTGACCCTCTTCCCTCTGTAAAAACAGCGTTTTCCATTATTTCTAGGGAAGAATCTCATAGAGGAACTCCTAGTTCCTCATCTAGAGGAACTCAATCCTCTGCTTTTTTTAGTAAACCTACTGATAACAAAAGAAAGTCTATAAGGCCTCCAAATCCAAATCTCTTATGTAAACACTGTGGCATGATTGGCCATACCATAGAAAGGTGTTATAAACTAATCGGTTTTCAACCAAAAGATTTTCAAAGAAAACCAAATGTAAATGGAAACTTTAGACCCTCTTCCAACAATGCAGAAACATCCAATACTCACAACATTGTCAATACTAGTCAATCTTCTAGCACTCCCAATACGAGTCCATCTTTAACCCAAGAGCATGTCTCTAAACTTCTTGCCCTCCTTAGCTCCAGCTCCTCAAATGTGGCTTCCGCCAATATGGCAGGTATGTCTCTTTCTTCTTCATCTATACCAAATTGGATTATAGATTCGGGGGCAACTCAACACATGACCTCATCTCTCAGTAGTCTGAGTAATGTGGCTGATGTGTCGGATTTGAATCTTATTGTCAATCATCCTAATGGATCTAAAGCAAAAATAAATAAAATTGGAGATATGAAACTTACTGATGAACTGGGCTTGTTTGATGTCTTAGTTGTACCTGAGTTTAATGTCGATCTATTATCTGTACACAAGTTAGCTAAAGATAATAAGGTGTTTATTGGGTTTGATGAACACAAATGTTACATTCAGGACTGTCAACGAACGAGGTTGATGGGGACTGGTAATGAGGCTGGTGGTCTATATTTCTTTAATCTGCCTTGTAAGGGTAAGTCTTCTGGTTACAATACTACCATTAGCTGTCATGTTTCATTTCAGCTATGGCATAGTAGATTAGAACATCCCGCTGGCCCTGTCCTGAATGTTTTGAAAGAAAGATTAAATATAAAGTTGGACTCTTCTTCTCCCTGTGAAATCTGTCATAAAGCTAAACAGACTCGGAAAAAGTTTGACTTAAGTGATCACAAGTCAAAGGAAATAGGAGAACTGATACATTTAGATGTCTGGGGTCCTTATAAAGTCTCTAGCAAGGATGGTTTTAAATACTTTCTAACTGTTGTTGATGATTTTTCAAGATCTGTTTGGGTTTATCTTTTAAAGGGAAAGGATGAGGTTTATGATAACATTGTTAATTTTTCTAACCTCATTCAAACCCAGTTTAGCAAAAACATTAAAACAGTTAGGAGTGATAATGGAACTGAGTTTTCAAATCAAAAGACTTCAACATTTTTTAATTCACGCGGAATTATACATCAAACTTCCTGCACTTACACTCCACAACAGAATGGTGTTGTGGAACGTAAACACAAGCATTTACTAAACGTCGCGAGGGCTTTAATGTTTCAGGCTGGGGTTCCATTGTACATGTGGTCTGAATGTATTCTCACTGCCACATACTTGATAAATAGAACTCCATCCTCCATCTTAAATGGTAAAAGTCCTTATGAAGTTGTTTATGGGTTCCCTCCAGTTCTCACTCATTTAAGAAACTTTGGGTGTTTGTGCTTTGCAGTCAAACAAAACAATTTTGATAAGTTCAGCTCTAGAACTGAAAAGTGTGTTATGCTTGGATATTCAAACTCCAAGAAAGGTTATAGACTGTATAGTCTTGATACCAAACAATTTTTGGTTTCTAGAGATGTAACATTTTATGAAACTGTTTTTCCGTTTAAAATGAGTGAAAATGTAGAGGCTTATGTTGAAAATCTGAATACTTTGAATTTTTTTGATAATGTTACTAGTTCTACTGATGATCTTTCTGAAAATCTGCCCAATGAGGAATTTAGGGCTCGGTCTACAACTCAAGTTAATTGTCCTGATTCCTCTGGTAGTATAGGTAATGTTGACAACCAATTAATTGGTGTTGACACTACCTTGTCTGCTAGGAATCAAGGAAATTTAGAAACTGATATTGAGCATGATACTCATAATGTTGTAGACTCCCCTCCTTAGGGTCATGATCCAAATAATCTGAGTGTCGACTCTTCTTCTTCTTCTTCTTCTTCTTCTTCTCAATCAATAAGACAGTCCAGTAGAGTTCCTCAGTTTCCCCGGAAATTTGATGACTTTGTAGTAGAAGGCAAAGTAAAATATGGTATTGAAAGAGTAGTAAATTACTCTCATCTCACAAAAGAAATTTTTTGTTTTGTGTCAAATTTAAATAAGTCCATTGAACCAAGTAGCTATTCCGAGGCTTGCAAGGATCCTAATTGGGTAATTGCAATGAATAACGAAATGGAGGCTCTAAATAGGAATGGTACTTGGATTGTTACTGATCTTCCTCCTGGAAGAAAACCAATAGGCTGCAAATGGATTTATAAGGTTAAATATAAATCTACGGGGGAAATAGAGAGGTACAAGGCTAGGTTAGTAGCTAAAGGCTATAGTCAAAAGGAAGGTCTTGATTATGAAGAAACCTTCTCTCTTGTGGTAAAAATGGTAACTGTTAGATGTGTTGTAGCATTGTCTGTCCAGTTTAATTGGCCTTTGTATCAACTTGACGTGAACAATGCTTTCTTATATGGTGATTTGATGGAAGAGGTTTATATGACTTTACCCGAAGGATATTTTTCTAGTGATGATAATCAAGTATGCAAATTAGTGAAGTCGTTGTATGGTTTAAAACAGGCTCCTCGTCAGTGGTATGAGAAGCTGTCTAATTGTTTATTTGATTTTGGATTTGATCAAAACAGTAGTGACTATTCTCTGTTCACTCTTAAATCTGGGAAAGTTTTTATTATTTTACTTGTATATGTGGATGACATTGTCATAACTGGAAATAGTAATAGTGAAATTCATAGAGTGAAAAAACACCTGCAAACAAATTTTATGATAAAAGATCTTGGAAACTTACAATTTTTCTTAGGAATAGAAATCTTAAAAACTAAGGATGGGTTGTGTATGAGCCAAAAAAAAGTATTGCCTAGAACTATTGAATGATTTTGGTTACTTAGGCTGTAAACCGATCAATACTCCGATGGACATGAATTTAGTAGTAACTGAATCGTCAGGTTTCTCTTCTGATCCTCCATTAACTGATATATCTGGATTTCAACGGTTAATTGGAAGACTCATTTATCTGTTAGCTACAAGACCTGACATTGCATTTGCAGTGCATTGTCTTAGTCAGTTTATGCATGCACCACGTCGTTCTCATCTGAACTTAGTTTTTAGAGTTCTACGATATCTAAAGAGGTCTCCAGGGAAAGGTGTGTCATTTACTGTTTCTGAGTGTTTCAAGTTATCAGCTTATAACATTTATACTATTTTTAATGATTCTAACATGAACTATATTGATAAAGTATTTAATACATTTAATAAAATATTATTATGTATGCCCCGAGTGGAGTGTTAAAAGAATGCGAGAGAGTGAGGTGTAATTTCTTTTGGGGCGGGGCGGGGGGGTGGTGAGAATGCAAAAAAAGGGTGGTATGGGTTAAATCGGGGTCTCTTGGGAAAATGGTGGTGGCGTTTCCTTGTTGAAAAGGACGCGCTATGGGTACAAGTCATAAAAAGTCTGTACGGGGACGAGGGGGGGCTTTGGGGTAAATCTTTTGGTTTTGATGGTGCAGGTGCAACATGGTCGAGCATCATAAGGCTCAGGTCAAATCTGGACATCAAAGGTATCGGTTTCACGAGATCATTCGGCAAAAAGATCGGAGACGGAAAGGAGACAAGAATGTGGACGGAAAGATGGAATGGATTCGAAAGCTTCCAAGAGGACTTCCCAAGGCTGTTTCGACTGGAAGAAGAGAAGAACGTCAAGATCGCGGATAGAGGAGAATGGGTCGATGGAAATGGAGGTGGAGGTGACAACCAAGAGGAAGAGTTAGGGGAGCTTGAAGACCTTACATCTCGGCTAGCCAGGATAAACACCGGAAAGAGAAAGAAAGGATAAAGTGGAATGGATGCTCGATGAATCGAAGACTTACACTTGTTTTAGCAATATCAATATCGAAGATTTTATCAATATCTGAAGTGTTATATTGAAGCTGTAGTATTTAATATGCATTTCTCCTCATTTCTTCTCATTCGACGTTCTCATTTCTCACACTTACAATTGTTTTAGCTCTCATATTATCTTTCTAGATTCGTTTCTCTAATATCTTTCCAGAAGTTATATTAGGGTTAGAAAATATTTCTTTGTTATTAGTTTCTTTTATATGTAATGTGTAAGTTCTTGTTGTAATAAAATCATATTATCAGTTTTTCACACATTTGAATTTACTAGTGTTGAATGGTGCTTAATCTAGGATTTATTATGTTAATTACATTTAAAATCTTTGTGTAATGGTAATCATGATGTTTGATATCAATTGAGATTTCTGAGGCATATCATACTTTATCTTTTATATATATCTGCCAGCACAAGGTTAATATGGATGATGCTCCTCACCAAGATATTGATTCTATAAACAAAATGATAGAAAATTAGTTGATGAAAGAGAAAGGTGGGCATGGGGATGCATGCATATTCTTTTCATGATATATTAGAGTTCTTTCTCCAGGTACATAACCGAAAGGAATCAGGGCCACAACCAAGAAATAAATGAAATTCAGGTGTGAAGATGTGATTTTGGTTCACAAAGAAATTTTAAAATTTATTACTATTCAACAAGTCACAGAGTGGCAAACCTCATAAAGTTCAACTAAAAAGCAGTAGACTACATCGAATTTAGTTTATCCTACCTACATCTCTCAATTAGAAAGGAAAGGTGATTCAGGCCTTTTTCTATTAGTACATCCTTAAATTTAGGCTATCCTACATCTCTCAGTTAGAATCCATTTTCCAAGACTTGATAACATTAGTTATATTCATAATAGTGTTAATCCATTTTACACTGAAATGGTATAGGTTTATCTTTGTTGTTCATTATTCTTGTTTTGTCCGTCGATCCATTAACGAAGCGACAACAGGACCTTGCACTGGAAGGTTTGTCTTATCCATCGACGAAGGAAAAAGGACCTTTAATGTCTTGCTGTCCTCAATTTTTTTGCAGAGAACTCAAACAAATAACAGCAAATGACCTTGCACCAGACAGTTTGCCTTATCCATCTGCACACCAGATAATGTCTTGCTATGTATCCTTATGTTCGTCTGGTAGATAGTTTTTTGAATCATAACATTTGGTTTTAGTTTCAGGTTCTATCTTGGTATGCTTGATCTTAATCTCAACGAGTTATTAGGCTTTTTTTTTTCATATCAGCTAGACAACTTTAGGTATCAAATTGATATATATATATATATAGAGAGAGAGAGAGAGGTGGGTTCAAACGAGAACGCTAACTATTTACGAGAAATACGAGAACGGCCGCCCATGTACAAAATCACTGGTGATTCACGTACAAAATCACTGGTGATTCGCACGACTTGCCACGCGACATGCAAGTCGCGGCCCAAACCGCGCGTGTCCAGAATTTTAATCACCAGTGATTTTGTACGAGTGATTTTGTACGAGTGATTTTGTACATGGTCGGCCGTTCTCGTATTTCTCGTAAATAGTTATCGTTCTCGTTTGAACCTTTCTCTCTCTCTCTCTATATATATATATACATACATATATATAGGGTTGAGTTCCGGTGAGAAGTGCCAAATTTGATGAGAAGCGTGAGAAGTGGTTATCAACCGTTGGATGAGAAATGGACGAACATTAGGATTTTTGTACACATGAATAATAACATGATACATTTGGTTTCGACTACAAATTACAATAGTACAATACATTATTAAACAATAAACACCTACTTTTAATTTTGGTTCATCTGTACATTTTTGAGTGATCATTTCTTGAATATATGTGCTGGTAGTTTGGAGGCTTACAATCCTTTCCATAAAACAAAAATTGTAGGTTTTGGATATGGATAACATTAGTGCTGTGAGGTTTGTTAGTTATGTTAGTCTGACATGGTAATAGGATATTTTGGTTATTAAATTCATAGAAGACTTTTGTTTACTTGTAAATGGCCACATGAAACCGACATCTCTTGATTTACTTATAAATGCAAGTTGCATTGTCGTTTTTAGTTGGTTTGTAGACAGGTAACTGGATTCCGAGATTGACATATTTGTCAAATCATTGAAGTCGAGATCTTACATTAAAAGGTTTCAATTCAAATTTACGCAAAGTAGAGGTATGAATATTTCAATAATCTGTCATATCTTTTATTTCATTCAGCTGGCCATTTACACCTGTATCTTGAAACCAACAGAAAAACACCCTTTGTGTTCCACTTGGAAGTAGGATTTTGATGTGTTGTATCCAAGTTTTATAGATTTCTAACAATCTATGAATCATTTAGACTTTAGAGAGTAGCATCATTTTTTTCTATATTTATATTTTATTTTGATTTCTAGATGTTATCTTCTTTGTATATTACTATAGTTACTAAATTTAAATGGTGGCTATGTTGTTCTTTTGTTGGTTAGATTGTACCTTTTTCTATGTTTGTGGGTTAGATTGTGCTTATTTCCTTATTGCAGATCATCACATCCTTCAGTGTGGTGGATAACATGAAAGAGCACTTCTATGCTCAACAGGGAAAAGCTTCCAGGTATTGCAGAAATGGTTAAAAGTATGAAGAATGTTGCCAAACTTGATGTTGAGCTGACGGTCGAAGAGCGCAACCTGCTTTCAGTTGGATACAAGAATGTCATTGAGGCGAGGAGGGCCTCATGGCGTATTATGTTATCAATTGAACAAAATGAGGAATCAAAAGGAAACAAGAACTATGTCAATCTGATCAAAGGCTGAGGACGAGCTTTCCAAGATTTGCAGTGACATACTTGCTATCATAGATAAGCATCTGATACCATCTTCAGGCTCAGGAGAAGCTACTGTTTTCTACTACAAAATGTGAGTCATGTTCGCCTTCTATTCAGTTTTATACAAATACGAAGAAATCTGGCCACCAGAAGTTAACGATTTGACGGTGATGCCAGATAATTCATTTGTGTAGATGTTATGCTGCCATGGATCAACATAGCGCCCTTCATCATTTAAGATATGTGTCAACAAGGAGTCAAGAAGGAGAATGTTGAAAAGTTTTTGGGCAACCCGTAAGGTAACCTTTCCAATTTCATTTATGGTACATGGATTTTTCAAAAATTCACTACCATTTCTCTTATGATTAAATGGTAATATCCATCGTATGGTCTTTTATTCTCTCTACTCTGCTGTAAGTTGTCTTTTTGTAGCTTGATCTTACACGCAAACACACTGATATACTTTTAAAGTTGTTTGTATTCCATCTTTTATTTGCATTTTTTATGATTGTTGTGTCTGTTCTATTTGTTTTGTATCAGTTAATCATTGGCTTCTATGGTGAATTATTTGTTGTTAGGTGTTAACTGCAGGAAGAAGTATTGTGGTCACAACAACCAGGTTAACATTCCATCAGTTTTTCTTCCCAGTATCCGTGTTGATGTTTTAAGATTCTTTTAGATGTATCTGAATTTGGTATTCTTAATGTGATCAAAATTGCTTTATACCTTATCTTTACATTGATCTTTTTATATGAATTCTTTATGGTTGCAGCTAAGGCTGAAGAAGATCATTGAAGAGATAAGTGTGGTTTGTGTGTGAGAAGACCCTAATGGGACTCAAGGGGATTACATGTCTTGTAGACTTGTGGTTGTTATGTTTATTGATTTATGGTCACATGATGCTATAATGCCGCCAAAGTCAAAAGTACCTGCCAAATTTACTGTCTTTTTGAAATTGGAAGATGGAGTATTTATAGTAATGCAGTGAGGATGATTGAATTATATTTACTTTAAAAGAGATGGTAAGTAGGATCGGTCCTTTTACTAAAACTATTGAACAGTATACGATTGCAGGATCGGCTTTTTGTCATTGCTCTGGTAAGATTTTCGGTTTTTTGCATGTTCATCCACTAAGTTAAAGTGGCCTGGTAACCATTTATGGGGTAAGCATTTAATAAATGGCCCCTTAGAAGCTTGCCTATTGTATAGTGATTCTCTTCATGCTTGTTATACTTTTGGTTTTATCCATCAAAATGGTACTCAATACACGATTAGGAATGATCTTTAAATTCCCAAATAATTTTTATATAAAGGAAAATGCAAGAAATAAAAGCACACCCTTCTCCAATGTGGTGAATTTTGAATCGATGACCTCATGGAGGCAAAAGGCCTGCATTTGCGAGGACAAAGGCCCTTTGGTGCATTAGAAGGTTTATTCTCTCTCTCTCTCTCTCTCTCTATATATATATATATATATATATATATATATATATATATCTTATGTTCGAGTTCTTTGAATGTGTCGATATAATTTAATCTTGTAAAGAATTACAATAGCTAAAGTTTTATGAAGTATATATATATATATAGCCTAAGTGGCATCATTTATGTAATTGCAAAGGTTAGTGAATCTATTAATATTTTTCTGTAGATATTTGATTATAATACAAGGGAACTAGGCCTTAGGCCATGAGTACTAGTACCCAATGAACTCACTTGCCACCTCAGCGCCACATCAGCTTTTCTCTTTCCTACCCTCCTTACCCAAAAGTGGAGTACCACTACCCAATGAACTCACTCCTATCCGATACCCCTTAAAACATTAAAAAAAAAACCCAACGCCCTATATCCCTCGGGTTCCCTTTTCTCTTCATCGGGTTCATGAACCCGCTCCCGCCTACCCGCTCCCCCCGTACCCGCTTACCCGCTTGCCACCTAGGCCTTACCCGTGACCGCTACGGATGGTCTTAATAGTTGGTGATGTTGATTTACTTTATTTTGATTTCTTTTAACCAAGTTCAATTTGAAGGTATAAAAATTGCAGAGGGAGGTGAAAGGTTGTGCTCTAACTAAAGTGATGACTATGTGAATCAATGAAGTATTCGGTATTCTTGAGCGGCTTATCATAAAAGGGTGTTATTCCAGGAGCATGTGGTGTACGAGAAAAGTTTGTATAATAGAATGATTCAAAGTGTGATATGTAGGTGTGTGATTTGATTAATGTCACGGTGATGCTAATTCTATTAAATTAGGTTGTTGCTTATTCCTAATTTTAATATAATACATTGCAAAGCACAATGATAACTTTGCATTGTTTTGTTTCTACGTTACAATTTTGCCAATGCATGAAAATGGTGGTGGTTGTGAGTTGAGAGAAATAAAATTTAACTTTAGGTTTTTTGCTTTTGTAAATGCAATTGTATTTTAATTATAAATTTTGGAGTTTATAATAAGCATAAAACTTCATATATTTGATTTATAAAAAAGTTTTGACACACCGTCTATTGCGTAGGTACCAAAATTGATAACCCTTTTTGGATAATCATATTATATTTCTTACTCTTTAGTTTTTCATTTTAATATGAATTCACATTGTTTTACATTGCATAACTTTCTAAATTATAATAAATCAACTTGTTTTTCATGCATAGTTCTATATGAAATAAGAGAGTCCTTAAAGAAAGTTATTAGATTCTCCAATTTATTTATCTCGTCTATTTTTTTTTTGGAATTTTGTGTAACTCGATATTTTTATCACAAAAAACATAGTTTTTGGACATTCTTATCATACTTTTTTACAAATGTTTTTATGTTTGAGTATGTATAAACATAAATTTCTAATTTTCTTTTTTAATTACAAGTTGCAAAAAATACAAACTGTCAATGCATAAGTCGGTCGTTACAAGCTAAAAACAACTAATGTTTTGAGTTTGAAAACCTCATTATCCATCAATTCCGTTTAAAAATCTTTGACCGATCGATCATATTGACCTTTAGTTTATATACTATCCAATTTGCGATGTGAAACCACGTAGATCCATAAAATTAATATAGAGTAAGAAAATAATTGCCGTTTCGATTATTGAATTTGAGTTCAGTTCATGTACAATTTTCTAATCCTAAAGTAGAAAAAGAAAACTGAATTGTAAATTTGATATTCCACCCTGTAGGTTTTCATTGTGATTTTGGGCACATCTAATGTATTGATTTGTTAAATATTGAGGTTGATTTTGATTGTAATTTACGGCGTTTGTATTTATATTGCATCTTGATTTCATGTTGATTTGATTGTAATTTACGGCGTTTGTATTTATAATGCATCTTGATTTCGTGTTGATTTTGATTTTTCTAATTGCATTTTCTTGGTTTTTGACTTCGTAGACTCTCGAGATGACTTGATGATCCGGTCTCACCAAAGATGTGCTTGTGAAAGATGAAGAATAAAAAAGGGGTGGTAAAATTGTAAATTGTGTATTTTTATAACAACTTTATCTTAGAACGTATAGACAATTAATTAATGAAGATAACATAATCCACATAGTTTAATGTAAAGTCAACCGAACATCTCAGACTATTGTGAAAGTCAAGTTGGCATAAGATGAACAATTTTGTTGCATCGTTGATCTCTCTTCGACACACACATCTATTATAAAAGACAATTTACAAATTTAGCAACATGTGAATAAATGTTTATGATTGTATATTATTAGACTTTTTCCTTTGTTATAAGATTAATTTTGTGATAAAAGATGATATTAGTTGTCTATTTTAATTAGAACAAAAATTTTATCCAATTTTTATGGTACGATTATCCATGTAATTTTTGAGACCAACAATTCAAAACCTTAACTTTATACATCGTTGTTTGGAAGATTTCACCTGTTCTTTTTTGTTACATCAAGATAAATTTTACCTCCCGCCGCATTGTGCAGGCATGTTACTAGTAAAGTATTTAAAAAAAATCTTAAAAACAAGTTTTGATGCATCATGTACTATTTATTGATGCATAGTACTTAAAATTCAAAATTACAAGTAAATGATGCATGACTACAACTTTCTAAAGTTACATGTTTGAATTCATAACTAACTGATAAACATTATCAAATACAAGATAAAAATCTCATTTTAAATATAAATATCTAAAATATAATTAGTATAATCATTGAATTTTAGTAGAATACTTAATGTTTGTAATAAAAATAGAGTAAATTACGGATTTGGTCCTTAAGACGTGTAAAAAATTTCGGATTTGGTCCTTTAGCTTCATTTATTACATAATAACTCTCCAGGTATGCAATTTGTTACGGATTTGGTCCTTCGAGCAAACAACCGTCTATTTTGTTCGTTATGAGGGTAAGTTGGTCTTTTTATCTTTTTTTTCATTATTTTTATAAATATTTATACTATCCACTGTCACATCAGCAAAAAGTACCGATTTGACATTTGCAATTACCAAAAACCAATTTCTAATTTAGCAATCATACTCACAACCACCATAATTTCTAAAATAGAAATTCTACGTGGCACATTTGCAATATATATGAAATCCATATGAAATCCTTGTTGTGGATACTCTTAGAACCGGTTGATTCTCATTGTGTTCCCCAATTCTGCTTCTGTTTTCCAAAACCTTGAGCCGACCCATGTCCATTACTTCTTTCCTCCAAAACCCACAATTGCTTCAATTTTGAACCGGATTTTGAATAATTGGTTGAATGAAACGTTTGATCTCTATTGTGGAATTGGGTTTCTTGTTGGGTTTTGCGATTTGGGGTTGACGATCTCCCCCGTCACTATCTCCTTCTCAATTTTAGGTAGGGTTCGATACACAATGGGGAGAGAGACGTGGTCGACGGTTTTTCAGGGAGGAGGGAGCGAGATAGGTGGTTGGCAAGAGGTGGCCGAAGAGAGCGTGAAGAATCTGTGTTTCACAGATCTGTATCTAAAAATGAATTTAACTAATTTACATATGTGGTCCTTGTGGTATAGAAAATGGTATATTAAAGAAAAAAAGATAAAAAGACCAATTTACCCTCATACTTAACGAATAAAATAGATGGTCGTATGCTCGAAGGACCAAATCCATAACAAATTGCATACCTGGAGGGTTATTATGTAATAAATGAAGTTAACGGACCAAATACGTAATTTTTGACGTACCTTAAGGACCAAATCCTTAATTTACTCTAAAAAATATTATTTTAATGAACCTAAAGTAAACTACATCATTATTAAACCTATATTAAATTAAATTAAACAATTTATAAAAAACATTTCGCTTTCTCAAAATGTATTATAAAATCGATGAAGACGAAAAATAAAATGAAATATTAAAATCGGGATGTATCGTGCTGCATTGGGCGAGTACACTTCTAGTTATAATAAGTGAATGAATATGCAACTCTTGGAAAGCCAATCAGTTAACTTGGACTGCTTTAGGACTCATGCTCAGTGTTATTAGGACTAAATATTTTTAATCATGGGCGGAGTCAACTTTGAGTCAGAAGTGGCATTGGCTCCCCCTCTATCTTTAAAAATAAATTTTAATATAGTCCCAAATCTCAATTACCCACTTGAAACTTTTATTTACTCATATCAAATTCTAAAGTTATAAAGTAAATACGTTACTTTATTGAATAAACAAAAAAATTATGTACATCTTGTATTTGTTTGTCTAAATATAGACATAGTTATGTTGTTTAGGTCGGTCATTTTTTTCAACTATTTTTAGGACAAATATTCAATTAAAAAACATATATGCTTAAAATGGTTTTCTCAACCTTAAAATTATGAATTTTCTTACATGCTTTCCGAGCAACCCCTAGATAAATTTTATGGCTCCACCCTGTTTGTAATATATAATACCGATTGCAAGGAGATTTTTTAGCATGGAATATGTAACACCCCAATTTTTGGGTCAAAGGTATGTAAAAGCAATAGGACTTGAATTTCAAAAGGGAAATAGACCAAGGGCAGGGCCATAGGAGTTTATTTTTGTTCAAATAAGTGGAAGGTGGGATAACCCACAGTACACTCTCTTGATTTTCGGCAGAAAGATGGAGGAAGGAGTGGAGAGAGAAAACATATATATATATCTCTCTCATTGGAGTTATCAGGAGAAAAGGAAAAAAAAGAAAAGAGGATGGAAAGTTTTTACCTCCTTCCTTTGGTGATCCACGAAAAGCAGAAGCAAGAAACAATCAATCTCCATTGTTTTCCTTGATGAAACAGAAGCCTTGTAGTAACAAGAAAGCAAGTAATGTGCAATGAGTTTAGAGAAGGAAATCGATGAAAAACCCTTACGTTCTTGGCTCGAGTTTTGCAGAAACATTGGAAAGGAACTCGTCAACTTGGTACGTAAACCCTCGTTGTTTATTTGTTTTAGAATTTGTTTTGACCATATATATATATAGGGAAGGGTTCAAAAGAGAACTACAAATATTTTGAGAAATAGAGAAGTGATATTGGCCATGCATTCGGTCAAGATCGGCAGCTTTGACCGAGAAGCAGAGGATAATTCCTCGCGTGGTCTGCGCGTGGTCTGCACAAGATAGAGGGGTAGTTTCGTAAAAAATACGCGGCACAAGTTCATATATGAATTTGTGTGATTCATATATGAACCTTTGTAATTAACATATAAAATATTTTTAACTAATTCATATATGAACCTTTGTGATTCATATATGAATCAGTTAATTTGTTCATATGAGAATTAGTTAAAAAAATTCATATATAAATCACAAAGGTTCATATATGAACACAAAGGTTCATATATGAATTAGTTAAAAAAAGTTTATATGTAAATTACAAAGGTTCATATATGAACACAAAGATTCATATATGAATCAATTAATTGGTTCAACTGATTCATATATGAACCTACAGTTAATTAGTTTCATATATGAAACACAAAGGTTCATATATGAATCACAAGATTCATATATGAATTAGTTATAAAGAGTTCATATGTGAATTACAAAGGTTCATATATGAACGTATAGTTCATATGTGAATCACACAGATTCATATATGAACTCAGCCCGTGTTTTTTGTAAAAATTACTAAATTACCCTTCTATTTTTGGAACAATCGCAACTTTTGACCAGTCAAAGTCACAACTTTTGACCAGTCAAAGCCACAACTTTTGACCAGTCAAAGCCACAATTTTTGACCAGTCAAAGCCGCAACTTTTGACCAATTATAACCGATCTTGACCGAATGAATGGCCAAAATCACTTCTCTATTTCTCAAAAATTTTGCACTTCTCTATTGAACCTAAGGCTATATATATATATATATATAGAGAGAGAGAGAGAGAGAGAGAGAGATATAGGGTTAGGTTCATTTGTTAACCTCACTTTTTGTGTTAACTTTGTTAACTCCAATCAACCAATAGGAAGCCATTTTACATGGTGGTTACAAATGTGTATTCAACCATTAAATAGGGGTATGAATGGAAATCCATGTATTTGTATTATGACATTAATTTATTGAGGAAGTTACAAACATCAAATCTTTCTTGATTCTAGCTATATTATTAATTCTTAAATATTTTGTAGGTTTTTAGTATCAAATTAGTGTATGAATCCATATTGTTGCATCATGAACATAGATAACAACATTATGAATCACGGTGTTTTTAACGATGTTGAGTAGAGTGTTCATGTGTGGGTTTATAGTTCATGTAAAGAAATTTATCAGATCTTCATGTAATCTGGTCGTATGAGTTAATAGTTCATGTGTGTTCATGTGTGGATAATTGTTCATGTGAGTTCACTTGTTAAATGAATGCTAACCAAAAGGACTGTTGTATGGGTGTATATGATCATCGTGATTATGAACTTGAAGTTGAACATTTATGAACAATTTGATTATGAACATGTGTTGAACAAATTTATCAGATCTTCATCTAATCTGGTCGTATAAGTTTATAGTTCATGTGTGTTCATGCATAGTTTATAGTTCATATAAACAAATTTATCAGATCTTCATGTAATCTAGTCGTATAGGTTAGTAGTTCATGTGTGTTCATGTGTGGATAAATTGAACATGTGTTGTTCATCGTTAACGAATGTTAACCAATGTGTTAACATCAAATGAACTCATTAAATATTACACATGACCCAATTTCCACAAATACCCTTAACACTTACGTTCATTTCATTAAATATTATACATGGCCCAATTTACATTTAATGTGCTGATTACTTTTGATCTCATCCGTCAGCTTTAACATCAATAACTAAGATTTTGGTTAACAAAGTTAGCATGATCAAGACCAATTCCAATTGACCAACACATGAGATTATCTATAATATAATACCTACCACTATAATTCATAATTATATAACATGCTGCAAAACATTGAACATGTATTCCATTTCAAAAGTATGTCAAACAACATTCATATCCATCAAACAAATTTCCTAAACATTCCATCTATCCAACAAAGCCAACACCTACGCCAATCGTAATTCTTTCCTTTTCCCTGCCTATTGTATCATTCTCTTTGTCATCTTACCATCTATCTTTGAAAACGATGTAGCATGGTTCATCACTTTGTACTTCAATGTGTTTTTGGTGGTGTTTTTCTCTTCCCAGAGGAAGTACCTAAAATCCCAATGAACCATATACAAAAATTAATTCATGTATCAAATCATATATGATTAGTTACGCATAACCATATGTACAAGCCTTGCATCACATATAAATAGTACATCACATATGATTTTTCATTGAAACACATATTCTAACAACAATATTCATGTATCAAATCATATATGATTAGTTATGCATAACCATATGTGCAAGCCTTACATCACATATAAATAGGACATCACATATGATTTTTCATTGAAACACATATTCTAACAACAATACTCATGGATCAAATCATATATGATTAGTTATGCATAACCATATGTACAAGCCTTACATCACATATGATTTTTCATTGGAACACAGATTCTAACCATATGTACAATCCTTACATCACTTGTATCAAATCATATATGATTAGATATACATAACCATTATCTATTCAATGCGTATCAAATCATATATGATTAGCTAGACAAGCCTTATATCATATATGATTTTTCATCGGAACACAGATTCTAATATACATAACCATTATCCTAAACCCTAAACCCATTATCTATCAAATCATATATGATTAGATATACATAACCACATAGACAAGCCTTACATCACATATGATTTTTTATTATAACACAGATTCTAACCATATGTACAATCCTTAGTGCCTTACATAACATGTATCAAATCATATATGATTAGATATACATAACCATTATCTATTCCTTACAACAATGTGTATCAAGTCATATATGATTAGATAACAACATTGTTTCTAACAACAATGTGTATCAAACCATTATCTGTTCCTACAAGCCTTACATCACATATGATTCAATGCACAACAATGTATTATACTACACTACACATTTCAAAACAAAATCATTTTGGGTTTACCTGTTTTGTCGACCACGGTATCATTTTGTTCTGTGTTTTTTGTATCTTTCATGTTTCCACCGTCATCAATCTTCTCTTCAGTTGATAATCTACCACTCCTCCGAAGTTCTTCGACCATAAACACAAGAGTATATTAATAATCATACATGAATCAATACATAGGGTAAAACATGTACAAGAGTATATTAATAACATGTGATAATATAGACGGTAAAAAAAATTCACTGTCGATATCATATGTGATTAGCAACACAAAATACCACAATCTCACTTGTGATTAAAAAAGAAAAATAAAATCACATGTGATAAGATAGATGGTAAATCATATGTGATTAGCAACACAAAAAACCACAATATCACTTGTGATTAAAAAAGAAAAACATCAAGCATATGTATTATATTACAATATCACTTGTGATTAATAACCTAAAGTCGTTAACATATCACATATAATATGGTTGATAATATAACATGTGGTACTATACAAAAAACTAATCTTTAGGATCACCAATCAAAGATATGCCTCACAAAACAGAACCTCACCCCATAAACCAGATTGTAAGACTAGAAAACCAACAAAATCAAACCCTAAGTTCCACTTACTTCATCAAATCTTCAACAATTTAACGATTTACAAACAAATATATGTTACAACTCGTTGAAGAAGAACCTAGGGTTTCGTCTTCAAACGATTTGTGCATTTGAAAACCTAAACTTAGCATGCAAAATAACGATTTACCTGTCGAATCCATCTTTATGCTTTCAAATCCTCTTCTGAAACTCGATTTCGTGTAAATAGATGAAGAGAGGTGGGTTTAACAATATCGATTTCGTGTGTAGAAGCTCCGATTTGACGATGATGAACAGTTGAAATGCAAATCAAGTGGTTTAGGGCGGAGGACGAGAATCAGGTCGAGTGGTTTTGGGTGGAGGACGAGAATCAAACAACCCTTTGGTATATCGATTTAGGGTTTTAGGGTGTTTTTGGGTGGAGAACTCGTTAATGAAAAGGGGTGTTTGATTCTCTGTTTCTATTTGAATCCCTGGTGTTTTAGAGTGTACAATTAATTTTTACTATTTTGCCCCTAACTAAATTAGCCCGCATCTATTTCATTTAATTGCCAATTTTTCCCCCTTTTTCCATCTTTTAATCATAGCCACTCAATTAATATACCAAGGGCTGAGATGCATCCCTTTATTTTTTTTATTTATGTCTCATCCTCGTATGAATCCGTCTCTCTCTCCCTCTCTCTCTCTCTCTCTCTCTCTCTCTCTCTCTCTATATATATATATATATATATATATATATAGAGAGAGAGAGAGAGAGAGGAAGGTTCAAACGAGGAGCGTACCTATTTACGAGAAACGCGAGGAGCGCCTTCCATATACTAGATCACATGTGATCCACTACTCCCGAAAAAATCGGATAGCGGGCGACCTGGTTCGCGAGTCGCGTGGAAGTCGCCCGGATCACATGTGATTTTGGGCGTGAATCACATGTGATCCACTACATGGGCGGAAGCCCCCGATCAGGTGTGAATCACATGTGATTTTGTACGTGAATCACATGTGATTCAGTACATGAGCGGTGCTCCTCGCGTTTTCTTAAATTGTTACGTTCCTCGTTTAAACCCGTCTCTCTCTCTCTCTCTCTATATATATATATATATATATATATATTAGCTTCACATATTATGTAGCGTGTAAAGTTAAAGCCAAAGCTTTAGTTCCATTTAATAGCATTTTAGAGATGTAATAGATTAGAAATAAATTAATTAATTACTTGTAATTAATTAATTTAATCCTAAAGGGTTGTTGAGTAAAGTTTATAAATCAAAAAGTTGGCTAGTCAAGGCGTTTAAGCCAATTTAAGTTTATAAATATTTAAACGTAACCTTGGAACCCCTTAATTAGTTGTTTAGGTGTTCAATTCATATCAGGCTTGCAGTAGTCATTGGCATCTTAATCTTTCGGCAATCCAGGTGAGTTTTCATGACTCGTTACACGGCTAGTTTAATTTCAGTTCTCGCAATTTATTTATTAGCCTTTATTATTTAAATTGCCCAGCATGTTACAGTTTCTTATCGTTATGTTTATGCTATATATTCATATGTGATTGTTTATATGCACGTGTATGTACGACTCGAACTTCGTCACAGTTATGCAGTTTTAATTAATTAAATCGCTTAGTCGTTGTAGTATTTATCGTTATTGTGATTCTATACAGATGATAAATGTTAGTATGTGTTAATGGCACAGTTAAGCTCAGTGGCACTCAAATATGTTCAGTGAGGTTACCCATCGGGAACCGTCAAAAAGTAGCAGTTCAGTATGTGTAGTTGTGCACGAATTGCACAGTAAACCGTTACAATTTTATAATTGATTGATGTGAATTATATGCGTCGAAAAAGTGTAGTGGTCATTTGTTATGTAATGTTTGATTATTAGCATTATCATGAACTCACTTAACTTTGTAAAGCTAACCCATGTCGTATATCTCAGGAGAAAGCATCACGGCAACAACATGAAGATTTGACTGTCATGATCCGTGGATTATAAGATCGTGTTTATTGTTTTTTTTTATGTAATAATGTAACGCCCGTATTTTTTTGTACAAAGAACTTTGAGTTTTATAATTATTTTATACTTGAAATAACCCTTAGAAAGAATATTGGGAGGGTTTGTATTTCGGTGCTAGTTAGGAAAGAAAACTAAATTATTTCTGCAACTTTTGTGCCGTGAAATATTCTTCATAGTCGGTACATTTGGGTAGAGAATCATAGTTTGACGGAGTTGTTTGGAAATTTTGTCAAGTGTTTGGGGGGGGGGGGGGGGTCTACGGCAACAACAAGGAAAAGTAAAAAGAAAAATAAAAGGGTTATGACCTTGAAACCTTTTCAATCACCCTATCTCATCTACTCATTTCCACTTCAACTATTTTCAACTTCATCTCATTCGTCGATAGATTGAAGAATTCAAAACTTAAGAGATTATAGATATGGGAGCTAGATATTGGAGCTTTGTGGGTTTAAGTTCAAGATCTTCATCTTCTTTAACCATCTTTCCACCATTATTGATCTAGTTTTGGGGTTTTCTTAAAAACCCATTTGTAAGTTAATCTTAACCTTCTAATCCTTTATTTAAGTTAAAACCTTCTATTTTAACCTCATAGAACATCCCTTTTGAAGTATCTTCCATATTTTGAAAATTTGACTATTTTTGGGTATTTTGGATGATTAGAGGATTTGACTTAGGTATGTTATGTAGGGGTGAGCAGCGAAACTGGGTACCCGCCTTTGGAACCGGAACCGCTCCGGAACTGCCGGTTCCGGAACCGGAACCGATGTGACTGGTTCCGGTTCCGGTTCCTAAAATAACGGAACCGATGTGACTAGGTCCGGTTCCGGTTCTCATTTTTTTAGAACCGCTACCCGCTGGGTACCCGTCGGGACCGGTTCCGGGACCGGGTACCCGGAACCGCTGGGTACCCAGAACCGGAACCGCTGGGTACCCGGTACATTTTAATAGAAAATATCTAATATTTAATATTTATTACATATTTAATCTATGTGAAAAAATATCTAAATTAGATTAATAATTAAAATTTTAAAATTATCTAAATAAAGATTACTAGTTTAAGAAAAAATTGTTAAAGAACATTCATAAAAGGTTGACAAATTGTATATATAGTGTTAGGCCTTAAAAAAATTGTTTACTCTTAGCGATGTGGGAGCTGGCAGCACCATCTTTCAGTTTTTGATGAAAGACCTTGTCCCACATCGAAAATTTTGAGAAAATCATGCCTCATCTTTCAGTATATATAACCATCATCTCTTCCCTTTCAATTGCATCACTAGTTCACTACATTGCTTGGGTTTAGCCTTTGGCTTGAGCCCTTTTCCTTGAGCCCTTTGGCTTGAGGCTTTGTAAAAATATTAATGGATTCACTACATTGCTTGGGTTTAGCCTTTGGCTTGAGCCCTTTGGCTTGAGACTTTGTAAAAATATTAATGGAGCACCCTATTAGAGTGGTTGCACCATTTGTTTTTTTAAATATAAATGTGTTCGATTAAAGTTTGTTTATGTTCGTTTAGGTTCGTTTGTTTGTGTTCGTTTAACATTTTAACAAACAAACATAAACGACTATTTTTTAAACGAACATACACGAACACCAAAAATGCTTATGGAAGAAGTTGTTGGACATTTAAAATGTTAAAAATTAAAAAAACAATTGGTAGGCTTTGGTTGTGACCGAGATAAATTTTCAAAAGGTGGGTGTTGGTGGATCTAAAGTCTTCACCAAAGGAAGCTCAAGATTTGGGGTAAAATCTAGATTTAGCCTAAATCTAGCAAAGTTAGTTCAAGTTGCTTTGTGAAAACTATGTATATGCCAAAATATATATTTTTGAAGTAATAATGTGTTTACATGGTATTTATCAATGTGTTGAGTATTTGTCAAGTTTTCATATTTGGTAACTTTGGTTGATAAATCTTATGAAATGCTCATATTTGGATTTTTAGATATTTTGACAAGTAAATCTCATAAATATGTTCCTTTGGTGATTTATTGTACAAATGGAGTCTATTTGATGATTTATGCATTTTGGGTATATTTGGTTTTATAAACTATTTGGGAAAAATAAACGTTATCGGGTTATGAGACATTTTGGAAATATAAGGGCATGAGTTTATTTGAAAAATGATTTGACTCAACTAATGATGAGCTTTTGAGTTAATCATATCTTCGGGCTATGTGTTTGCATAAACGCCCATTAAATGCGTTCTATTGTTTTAATGACCTTTATTGATTGGTCAATTGAATAGTTGGCATTTGGCTCGTAATTGACTTAAATGAGTCTTGAGGACTTTGGTCCGATGTAAACTACTCTATAGTGAGTTTTTGAAATTATATGCATTTGAGACATATTTATTTATTAATTACATGTTTAAAGATGTTGGACATTCTTTGGAGTCATGTAGTTTAGACTGTGTTGCATTGGATCCATAGGCACGTAAGTCAGTCTTTTGGTGATGGTCGATTGGGTATCTCGGGGTTGGACCTCGGAACCCATGTTTTATGACCTTAAACTTTTCAAGTAGGCACTAGGAGGGTTGAGTCCGGAGGTGCTACCTTGGAGGTAGGTACTAGGACCTTCGCCGCTTTGAAGGGGATGCCTTGGAGGTAGTCCTAAGCGTGTCGAGCCTTGTGGTGGAATCCTGGGGATAGAGACTAAGGCGAACCGTCTCTTGAGGTGAAACTTGTTGGGAAGTCGTGGGAACCCTTGGACGTCTAGTCGCGAGGTGTTGTACGATTAACGTTGTACGGGTGGTATACTTATGTGTTTCCTCCACCCTCAACGGATACGGGTCTCCCCCGTTGTTGTCAAACATTATTTTCGGATATTGTAATATCTATATTTTATTATCGTTGGTTTCGTACGAGTAATTGCAGTTGATGGCTTTAATACTGGATCCCCTCCACATGTATTAAGGTTTGAATGATGCACCTACTTCCCTGTATTTGGTAATTAGATTTCTATCATATTTATGCTTTGCGTGAGTATGCGGTTTCCATGTTTTGGTATATTTCTATCTAAACGTTTATCACAAAGGTGGGACTTTTGGAAAAGACATCATTATACATTCTAAACTGTTACTTATGGACAATCGTGACTTAAGAAATCTTCCTTCTGTTTTATTTATTATATAGTGATGAAAACTCTTGAACTCACTAGGCGTTAGCCTAACATTTTTATTTGTCGGCATGTGCATCAGGTTTCGGTTGGAGAATAGTGTTAACGACACTGTGAAGAGTTTGAGTGCTAGTTGTGTGCTCGAGGAACGTTTAGCTTGGTGAAGTCTTCCGCATTTATGTTTGCGAATAGCAATTTGTAGTTGGGTTAAGTAACACCCGACCTTACTTAGTTTGGTGTGATTTAAGTTATTGAATGTTGGAGTAATTTTTATGTTTTTAAAGTTGAGATATTTCCATTGATGGTTTTGTAGAAGGAATTTTATCGAAGTTTTTATTTAGTTGCTATTTCCAAATTTGAGGGTGTTACAAATAACTAGTTGGGTATGGGACAGACTAGTTAACTGACTCTCGTTATTTATTTTTATAGGCTTCCGCTGTTAGTTTGAGTTTGATTAAATTTACGTTTGGTCAAGACCTTTATTGTATTTAAGGGTGATATTTCAGGTTTATTCTATATATTTAGTATTTTATGACTCATAATCCGTAATACCTTCTGGGGTCTAGGGAGAGTGTTACAGAACACAAATTCTAAGACAAAGGACCTTATTGATATTGAGTTTCATGTGACATTTTATGGTTTCAACACAATCGGTGGGTATTCTAGAAATATGATATGTTCTTGATATATATGCTAAATGACGTATAGAAGAAAATGATGCATGCACGTATGTGATTTGTTTGTAACGCCCAAAAGCCCAAAGCAACAAGTCGACCCAATAGTTTGGATTCAACTTGAAATCGTGATGGATGTTATTGGAGCCCACAATTTGGGGCTTATAAAAAGTTCATAAAATTCAATTTTCTATCCATGTGTAACAGGCTCCCCGCTTAAATTCACGTCAAACCTTCTCAGAATTCCCCATCTAATCGACAATGTGGGATTTGCCTAAGGTGTATACAAGCATTACCTCCATATGGGTCTCATCACACTTGATCAGATTTTTCCACCAATGGTACAAGGTTCAACTCTGATACCAATTGTATCAAGTTGGCCCAATGATTTCAGATTCCATTTAAAACCATGGTGGAAGTTATTAGTAGGCCACAACTTGGAGCATAAAAGGGCCTCACAAATTCAATTTCCAATTCCTATGTGATTAGTTGTTACATGTATGCTGGTCTGCATGGAGATGGCCATAAGAAGAAGACAAATGTGTCTTACTGGGAAAAGAAAATAATTTGTCGAGCAGTACACACTCGCTAGATTTTCACGACCATTATGCATAACCAATAGAGTTGGATTTATTTTTGTGATGATATATTGCACATGTATTTCGAGACATGTTTGAAATGAATGACATTATTGCATAAAACCATGATTCTTGCTAGCCTTGTCCTAACTGAAACTCTATTTAAAATTTATGCAATCTAGATTAGCAATGTGTAAAAAAACTTTGAAAAAGGTGAAGATTCGAGGATCAAGACATGTACAAGTTGAAATGCAAGTACAAATCAAGGAATTAATTACTTTGTGGTTTAACATCATTACGATATTGATATTAATTTATTTTTTGTAGTTCATGATATCATTTTTGATGCAATACAATACACTGAACGTTATTAGAGTTCAGGTCTCATTTTTGATGCAATACAATACACTGAACGTTATTAGAGTTCAGGTCGCTACACGCATCGTAGAATTGATCATTTAGATCCAGAATAAAGATTGATACAACATTTGTTTCTTAATTTACATATATAATTTTGATAAAATATTCTTGATTATTTCTTAATTTTTGATGGAGATATACAACCATCTCATCCCGAAAAAGACAATTGGTGTTTTCTTATCCGTGAATTGATTGGAGGAATTAAGAAGAAATTGTGAATAAACCAATGGTCACCTTCAACATATATAATGTGGTCCAGGGCCGGGTCGAGCCAAAATGAACGATGAAGTTGATTCGTGTGTCTAACGTATTCGTAAAAAACGGGGCCCTTCCATTATTGATCGATAGAAAATGAGTGTGTTGAGAGCAACAAATGAATCCTTAGATATTTGTTAACAAAATTGTTGGATTAAGGAGTTCCAACCATGTTATTGTTTTTGTGTGGGGATATAATCACATGGTTCAAAAATAAATAAGTATACAGATTCCATAAACCAATAGATGGATTCTACATAAAATTCTGGTTTTTAGAAATTTATTGAAATTGAAATCAATTTTATTTATCCTTTCTATTTGATTTTATAATATTTTTATTTAATGTATCTCATTTTTTCATGAATATATGTTACATCACCATTCAATATATCTTAGCTAAGATAAACGATATTTATAAAGGTGGCTTGGTCTTAGCGGCTGTTTGACAGTTGCTGAATGATTAAGAGGCTTTTATTATATAGTGCAAAATGAAATTTGGTTGTTTGATAATTGTTTAGAATGAAATTAAGATGCTGAATGGTTAAGGGAGACCCAGGATGCTAAATAATTCAGAGAGTTTTAGAATCATTAAGAGGCCGACATTTTTTTGCCAAACATAATTTACCTCTTAGCGATTCAGAGGTTGCCTCTTAATGGAACTAATAAGAGATAAACAAACAGCCCCTTGGTTAAGGCCAAACCACCTTTATGAATATCATTTATCAATGTTCTCATTACTTTTTATGAGAAAATGAAGTAAAAATCATATTCATTATTACTATCATTAGAAAGAAAGACATGGTCTTTATAGATTAAGATCATAAGGAAGAGGAGAACACTTGTACTGATTGAGAAACTCAAAACTGTAAAAAAAAATTACAAATTTCAATCTCTCAAGTGCTAATGCTAACCATTTTTCATATGTTTATCTTAATATTTTTGTGATGTCTGATGCCTAAAACCCCAAGTGTGTTCATAGAATGGAAGCAAAAAAGTCCCAACACAAAACGAATGCTATAATCAAGATTTTCAAGCCTACCGATGATACAGCCATGCATAATTATATGGGGACGGTCGTGCCAGATTTTCAAAAACTTTTTTTCACATCCGTGGAGCGAGAATAGACGTCCCCTAAAATCAAAAAGTGATTCCTGTTTTTACCACTTCGTTATTTCGTATCATTTTTCAACATTTTGTTCTTGATAAAAAAGAGTTCACAAATAAAGTCAATATCATCGGATATTGACGGGTGTTGAGCCCGACAAATAAAATATTATTCTATTACCTCGTATTACAACATAAATTGCAATAGTAGCAAGTAAGGTCGATTTCACAGGGATTGAATGTGAACGGGTGAGTATCGATACGCACCGATACACCGTAATAACTAGGGTTTTTATGTAATGAAATAAGAGTTTTAAGGAAAAAGGAGAAGATTTGAACTTCAGGGGTTGTTTTGAAGCAGATGGGAAGGGGGTATAAATACCCACAATGATTGGCAAAACCCTATTCTCTTTTCATTTGGTGCAAATTGGAGGCTGATACACACAGAGCAAGAGTGTGAGAAGGTGATTGTGCGATTGAGAAGAAATCAAGAGGTTGTTGATTGCGGATAGCTAATTCATCAAATTCTTCAAGGTAAACTTCCAATCTTAATCCCTTTCATCACTTATCAGATGGGTCTTTGTTGAGTAATATTGATTTTGAGACTTTTGGGATTTTAGAGTGAGTTTTGATGAAAGAAATGTTTAAGGATGTTTTAATCTTGGTTATAGATGTTTATTGTTCTCATCTACCGTTTTTGAAAGCCTAAAATGGATTAGAACTGTTAAGATGAAGCGATTAGATGGATGGTGTTCGACCAAAACCCTGTGTATCCAGGAATCGCCCAGACCTGGGTGAAGTTTCCGGACAGGTCTTTGTCCGGGTGTTGCTTCCGGACAGGCTGTGTCCGGATAGTGTTTTCCGGAAAGAGGTGTCTGGACAGTGTTTTCCGGATAGAGGTGTCCGGACAGTGTTTCCGGGTAGAATCCGAAAAGTGGGTTTTCCGGGCAGTGGGTCCAGATAGTTGATGTCTGGAAATGGGGGATCCGGATATATGTATCCGGAAATGGAATTCGGATGAGTTATCCGGAAATGTGCTTTCGGACTCTGTTGGTTTGAGCTTTCGAGCTTTTGCAAGGTGAGTTAAAAGGGGGGGGGGGGTTAAGAGAGAGAGGGTTGAGAGTAAATCTCAAGGTTTGATCGGGTGACTTATCACTCTCGTTTATTATCGTAGGTGTTCAATTTAGATATCAGAAGTGTAAGTGAGAAGATTTAAGCAAGGACAACATGTGAGTCTTTCTAACTGAAAATGTGTTGACTCAAGTACTATTTTAAACACATGAGATGTTATGAAACTGCATGTTTTATCTTTTATATGAAACTGCATGTTTTGCTATATTTGAGAAAGTTGAGATATTATGTATGCATACATTTGGAAGTGGACATGTTATGGCTAAGTTGGGGGGTGTGTCCCGCCTGTGCTCATACCGGGGGGTGTGTCCTGTTTATGCCATGGAGAGTGTGTTCCAGTTAAGGCAGTGTGAGACTGACACGTTGTCACAGTGTGCATGATTTCAGTGTGCCATTTACATGTGTAGTTCTTGTGTTTGAAAGTTTCAATGTTTTAAAGTTGAGAATTTGTTTATAAATGCTTATAAACTGTCTACAATGTTTATGTGGCGTGAATGTTTGTTTCTAGAGGGAACTCACTAGATCTTATGGTGTAACCCTCGTTTTTTTTCCAAAAACTAAACCACTTTCAGGTAAGCACTTAGTAGAAGGCTCTAGTAAGGGCAAAGAGAAAGCGTGTGCGTGAAGCTTTGGACTAGAAGGAAGCCGTTATATTTAGCATGTCAAGCATAGTCTTTAGAAATCTCAGCTGTGTAATGGGTTGTTTCCGCAAACCTTGTTATGTACTCGTATGTTTATGATAGTATTTTGGAGTCGTTTCGGCGAGTTGCTTAATTCATGTTGTTTAAGCTTTATTCTTTGAGTTGGGTTGTTACAGATGGTATCAAAGCCATATTTTAAGGGATTTAGGCGACCAGATGAGCCTAAACTTAAACTGTGGAGTAGAGGGGAACACAATTGAGATATAGGAGGCTTTTAGGAAAGGTCGCTATTAGTGCTCTAATGATAGGGTAGTGGGGACCGTCATGTAAGGTAAATTTGAAATTACATGTGGCCAATGTAATCGCGAATTTACAGGTACATGGGTGTGCTCAATTGCTCTTGTTGAGAAGATCGATGGGTGTGGTAGATGTACTAAGTTTTGACCTTGCAAGGATAACAAAGAGTGGATATGTTGTGAGAGATATCTCATGAGGTTCGAAGGTGTTGAATGACTGATTAAGAGTAAACTCCTAGTTTCTAGTGAGTCCTCATTCTTGGAGTTGATGTGACGATCATTTCGGACAGGAGAAGAGGATTGGATTAGGGTCTTGAAAGCTTTAACTCAAGATCGGGTGGAGGAAGTGAGCCTATGACTCTCCAATCAAACAGTAGAGTGGCAAGGATGTTGGAGAGAATATATCGGGATTGGATTGAATTATTAGAAGAGTAGAATGTGAAGAAAATTGGTGGTTTACTGACCTATAGCCTGTAGGGGTCAAAGATTGGAACCGTATGAATTGTAAATCATTGCTTAAGACGAGAACTGTGTGTGTGTGGTGGTCAAATAGATAGGCTGTGAAACACCTGTACAGCAAGTTGTCGCAAGGACGAGAGAGTGATCGCTGGTCAAAGATAGAGTGCCAATGATGAGTTGTGTGGGTACAACAGTTGACCTTGTTAGAGTGAATAGCCTTCAATTGCAAGATGAGTTTCATGCATTGTGTCTTTATATGTGTTACATGAGCTCTTTCATGATTAAAAGTAAATGCGTAAGTAACTAATTTCTTGTTTGGAAATGAGTCGACGCGTGCAAGTGTGTGTTTAAAGAAAAAGACAGAACTATTTGCATTGCACGATAAATTTTTTGAACTTAGTGATTTGCGAATTATATCTCTATTTTTCATGTTGAGATAATCTTCGTTGCGAAAATCATGAAAGCGTTTGACTGCAAAGCTTTTATAATCAAAATGAGTATTGACACGTTGATATCATATAAATAAGTGTGGGAGCCGACTGATTTACTTCGTGTAAGTGATTTCGTTTAGAACTTTTCTAGTCGTATGGGAAAGGTTTCAATCAATAGGTTTCTGTTGTAACGACATTTTTTTGGTTGATTAAGGTTGTGTTTTACCGAAAAGTTACGTGCGAACGATTCTCGAGATCGTTGTGCATGACATTAAAGTTATGAGAGTATTGAGTCACATGTACTCGAGTTGTTTTCAGGTGTTGTACTTTTTGAATGTTCAAATGAGTGAAAATATTTAAATTATAGTGTCGTCATGCATGAAGGCTATGAACTCACTAGGTCGTAGAGGTTATTGAATTTAAAGATAAGGAAGGGTTTCGAGAGTGGAGATGTGTCGGTCAAGCCGGTGGCGGATGATTTGTGATCTTGGTATTCTTATTAAGGAAGAGAGGTGAATAGTGGAAGTGTCAGAAATAGACTTTGGTATTGTTTGTATTATGGTAACTTGTACTCTTGTTCGGTAACTTGAGATGCGGTTGTCGGTGGACGGTTGTGTCTGGGGGAAGGACTTGAAGTCGTCAAGGTATTGATCTTAGTAACTCGTTTTATGTAGCGTTGAGACGCATCAATGAAATATTGTCGGCATTGAGCTTGAGAATTTAGGCGTGGCTTTATAATTTTGACCTCGCGCCAAGTAAGTCTTGAATTTTCTTCAAGTGAGGACGGAGGGGTATAAAGTTAATTATGATACGTTGGAAGAAGTAGGCTCCGTTAGGAACCCTTGTTGTCAGGAAGGTTATGGAAGCATCATCATGTCGTCTATTGATGTTGAAGTCAACAATTGTTTAAGATATCTGAAGCTGAAGGCATTGTCAAGAGGTTTAAAGTTTAGAAAATCACCCTGGTGTGTGTAGGTGTAGGAGGTCATTCGGGAAAGATGTATAACTTCCATGACACAATGAACCAACAAGGAACGAGTATTTTTCAATAAATTAGGAAATCGTGAGTTGTGGTTCATCTAGATTTGGGGAAAGACAAAGTCGTGAGATAGACTTGGTTACTTATGCAGGTGAATATGAAGGCAAGATTGATTATTTGTACAAATGACCTTGAGAACCTTGTCTGCGGTGTGATGTTGTAGGTGGAAGTTGTGTGGATAAGTTAGTGGCATCTTTTTCCAAGGTAGACGTGCAAGTCAGTGGTACGGTAATGTGTTGTTAAAGGAGGATAAACACAAATGGAAGTCCTTCTCGGATATTTCGGGTGAGTTATACTAAGCGTCAAGCATGCTGTTGGGATGCAAGGATTGTAAGTTGGCGTTATGATATTGCTATTCTCAGAATAAAAAGGTGGAGTGGTAGTTGGTGGTTACCCAAAAAGGGTCCATGTGCTTTTGGTCGCGTGAGTCGTTGAGTGAGTTTATTTTAGGATTGTTGGAAGATTGATGAAGATGTTGGATTGATTAGTTTACAATGTGGTGTAATAGATATGGTATCTTTGGGGAATGTGAATTGTTCCTTGCGTACGAAGGAATTCCCTGAGAAGGTAACGGTTTGGGGGACAAGAAGTGTGTGGTGGCTTCGAACATTGGGTGTTGTTTCGGGAATACTTCGTTGTTTTTTTTCTCAGGTGAGAATGGTGGTGAAACCGTTTGGTTAGGCATAGCCATGCATATGTGCTATCGGCGCGTTTGGTGTGATTGGAAAATAGAGTGGGATATGTTCCATACTAGCTGGAGGTGGTAGAGATGGTATGTTGAAATAAGTGAGTAAGTTGGAATTGTGAAGTTTGGTAAGGGGCACCAGAATTGTGGAGCAATGTTTGCAGATTGTTATTATCGAGTACGTGAACTCCTGGTGGGAGCGTGGGAAAGAGGGTTTGTGTGTGTGTAGTGGTTCAATCCTTCAAGGTTCAAGAAGAAACTAGCTTGTGTGGTTGGTCGAAAGCATGCATCTACTAGTGAGCGGTTCTTCGGAGGCATGAGCGATGTTTCGAGAAGATATTGGGAAAGGTAGTGAAAAGTGGTGCTCGGAATGGAGGACCGTTGGTTTAGGCATGATATTGTCGTTCAAAAGGTTCCAAGTGTGTTTGTCGTACAGTGTTAAGCCATGTGAGTAGTTATACGGGAACTTAGTCACTCATTCATGTTGAGCGGATGAAACTTGAATTTATTTCATATTTGATTGGTCGGTTGTTGGATGCAGTGAGGATTTGAATGTTCCTTAAGGAGTGGTTCATCGTGGATTAGCGGATACTTCAGATGATGGATTGTGGAGGTTTCCTACCGTTAGCTATGTATAAGTGTGGGGTGACGACGTGGTGAGAGTGCGTAATTTAGTCAACATTGATAAGTTGTGGTCAATACGATTCGGGAAAGAAGGTACTACCTGAGTTAGACGTATGTTGGTTGGGGGGAAGTGATCTTGGAATTGAATGTTATCCGGTGAAGAAACTTCTAACTGTGAGATTATTGGGATATTCAAGGTTGACTTTGTGCTAAGTTGGCAAGTTGAGTGGTTATATTTTGTCAAAGATTCATGTTCTTGTGGCGGGAAATGCAGCAAATTTCCTTCTTTTAAGAAAGTGGAGTTGTTCGAGAAAACCTTGATTAGACGCGTTTTAAAACCGTGAGTCCAGGTGTGTCGACAAAGTGGACAATATCTGGTACGATTGGCCTGGGTTGTTACAGTGCAGTCGATCAGAGACGTTGCGAGTATGTTATACGAAATAACCAGACGTAAGAAAGTAGTGGTTAACCGAAGGGCGGTTCCGAAGGATTGGGGGCGACTATGATTTCAATCAGAATGGTTTGGGCAGCTGGGTGGAGCTAAGTTGATTAGGCTGAAAAGCGTGAGTCTTGTGAATCTCAAGTTGGGGGACAACTTGATGCGGAAGACATCCCTATAGAATGGGGTGGTGCGTCCGAGAAAAAGGTGAAGTTGGGCCATATTGTGGGTCCGTTGCAATTATTGAATGAGTTGGAGATTTGGTGTGTAAATTGGTTGTACCTGATAGGGGTGAGCATCGGAACTGGGTACCCGTCTTTGGAACCGGAACCACTCCGGAACTGCCGGTTCCAGAACCGGAACCGATGTGATTGGTTCCGGTTCCTAAAATACGGAACCAATTAGGACTGGTTCCGGTTCTGGTTCTCATTTTTTTGGACCGTTACCCGCTGGTTACCCGCCGGGACCGGGTACCCAGACCCGTTGGGTACCCTAAACCGGAACCGACGAGTACCCACTATTTTTCAATAAAATATATTTATATATTTAAATATTTAATGATGTGTTATTGGTTTTGTTAGGTGTTTTATTCGTTTTGATCCAAATGTTTTATTTGTTAGGTCTTGACGTAAGGATGTTATGTATTATGTAAGTCGTTTTGTTGATGTCAAGACTCAATACGCCGGAGTTTCTAATTTATTTATGTAATGATTAGTTTTTATATGATTATTTTTCACCATTTGTTGTGTTTATTTCTTTAAGTTGGTACTTTGTAGTTTGCAATATACTTAAAATTACATTTTTATTGTATGAAATGTTAAAAATAAATTTAAAAAAAATTGATAGCGGGCGGTTCCGGGACTGGTTCCAAAATATAGAGAATCGATGTAAGCGGTTCCGGTTTCGGTTCCTTTATTCTAGGAACCGCCGGTTCCGGTTCTGGTTCCATGATGTTTAGCCGGGTACCCGGTTATGCTCACCCCTAGTACCTGATGAGATTATGGGGAAGTCATAATGTGTATCACGTCTCTATATTTGAGGATGCTTGTTGGAAGTTGATATGGCGATACTTTAACAAAGGATACGGGTGGATGGGAAGTGAAACTTTGTCGTAGGGTTGGAGACAATCTTTGACCGTAAGTCAAGTCAAGGAGTTGAGAAACAAGGAATTTGATCGTGTGGAGATTCAATAGTAATTCCAAAGGACAAGAGGTAAAATCGTATGAACTTTAGGGTTTTATAAAACGATTTCTTTTGATGAAATCGACATGTTTTTGTGTTCAGTTCGGAAGAAAAGTTCAAGAATAGCTTTGAAGAAATCATTTTCAACTTCACAAACACAAAGAATAATTTATTGGATGCGTAAGCAGAGGAACAAAGGATTCTTGAAAAAGTTGTGCATATATGCAGTTGATGTAATAACCCAGTTTAGAAGTTAAGATATTAATTTAAATTAATGTGGCTAAAGTGTGAAAAGGGAAAGTTGTTGGGTCACTTAGATTTGAAGATGACCTCAGTCTCTCAATTTCACAGTTCATACCTAGAATAATTTTTAGGTTCTTTACAAGCAGTTTAATTGTATAAAAATGTTCGGTGAAGTCGAAGATCAACCGAAGAAACAAAGTAGAAGTATATCTTCAAAGCGGATTGAAGATAGAATTCTCAACCAAAGATTAAGCTGCTACTTGAAGACTTTTCCTAAAGTCTTAGCCAGGTCACTTGAAGATTTTGAAGAAGCAAAATTTTGAAGAAGATGAAATGTTAGGCAAGATTTTGAAGAAGCAAAATTTTGAAGAAGATGAAATGTTAGGCAAGATTTTGAAGAAGCAAAACTTTGAAGAAGATCAAAATCTTGAAGACAATATCTTCGGCAAGATCTTTGAAGAGGATAACATGTTAGGCAAAATACATGTTAGGAACATCTTCGGCAAAGAAGTCTTCGGCAAAGAAATTTTAGCAGGTATATTAACTTTATCTGCAGAATATATTCAGGATATCTTGCATTGACAGAGACATCATCCTAAGATCAGAAAAAGGTTCTTTGGACTTCTTATCTTCTTCAAGAAACATCAGCTTCAACAAGCAGGTCAACGCTTGAAGACAAAAGTGAAAAGACAAAATCACTTTTCAGAAGACTGCTTCCGTTCTGCCTTCCAAGCCCTCCTTGACAAGTGTCCATTGCATTTATTGCATGAGGCACTATAAAAGAAGATCATCTTCATCCTTGCAACTCACCAGTTTACAAACTCTCTCAAGCTTTCAAGTGCTGGCGCATTACTCTCTCTCAGAAGTTCATTTGTTTTCTAAGTGTTTTACAACTGTTCTTATTCTCTGTGTGACTTTGTGTTAGATTGTTTAAGCAGATTTTATCTGTTTTGTTCCGCAACAATCTTTAAGTTTTCTATGCGTAATTCTTGATTTTAAATCAATAACGAATTAATTAAGTGAAAAATTTTGTGTATTGTATTCAACCCCCCTTCTACAATACTTGTTTACCATTGCTAATCCATAGCTGGGACCAACAAGTGGTATCAGAGCAGGTCAGTTTAATCTAATAAACTTGATCTGATCTGCAATGGCTTCATCTTCTACCTTGAACAATGTTTCTTCTCAAAACTCTACTGCTAATGCTGGATCATACGACAATGGCTCCATAGCCAAACCTCCAAAGTTTAACCCCAATAACTTCTCTTTGTGGAAAAGTCGTATGATGCTCTTTCTAGAAGGAGTTGACAACAGATATCCTACTATACTCCATGAAGGACCTATTGTCCCAAGAGTTTGGGATCGTTATAATGCCAAAAATAAAGATGAGGATGGTGACGATTCTTCTTCTGATGAGGAAGAACGAACACCAGCTACTGGGAGATACATTGTAAAGGACCCCAGTAAGTACACTGATGAAGACAAGCGTCTTGTAGCTCTTGACACTAAAGTCAGAGCCATCATTGCCCTCTCTTTGCCCGATGAAGTTTATCACTCTCTTGTAAACTTTTCTACTTCTAAAGAAATGTGGTCTACTCTGTGTGTTCTTTATGAAGGAACTTCTGAAGTGAAAAAGAGCAGAAAAATTGCTCTTGTTAGAAAATATGAACTGTTTGCTCATGAAAAAGGAGAATCGCTTTCTGACTACTATAACCGTTTTAACAGCCTGCTTAATGATCTTAAGCTGTTGGGTCGCATTTATGACAATGAGGAAGTCTTATGCAAATTTATGGATTGTCTTCCTGAGTTCTGGGAAAACATCTGCACATGCATTAAGACAACCAAGGATCTTGATCATATGCCTCTCACAGCTCTTTATGGTACTCTCTTTAACTTTGAGCAAACCAAGCTCCAAAGGAAGTCTGTCATTAAAGATATCAAAAGCTCTTCCCTAGCTCTTGTGAGTGACTCTTCCAAAAGATCTGCGTGCATTCCTAGAATTACATATCCCTCTGATTCTGACCATGATAGTCAGGAAGATACCAATGATCATTCGGAGGCATATCTTAGTGATGCTGATGATGAAGGTGAGGAAACCCCCGTTGACCAACTGATAGATGGCATAGCCATGCTGGCAGGTTACTCTAAACCTAGATCCCGTTTCTCTTCTAGTAAATCTAAATTTTCTAGAAAATCTTCTCAAAATTTCCCCAAGCACTCTTCAACTGATAAATCAAATGAGGAATGCTTTAAATGTGGGAAGAAAGGTCACTTTGCCTCTGAATGCAGAAGCAAGCTTTCTGAAAAATCAAAGAACTCTTTATCCAGTCGTCCCTTTTCAAAATCTAACAGATCCAGACTCGATTCAAATCACTCCTCTTCTCAAAGATCTGGCCAACCTGGTTCCTCTGTGAACTCTGACCGTGCTGAAAAGTACAAGGCTAAATACAAAAGAGAAAAGGAGAGAAATGAACTTCTTTCCAAAAAGGGAACGGGTCTGCTGGCTGAGTATCATGACTTGGTAGATGAACCCACATCTGACAGTGATAAGGACATGGCCAATATTTGTTTCATGGCAAAGATTGATGACATCAATGACTGTGAGGAAACTCCTTCCACTCTTGCTCTAGTCTCGACAGGATGCTCTTCCTCATCCACTCAGGTACATCCCTTTCACTCTCTTACTGATGCTGAAAAGATTGAAGCATTTGACTCTTTAACTGTTGACTTCCATGATGCTAAAGATGCTAAGAAAAAGGCAAATGCTCAGATAAAATCTCTTTCCTCTCAACTTCAAATCTGTCTTTCTCAACTAAAACATTTTGACAAAATCAAAGCTGAGCTTGAAGATCTGAAAACCATAAACTTCACACTTGCTAAAGAGAAAAATAAGTTGTTCAAAAGACTTAAAGAGGAACAAGAAACTGTGAAAAAATGGACTAACTCTTCTAAAAATTTAGAAAAGATTTTTAAAGACCAAATGAACTGTGGTGACAAATCTGGTCTTGGCTTTGGCAAAATGGACATTGACTCTTCCTCAACTGTTCATGCTTCTACTTCCCTTGTGCCTCCTCCACTCAATGAGTCCTCTGAACTCCACTCAAGTGATACTCATTCAATGAACTCTGTTGATCCTTCTGAAGCCTTAAAGCTTGGGATGTTCATAAAAGCTAAAGGTGATGCCTCAACTTCTGAAGTTGAAGAAGCCCAAGGATCTAATGACCCTCCTCAACCTGTTCATGAGCTGATGAAATCCCTACACATAGATGAAGCCTCTTCCTCTGAACCTAAGCCTTCAAAGATCCTAAAGAGAGAACCTCAACCTCTTCAAAACAGATTTTCCACTTCTGACAAAGGAAAATCAGTCGTCGAGTTCCATCCCAAAAGAAAAACTCCAAAGAAACATTCTGGTAACTCTTCCATCTTTCCCATTCCTCGATCCGTGCTTTTGAAAAAGTCAGATTCCAAAGAATCCTGTCACTCACCAACCCTCATACCTTACAAAGGAATCCTAGGAACCACACCTCTTGGCTCATCCTCTTCGGCCAAGATCATAAAAATCAATGCGAAAGGTCAAAACAAGGACAGTGGTAATAATGTCAAAAAGGTTTTTATCTATAGAAAATGCTATAACTGTGGTGACACTTTTCATATGGCTAAAGATTGTCCTCTTGAGAGAATGGACAGGAACTCATCTAAAGATCTCTCTGTTTCTTCTTCTCACCCAAAAGGACCCACATCCAAATGGGTACCAAAGAACTAATTCTTCTGTGACTGCAGGTTTATGGACATCAACAGATCTGGTATCTGGATAGTGGATGTTCACGTCATATGACTGGAAACATATATCTTCTTATTAACTTCGTGTCGGCTAAAGGTCCATCTGTTATCTTTGGCGATAATTCTCGTGGCAGCACTAAAGGCTACGGAACTCTCTCCAATGGTTCTGTCACCTTTAATAAAGTAGCGTACGTTGAAGGCTTGATGCACAACCTCTTGAGCATAAGCCAGCTGTGTGATCTCGTTTATAAAGTAATCTTTGAACTATCCATTTGCACGGTGGTTGACAAAGACATGAAAGCTGTACTTTCCGGGTACCGAAAAGAAAATGTCTATGTTATAGACATGGGACAGAGTTCATCTTCTGAAACAAACATCTGCTTTGTCTCTGAAAACTCTGCTAAAATCAGTTGGCTTTGGCACAAGCGTCTCTCTCACCTCAACTTCAAAACCTTGAACTCTCTCTCATCTAAAGAGCTCGTATCTGGAATGCCAAAGCTGACCTTTGTGAAAGAAAAGCTGTGTGCTGCTTGTGAGAAGGGAAAGCTCACAAAATCTTCATTCAAGTCCAAGCAATGCTTCTCCATTTCTCAACCTCTTCAGATGCTGCACATGGATCTGTGTGGACCAGTCAGCACTCCAAGCCTTGGTGGAAGAAGGTACATTCTTGTTATTATTGATGAATTTACACGCTATACTTGGGTATTTTTTCTCAGGTACAAAAGTGATGCTTCTGAAGAAATCATAAAGTTCATCAAAAGATCTGAAGTGATGAATGGGCAGCTGGTGAGATCTGTGAGAAGTGACAACGGCACTGAATTCAAAAACAGTGTGTTGGATGACTTCTTCAATGAAAAGGGCATATCTCAGAACTTTTCGGCTGTTCGGACTCCACAACAAAATGGTGTGGTAGAGAGAAAGAACAGGACGCTGTGTGAAGCTGCCAGATCCATGCTGAGTGAATCTCACCTACCGACCTACTTTTGGGCTGAAGCAATTAATACTGCATGCTTTACCCAGAATAGGTCCATCATTGTAAAAAGGCATAATAAGACTCCCTATGAAGTCTTTTATGGTAGAAAACCAAACATCAGTTTTCTTCATGTCTTTGGGTGTGTCTGCTACATTTTGAATGACAGAGAAAACTTGGGGAAGTTTGATCCTAAAGCAGATGAAGGCATCTTCATGGGTTATTCTCTCACCTCCAAAGCATACAGGGTCTACAACCTTCGGAGAAAATGTATTGATGAATCAATACATGTCAAGTTTGATGACCTCAAGGTATCATCTCTCTCCTCAGATGATGATGAATTAAATAGTTGGATCACCTCTTGCATTGGTGATGCTTCTCCTTCTCCACCTAACCCAACTATTCCCATACCTTCTCCTCAAAATCCTACCTCTCAAGATAATAATCCTTCCTCATCCTCACACCCTTCTTCAAACCAAGAAGAAAATCCTCTGCCAATCCAAACGTCCCAAAACCAAAATTCTCTTCAAAACACCACTCTCTCTCGTCCCTCAAATATTCCTTCTTCATCAAATCCACCCCATACTTCTTCATTCAATCCCCCTGAAGATCTACCCTCCACCTCTCATCCACAACCTTCCTATCCCCCAGCCTTGCCTCCTGCTATAAAATGGACCAAGGATCATCTAATCAATCAAATAATTGGTGATCAACAGGCTGGTGTCCAAACCAGAAGAGGAGTAGGCAATATCTGTCTCTATGTAAACTTTTTGTCTCTTATAGAGCCAAAGAAGGTTGAAGAAGCTCTAGCTGATCCATGTTGGATCACTGCCATGCAAGAAGAACTCTCTCAGTTTGAAAGGAACAAGGTCTGGAGATTGGTTCCTCGTCCTTCCAGAAAAACAATTATCGGAACCAAGTGGATCTTCAGAAACAAGATGGATGAAGAAGGCACTGTCATCAGAAATAAAGCCAGACTGGTTGCTCAAGGGTACAGGCAAGAAGAAGGAATTGACTATGATGAAACATTTGCTCCAGTTGCTAGACTTGAAGCAATCAGAATCTTCCTTGCTCATGCTGCATACAAGAACTTTAGAGTCTTCCAGATGGATGTCAAGAGTGCCTTCCTAAATGGAGAGCTTGCTGAAGAAGTTTATGTGAAACAACCTCCTGGATTTGAAGATCCCTCTCATCCTGACTATGTGTACAGATTGGATAAGGATCTCTATGGCCTTAAACAAGCCCCTCGTGCCTGGTATGACACTCTAGCTGACTTTCTTCTGAAGAACAACTATACTCGAGGTAAGATTGACAACACTCTTTTCATCAAGCAAAAATCAGGTAATCTTATTCTTGTTCAAGTTTATGTGGATGACATCATTTTTGGTGCCACCAATGAATCACTGTGTGATGAGTTTGCCTCTCTCATGATGAGCCAATATGAGATGAGCATGATGGGGGAGCTAACATTTTTCTTGGGTCTCCAAGTAAAACAATCTTCTGAAGGTATCTTTATAAACCAAAGCAAATACATTCGTGATCTTTTGAAAAAGTTTCAATTTGATACCTGCTCTCCCATGAAAACTCCTATGGCACCACCTCTAAAACTTGATGCTGATCCTAATGGTGTGTCTGTTGATGTCACCAAGTTTAGAGGAATGATTGGGTCACTTCTTTATCTTACTGCTAGTAGACCTGATATTATGTTTGCTACTTGCCTGTGTGCGCGTTACCAAGCCAATCCTAAGGAATCTCACTTGGCTGCGGTTAAACGCATCTTTCGGTATCTGAAAGGTACCATGAATCTGGGTCTTTGGTATCCCAAAGACTCAGGTTTTGATCTAATGGGTTATTCAGATTCTGACTTTGCAGGATCAAAGATTGATAGAAAGAGCACTACTGGAAGCTGCCAACTCCTTGGTGGTAAACTTGTTAGTTGGTCTAGCAAGAAGCAGCACTCAGTCTCCACCTCCACGGCTGAAGCTGAATATGTTGCGGCTGGTAGCTGTTGTGCTCAAATACTGTGGATGAAGAATCAACTGAGGGACTACAATCAGATCTATTCTCAAGTCCCAATACTGTGTGACAACTCCAGTGCAATTGCCATTGCAAACAATCCTGTGCTTCACTCCAGATCCAAGCACATTGATATTCGGTATCACTTCATAAGAGATCACATCTCCAAAGGTGATATTGAACTGCATTTCATCCCCACCGATCTTCAACTAGCGGATCTCTTCACAAAGCCTCTTGAAGAACCTCGGTTCAAGTTTCTCTTAGGAGAACTTGGTATGTTAAACTTAGATATATAGTTTGGTTAAAAATCAAAAAAAAATCAAAAAAAAAAATATATATATATATATATAATAAATTTTTTTTATCAGTTCGATTTTTCAAGTACTGATATTCTATCAGTTACAAGCAGAGTCAACCTCCTTTCCCATCTAACCCTCATTTTCTATTTTTACCATATCTCTCTCACCAAACTAACACACCTTTTTACCTCTCTCAATCCAAGTCACTCTCCATCATAACCATCCATCTCTTTACCTATCTATTTTTACTTTTAATCCACACCCTCCTTTTTCATCTAAACAAAAACAACCTACCCTCAACCCTTACCCTATACAAACACAACCTTTTTTTTTACCCTCTCCTATAAATATCTAGCCATACCATATTCCTAAAACATATCTCCCAAAACCTAGCCATACCATATTTTTCTCCTACCTTCTCGTTCGGCAAATCAAATTTTTTTGACCATTTTGCCGAACCCACATTGCCGCACCAAACAACCCCTTCGGCGGTCTCCTTGCTGCACCCACCCTGCCGCACCCCCTTGCCGAAACCCCCTTCCCGCTACCCCCTTCCCGACCCCCCCCCCCCTCCCGCTACCCCCTTCCCGAACGCCCCCCCCGGCTACCCGCTTCCCGACCCCCCCCTTCCCGAACCCCCCCCGGCTACCCCCTTCCCGACCCCCCCTTCCCGACCCCCCCCCCCTTCCCGCTACCCCCTTCCCGACCCCCCCCCTTCCCGCTACCCCCTTCCCGAACCCCCCCCCCTTCCCGAACCCCCCCCCCCCCCCGACGCTACCCCTTCCCGAACCCCCCCCCTTCCCGAAACCCCCCCCCCCCCCCGGCTACCCCTTCCCGAACCCCCCCCCCCGGCTACCCCTTCCCGAACCCCCCCCCCCCCCCCCCCCCCCCGCCGCCACCCCCTTCCCGACCCCCCCCCCCCCCCCGGCTACCCCTTTCCTAAACCCTTCACACCAATTTTTTAATTCAAAATTCTCTTACATTCTCTCTCCTACTTTTTCCCTACTCCCCATACCTTTCTCCCAATTACCTAAACACTCAACCTTTTCCTACCCCCTCTACCTCTCCTACCTTTCCTTTCATCTTATTACCCATCATACCTTTTCTTACCTCTACCCTCTCTTACTTCCTATAAATACACCTCCTTCCTTCTCATTTCTTCAAATCTCCACTTCTTCAAATTTCTCTCATGTCTACCTCTTCTCCCAATCCTAACCCCAAATCTTCAAAATTCATCATTCCCACATGCTATGAAGATCTTGTCTTCAGGACTTGCAATCATATTGCAAGATTTGAAAATGATCCAGACTATCCCGATCACTTACCCATTTCTCACTTTCTTCAACAAACCCCTCTACTTTATGCCTTCTCCAAATCTCTCAAAATGAGCAAAAAGCTACTTGGCAATTTTTGGTTAACTTGCTCTGTGCATGATGGTGAACCCAAAACCATTTCCGCGTGCATTCTTTCGGACACCGGTGATCATGATCTTACCTTTGATGTGGAAGATGTCCGTGCCGCTCTTCATCTTGACAGTTACGATTCGTATGCACCTTTTCCGCTTAACAACGAACATGAAGATGTGGTACAAGCCATGAACTACACCGTCGATGCAAAGTACAAAAGCCCTAGCACTTTCCTGCGCAAATACATGGGTGGGGTATGGCATTTCTTCTTCACTCATATTATTTTCTGCTTAAGTCGCAAAACTGGAGGTCATGATCAATCCCCCTCCTATATCACCAATCTTGCTCATGCCATTATGTTTCAAAGAAAAATAGATTTTGCACGCTATTTTTTTGATGAAATTGTTGAAGTTGTGACTCCTCCAAAAAGGCCACATGTTGCCTACCCCAGGTTCCTCTCCATCATCATTGAACATAAATTGGGTAAATTACTTGATCTTGATCGCAAGTCGGCAAACCCAAAGTTCACCTATGATTTTCTTGCACCTACCATCACGAAGGCAATTCTTCAACGTCCACCAAAGGCATCGGACAATGGTCTTCTTCCAGGTATGATTTCTATCCTTAACTCTCCCAATCTACAATGGGGGGATAATCCGGACACTCCACCTTCTCAACTGTCCGTAAATCCCTCCAATGTAGTGGACCCTCCTCCCTCTTCCCGAGTGATACCGGCGAGCACTTCAAAACAATCTAAGGCTTCCGGTACCTCCGCAGTCTCTTCCATGACTTTGCCGCCGACCAAACCTTCGGCGGCTTCCCCAGTCATAAAACCCTCTTCAAAGCGGAGGCACTCCAAATCCCCTCCTGAGTCTTCCCTGAAAAGACTTAGGACATCCTTAAGGGCCAAACCACACCGTCCAGCTACCGATTCTCGAAAATCGGGAACTGTTGAAAAAGTCCCTACAGGGCCCAGGGAACCTGCTAACCTCTTAGCTAGCTCCTCCGTCTCCTCCCAACAGGTTGCGGTTGAAAATTTGGGGACCCACACTGCTCCTTCTTCTACCAACTTATTGGTGGTTGAAGATGACTTGGGTCTCTCTCCAGCCCAAGGTACTGCTTTCTCACTGCACGGCCTATCACCCGATCGCTCTGCGATCGATGTTTCTGCACGACCCCCTACGGGTCCTACATGTTTACTTGACTTTCAAGAGTCTCCAGTTGATCCTCCTTCTCACTCAGCAACTGCCACCGAAGAAGTTAAGTTGTCTTCTTCCAAAGACAACTCATATGAGCATTCAAGCTCTAATGTTGCTGGTTCATCCACCACTCTACCACTCTCTGGGGATCCTGCAGACGATCCTATCCTTAATATGCTGGTGGTGTCATCCTCTCCTTCATCTTCAAGGTCTTCGTCTGCTCGTCGTCCTCCACTTATTGGAGCCTCAACCACCAGATATGTAGCACGCAAACTTGACTCCATCCAGGATTCCATCTCAAGCTTACAATCTCAGGTTCAGTCTCTCCTAGCCTCAAATGCCAGTCTCACTCTATCCATGACTGCCATGCAAGCTGCCTCAGATACTCGTGACCAAGATGTTCATAGGCTCCAATCTGAACTTCAAAGCCAAAAGGACATCAACTCTCAGCTCCTCAGTTCTCTTACATCTCTTCACCACAAGATGGATGCTCTTCCTGAAGATCAGGCTCGCACACTCACCACCTTTGCTGGATGGGTGAAACGTTATTACCTGTCTGCCGCTGAGGGGGAGAAAAGCCCAAACAAATTTACCAGCGACCGACCGGGTTCCTCTGTAACACCTGGTCCCTCTAACCCATCCAAATCGGCACAACCAGATCCACCAACTCAGGGGGAGCAAACCATTGAAAATGCAGGTACACTAGTTGAGGGGGAGCAATCTGAGTTCTCCAAAAAGTTTGCATGGTGCAAGAAAAGGTTACTTGGAAGGACCAGTATCTCTAAAATTGTCAAAGCCAAACTAGCTACTCACAAAGAATCACATGATGTCTATGTGATACTTACTCGGGCTGACAACTCCATCACACCGGTAAGATTTCATGACCTTGATTCTTATGGTATGTTAGAATGGTACGAAATTGTTGAATGTCTTAAAGATTCAAAAAGTCCGAACCTAGTTGATGCAAAGATATATATCAGCGGACTTCTTGACAATCTAAAGAAGATAAGGAAAGAATTCCACCAAACCATCTTTCAAGATCTTGCTGCTATAGGAATTCTTCCTGATATCAAGAACCTGAACCTAACGCCTCCTTCAGTCCCCACCAGAAAATCTCCTTATGTGTTATACAGACCGTATCGGGGCATTTTCTTCAACAATGCCCAAGGCACACAACAATTCTTCCGATATGAGGAGATATCTATGGCTGACTCTATCTATCTTGAAGCCATCCTTATCATTACCCCTGACACAACTGCAATCCCTCCACTACAACATGCCATCCTAGCTGAACTACAGAAAAGGATGAATTGATCATCTTTATATGCTTTTGATATGTACTTGTAAACTTATGATTATTGCTCTTTCAAGTTTTCAATACAAGTACATTTTTGTTAATAGTTTGTACAGTATACTTTACCATTTTTTTTACTTGTAAATGTCGGATACAATAAATAAATAAAAAAATCCAAAAAGAATGGACTATGTGAAAAGAACCCAAAAGAGTAAACAAGGGTCAAAAATGAATTATTCAGTGTTTACTTCTCAGATTCTAAGTATGGATGTCATCCTCAAATAGGGGGAGATTGTTGGGTCACTTAGATTTGAAGATGACCTCAGTCTCTCAATTTCACAGTTCATACCTAGAATAATTTTTAGGTTCTTTACAAGTAGTTTAATTGTATAAAAATGTTCGGTGAAGTCGAAGATCAACCGAAGAAACAAAGTAGAAGTATATCTTCAAAGCGGATTGAAGATAGAATTCTCAACCAAAGATTAAGCTGCTACTTGAAGACTTTTCCTAAAGTCTTAGCCAGGTCACTTGAAGATTTTGAAGAAGCAAAATTTTGAAGAAGATGAAATGTTAGGCAAGATTTTGAAGAAGCAAAATTTTGAAGAAGATGAAATGTTAGGCAAGATTTTGAAGAAGCAAAACTTTGAAGAAGATCAAAATCTTGAAGACAATATCTTCGGCAAGATCTTTGAAGAGGATAACATGTTAGGCAAAATACATGTTAGGAACATCTTCGGCAAAGAAGTCTTCGGCAAAGAAATTTTAGCAGGTATATTAACTTTATCTGCAGAATATATTCAGGATATCTTGCATTGACAGAGACATCATCCTAAGATCAGAAAAAGGTTCTTTGGACTTCTTATCTTCTTCAAGAAACATCAGCTTCAACAAGCAGGTCAACGCTTGAAGACAAAAGTGAAAAGACAAAATCACTTTTCAGAAGACTGCTTCCGTTCTGCCTTCCAAGCCCTCCTTGACAAGTGTCCATTGCATTTATTGCATGAGGCACTATAAAAGAAGATCATCTTCATCCTTGCAACTCACCAGTTTACAAACTCTCTCAAGCTTTCAAGTGCTGGCGCATTACTCTCTCTCAGAAGTTCATTTGTTTTCTAAGTGTTTTACAACTGTTCTTATTCTCTGTGTGACTTTGTGTTAGATTGTTTAAGCAGATTTTATCTGTTTTGTTCCGCAACAATCTTTAAGTTTTCTATGTGTAATTCTTGATTTTAAATCAATAACGAATTAATTAAGTGAAAATTTTTGTGTATTGTATTCAACCCCCCTTCTACAATACTTGTTTACCATTGCTAATCCATAGTTGGGACCAACAAAAGTTTTGTGCTATTGTGTTTTGGTATATATAGAAAAGAAAACACTGGTAACCCTAGAGAATTCATTCTACTGTGTGCGGCTGTTGGTGTAATCTTGAGTGGGTGCCAGAAGTTGGAATTTGCAAGGAATCTAGAGTCAAGCATTTAAGGTAATCATCCCCTCTTGAATTTAGTATTCTATTGTGCTTTGGATTGTGTTTTACCCTTGTGATGCCTGAAGTGTGGGTCTGTGGGAAGATTTGATTTGAGAACCCATTCGATTGCAATCTGAGAAGGGAAGATGATTAACTTTCCTTGACTTTTTAATTAGTATCTTTCCTAAGCTCTATTTGAGGTATAAAAACTAGTTGGTAAGTAATTAAGAGTTTTGAGAAAGAAATCGTTGTTAGTAGGATCGATAAAACCCTGTGCGATGTCGCCCTGGTTGCGATTTCGGAAGTGGGCCGAATACCGGATCCATTAGGGATTCCGGAAGTGGGTCGATACCGGATCCCACAAGGGGTTCCGGAAGTGGGTCGAATACCGGATCCATAAGGGATTCCGGTAGTGGGTCGATACCGGATCCATTGGGAAGTCCGGAAGTGGTCAATACCGGATCCCATAAGGGAGTCCGGAAGTGGGGAACTTCGGTATCCGGAAAGTGGAGTCCGGAAATAGATCCGGAATCCCCAGCTGTGTCCGAATCCACTGTTTGGAGAGTATCTAGATGGGACAATAGGAGGTTTGGTGAACTTCGCATCTAGTGGAACGACTATTTACTCTCGTGTGTGCCGGGTGAAATGTAGGTACGAGTAGAACATAGCAGGTTCAAGTAAGAGCAGCTAGCTTGGACATCAGGTGAGTTTTTCTGATCCTAAAACATTTTTTTTAAGTGTTAAACTTTATGCATGTTTATATTGGTCAATGTTCGTACTGTTTTAAATTATGCATGAAAGGTGTGATTTAATAAAGTGAATATATTGCTTACGTGTGGGCATGCTATGGCATTGGTGTGAGATGGGGGTGTGTCCCATAATATTAAATATATGAATTTGTTTCATATATGGGCGGTGTGTGTCCTATTACGCTGTCATGGTGTGTGTGAACATAGTGTGTGCCAATAGCATGTCATGGTGTGCTGATCATATATGTGTGCTTTGTGACAAGTTTTGTATAAATATTTCTTACTGCAAATTTTATATAAACTTTGTTATTCGTGGTGTGGCTTTTGAGGGAACTCACTAGACCTCATGGTCTAACCCTCGCTTTCAAAACTAAAAACCTTTCAGGTAAGCAGGCGGTAGAAAGCTCGATTAAGGGGAAAGGGAAGATGTGAGCCGGAGCTTGCATCTTAAGGATTAGAAGACTCCCGTTTTATTATTTATAGACTTATATTCTCAGCTGTAATTAGGGTTGTATTCCGCAAACCCATTGTTGAAATTTTGTTAAATTTTGGTGTGGGCCATGTTTTGGCAGTTATTATTATTATCTATTGAAACCATGTTTGGCTACTTTGGTTGGGTTGTTACAGTTGATATACGGGTGAGCATAACCGGGTACCCGGCTAAATTTCATGGAACCGGAACCGGCGGTTCCTAGAATGAAGGAACCGAAACCAGAACCGCTTACATCGGTTCTCTATATTTTGGAACCGGTCCCGAAACCGACGGTTCCGGTTCCGGGTACCTGCTATCAATTTTTTTTTAACATTTCATACAATAAAAATGTCATTTTAAGTCTATTGCAAACTATAAAGTACCGACTTAAAGAAATAAACACAACAAATGATGAAAAATAATCAGATACAAACTAATTATTACATAAATACATTAGAAACTCCGGCGTATTGAGTCTTGACATCAACAAAACGGCTTACATAACATATAACGTCCTTACGTCAAGACCTAACAAATAAAACATTTGGATCAAAATGAATAAAGCACCTAACAAAACCAATAACATATAATTAAATACTTAAATATAATAAATATATAAATAGTTTTTATTAAAAAATAGCGGTACCCGTCGGTTCCAGTTTTGGGTACCGCGGGTCTGGGTAACCGGCCCCAGAACCGGTGCCGGAAGGTACCCAGCGGGTAACGATTCCAAAAAAATGAGAACCAGAACCGGAACCATCCCTAATCGGTTCCGTATTTTAGGAACCGGAACCAATCACATGGTTCCGGTTCCGGAACCGGCAGTTCCGGAGCGGTTCCAATTTCAAAGGCGGGTACCCAGTTCCAATGCTCACCCCTAAGTTGGTATGTGCATATATGCAGTTGTAAGGTTTGCATATATGAAAGTTTGATATGTGCAATTTTGATATGTGCATATATGCAGTTGTAAAGTGTGCATATATGCAGTAATATGTGCATATATGCAATTCTAATATGCACATGCATTATACTGCACATCATAATCTATACGACATTACTGCATGATGGCCGGTTACAATCACCCACAAACTGAAAAGAAACATCTTCAATCCCACATGACTGCAAATATGTACTTATCTGGGTAAAAACATCATGAACATGATGAATTCTATCATTCATCAAAGTTTGATTTTCAATTTCTTCTGCAAAATCATTGTGATCGGCATTTGAAGAAGAAAAAGTAGATGCAACACATTCAACTTCAACGGAATCCATAATCGATTGCATAAAAAACGTGAAAAAGTTGTATGATTCGCATAAGAATGCTGGGTTTTAGAAGATGAAATCGTGAAAGGATATATCATACGCTCAAGAATAATGATTTTTAGAAGATGAATGTGCAAGAAATTAGGAAAGTAAATAAACATTAAATAATTAAATATCCGAAATTCTAAAATACCCCCAACAAAATCGCCCTCCAACCATTCAAACCAGTAACTTCTCTTAATTCCTATTGGTCCAAAAAGGTTAATACGGTTAACACTAAATGGGTGGTTAACAAAGAAGAGCACTCTCTCTCTCTCTCTCTCTCTCTCTCTCTATATATATATATATATATATATATATATATATATATATATATATATATATATATATATATATAGAGAGAGAGAGAGAGAGAGAGGCTTAATCAAATGAGAACTAGTTAGTTTGTGGTAACCGTGAGATCCAATGTGAGCCACTCATTTAATACAACTAATTTTGTTTTTAAAATAATGTAAAAGGATAATATGGTAATTTGATAATTTAGATTTTTTATAACAAATTAAAATTTAATTTGACTCATTCAATTTACCCTAGTTAAGAGTTTGATTGGATTCACGCCTCTGCATCTTTCTTCTCAATTGCCTCTCATCTCTAGAAACCCTAAATGGAGCCGACTCCTCTCAAAAATCCCTAAATCCATGGATGGCGTGGTGGATGGCGATGGACTTTTTTCTTGATTTGGTCCGTCGTCGTAGATCTCGTCTCAATCGAGCCGACTCCTCTAAAAAATCTCTAAATCCAGCCGGCAATGGTGGTGGATGGTGTGGTGGATGGCGATGGACTCTTTTCTTGATTTGGTCCGTCGTCGTAGATCTCGTCTCAAGATTTCTGTCGCTTTCTCTCCATTCATACTTACCACGACGAAACAAAAGGGGAAGGGGGTTGAGATTCGCCGGAGAAGGGACACCTGTGGGTACTTCATATTCCACCCAAGAGTAACAACACACTTCACGCTTCATGGTTCCAGGTTTTTGGTGTTATGTATATACACTTTTAGGATGTTAAATATATAACTTTGATGCTTACCTCAAGTTCCTTCATCTGTAATAAACGAATTTTGTTTTGGGTACCACAATGGTATCATAGTGGGTATCACAGTGATATCACATTTGTTCTTGTATGTATTCTAGGTATCACACTGAGGATAAAGGTATGTATTTTCTATGTATTGTTGGGTATCACATTGAGGATAGATGTTTGTATTTTGTATGTATTTTGGGTATTACATTTGTTTTTGTATGTATTTTTTGTATCACAGTGGTATCACATTTGGTCTTAGTATGTATTTTGGATATTGAAGGTCTGCAACGTTGTTTCAGGGTCTCACAATGGCATCACAAATGGTATCACAGTGGTATCACATTTGGTCTTAGCATGTATTTTGGATATTGAAGGTCTGCATCGTTGTTTCAGGGTATCACAATAGCATCACAACTGGTATCACTTGTGATATCATTATCATAATCGATATATCTGCCGGAGAGAGGAGAGATAAAAGAAAACTTAATACCTAATATGCCCTTTAATTAAAATCTTAATCCAAAAATACCAAAATTATTAATTTCCTAATTTATGGGTTGATTTGTGGCTGAGATTGGATCTCACGGTTATCACAAATAACGTAGTTCTCCCTTGAATGGCCCTATATATATATATATATGTAGGCCCATTATTTTGTAAACCCAATTTTTTGTGTAAACTTGTAAAGGGTATTTGTGTTTCTTCCCCAAATTCGTAATTTTAGGAATAATTCATATTTTTAGCAACAATAAACTTTCTTAATTTTCTCTATTATCTCTCTCTCTCTCTCTCTCTCTCTCTCTCTCTCTCCCTCTTCGACGACCTCCCCCTAATTTCAGCGAGTTTCATAATTTTTTCGAGTTTCATAAGCCGTTTTTTTCGAAACTTTCACGTTTCATAGGAAAAAAAACATATGAAACTTCGAAAATATATGATTGTTTCAAAAAAAATTAATATTCATATAGGAGAAAAGATATGAAACTTAAAAATCTAATTATTCATATGGGATAAAAATATATGAAACCGTTTATGAAAAAAATATGAAACCGTTTGTGAAAATACATGAAACCGTCGCCGAGAGAGGGGGGGGGGGGGGGCGTCGTCGGAGAGGGAGAAGATCCTCATAATGATCATATTTTTCATATATGGTGTGCGTGAAAAACCATCGTATTGTGTGTGCGTGCAGAAAACTTCCATCACTTTCGTCTTCATGAAAAACCACCGTCCACGGTGGTGCGTGTGCAGAAAACCCACCGGAGTTTTGAAGGATTCGCCGGAGTTTGGAACCACCGTCCTTGTTCATCATGGTGGCCGGATTTTTTGAGAGATATATATATATATATATATATATACATATAGAGAGAGAGATTAGGTAAATATGGAGAAAACTAAGGAGATAATATAACCATAGTTAGATATATTCTCATTAATTAATAATTTAAAATTTAAAATACCTAAGAAAGTATTCCCAAACTACCCTTTCCCTATTTTTTTAATAAATTTAAATCCAGAAATTTGTCAGCCGTCAATCAAGATAAATGATGGCCTAAATTGGTTTACAAAGTTTACAAGAAAAAATATGTTTACAAAATATGCTCCGTCTCTCTCTCTCTCTCTCTCTATATATATATATATATATATATATATGGGTTAAATCATGTGAAAACCAAAAAAAGGTTGAGAACCGTGAGAACCGATCTAAGTCGTAATTTGGTTTTGATCCTATGGTTTTAATGAAAAAAATGTTTCACCATATGAAAAGAGCATAATTGTCATTTTGTAACAAAGATTCATCAGATGAAACACATACTATTATTTCACCTCATGAAACACATGCCCTTATTTTACCAGATGAAACACACACTATTATTTCATCTCATGAAACACCTACTATTGTTTCACCAGATGAAACACATACTTTTGTTTCACCAGATGAAAAACATACTGTTACTTCATCTCATGAAACACATACTATTATTTCAACGGATGAAACACATATTAAAAAAACAGAATTTTCATAAATATGATATTTCACCTTATGAAATCCAAACATAATATTTATATATATTTCACCTCACTAAATAAAAACAATTTTCATGTATAATCTATTTCACCACATGAAATCAAACAAAATTTCCCAAATTCACAAAGTTGATTTTGATTATACAAATGTTGTATATGTATGCCGACTTCACCGGCGAGGTTCACGGTTCTTGGTAGAATGCACAAATAGCTTCAAGTGTGTTCTCAATCTGCAACCTCAAGAAGGAATTAGGCGACAATTTAGGGTAGGGCAGGAAAGACGACTCACGGATGGAAGTTGGCTTTGATCGGGGAATCTCAATGTAAGTGTGTAACTGTACTGGAACTCGAATGGTGCAATAGGGAGGTGGTAGGATACGCCAAATTCACCGATGAGAACGGAACGATCGCCATTGGAGGAGATGACGTCGCCGTCTCTGAGAGGTTTATAGTATTTGGAGCGGCGGAGGAAGGATACGCCAGATTTACCGACGAGGAGGGAACGGTCGCCATTGGAAGATACGACGTCGTCGTCTCTGATAGGTTCATAGTATTTGGAGTGGCAGTGGAAGGTTTTGAAGGCGGGACTGGATTAAGGTTTTGGTGGAGGATGGTTTTGGGATTTATGAAGAGGTGGTATTTGGGAATTGGAATTGGGGGTTTGATGGAAGAGGGGGTGTTGGGAGGTGGTGGTGGTGGTGGCGGTGTGGGGAGGAGAGCAGAGATTAGGGTTTGGAACAAATGCAAAAATCACCATTTTCGATTGGAGAGGTGCTTTACAGAGATTGATTAAATGTGGTTTTTTATTTGCATATGAAAAAAAACCTAATCAGATGGGGATGATGAAGAAGGGCGGCGATGAATTGAATGTCGAGGAATGCCCTTCCACTTTTAATTTTGATACATAATAAATCATCAAGTTGTAACTTATTTCAAAATTGTCATTGTGTTTAATATCCATAGATTAAAAGCAATAAACGTCTTAGATTGGTTCTCACGATTCACAATCTTTTATTGGTTCTCATTTGATTACTGTCTTATATATAAGCAAAACCCAAGAAAGATGAGGTGGCCCCCTCTAAGGCTTAGAATCTCTTCTATCTTTTTTTCTCAATTTTTTGATTTTTTTACATGTTGAATATGTAAAAGACTTTTTCGCCCATGTAAGGAAAATGTGTAATTCATATTAATATGAGTTTCTTTGTAATTTTGCATGTCCAAGTTTAACCTCCAACTCTTGATTTGTTTCTTCATTTTTTTTATTTAATGAAATTTGTTTTTCACAAGTTGCAAAACAAAATAAAATCCTATAAAATTCTTTGGTGGAAGATGAAGAAAATGAAAGTTAAAGAAGACATCGGAGATTTTAAATAGGTATGTATAAATTATATTCTTCAAAAGATGTGATTTGTTATTATATATTTTTTCAATTTCATATTGTTAGATTTGTTGTTATCATAAGATAATTGTGTTTCTGTTTGAATCATATAGATTTATATAGAATTTTGATATTTTGTGATTAAATGATCTGGTAATTTTTTTAAAAATTAAGCTCCATTGACATTATTAACCATTTATACGTGATTGATAATTGCGTTAAATTTTGACTACTTAAAAAAATCTATTGACATTATCAATTTTGTGACAATTTATGATGTCTAAGTTTATCCTCAAAAAAATCACCAAAGTTTTTTTTACGATCAATTATCGAAATATTTTTTTATTGAAGATTTTCTTAGATTTATTTTGTAACGAGCTAAAAGTTTTTTATTTATAGATTTTCTTTTTAACTTATGCATTGTTTATTTATAAGCTTTACAAAAATAGTTTTACGTTTTATTTTTTTAAAGATGATATTGCATTTTGAGAGAATTTGAAATATTATTTACTATTTTCTTCAATTTACGAATTAGATTAAAATAAAAATATATCATTAAATAAATGTACTTTTTATTTTCTAAACTCAACACATTGATTACTAAACATTTTATTTTTATTTTTCTATTTACATAATAAATATGAATAAAAATTGTATTGTTTTTTTTATTAATTTAGCATTTAACGTTTATTTACCCTTATTTTTAGTTTACAACAATCAATATAATTAAAAACTATTTTTTATATGAATCTATTCATTTACAGTTTATTTTATTAATTTAACAATCAATATAATTAAAATATTTAGCTTTATTTACCATTTATTTTTATTTTTATTTACACAACAATCAATGCATTAATATATTATTATTTATATATTATTATAAGGTAAAGAATATATGTTGGCATTTTAAAAATCCTTGGAAGATTGTTTTTATTTTTATCCAATTTTTAGTTTTCTAAAACTATATATCTGACTAAATGATTAATTAGTTCACTTATATTGTAATTATTATAAAATGATTAGAACTAATCTTTCATATTATTCTTTTATTTCTTATGAATCAATATACATAAATGAAATACTTATGAAAATTTAATACTTTAAATTAATATACACGATAACATAATTGATTGGAAGGTTCAATCATATTTATATTTTTTTCCTCTTATTTTGATTTATTTTTAATCTAAACTCAACACATTAATTTCTAAACTTTTAAATTTTATTTTTATTTTTATTACATAACATCAATATAACTTTTTTAATTTTTATTATAATTTATTTCAATGACAATCAATGTAATCAACACTATTAGCAATGTGATAAAACACATTCTGGATTATTTTTCTCATCAATTGAAGAAATTTACTGTTAATTCAATATAAATTTTATTTTTTTATTGATAATAATATATTATACAAAGTTAAACCCCAAGTTTAATGAGAGAATATTTTTGTTAGAAAATATATAATTAAGTTGAGAATAAACATAATTTGTTAATTAACTACTATTGAAATAAAAAGGTAAAACAATGATGTAATGAGAAACAGAGAAAGTTTTAAGCTATGTTTGGCAAACTAGCGTAGCTGTTAGCTAATAAGCTAGCTGTCGACTCATAAGTTATCTGGTAGCTGATAAGTTAGCTGATGAAAAAAATCACGTTTGACAAAACTAGCTTATGAACATGTAAAATGACCAAAAATTACATCTTCAAAAAATTATCAATTACGATTTATAATTTTATAAATAAAACAAGTTTATAAAAGTATAATATGTTAATTAATACAACCAATGTAGTAAAGAAAAATTAAATAATATAACATGTTAGTTAAAAGAATTTAAAATTTATTATTACATATATACTACAAATTTTGAAATTGTTAAACAAGTTTTAGAAAAAAACATATTTTAACTTATAATTTTAAATAACCGTTACATATAATGTAAAAAATAAATAAATAATAATTAAAGAGATAATAATAATTGATGGTTAAAATATATAAATTAGTATTATAAAATATATAAAAAAATTATATGATTAACAATAACTCTAAATAATTAAAAATTAATATTATTATATAATTAAAATTTTATTTAATAAATTTCAGTTAATATTAATAAATTTTTATTAATTAAATAATAAATAAATTTAAAAATTAATATTTATTTATAATTATCGTTAATAAATAGTAATTAATATTAATAAGAGCAATATTGGAATATTTATAAAAAGTTAATCAAAGGGCAATTTAGGTATTTTAAAAGTATCCTCTCTCCGGCCCACTCTTTCCGGCGATTTTTTTTTCGACAAACACATGACACACTGTGATACCATACAAAATACACTATGATACCCAAAATACATACAAAGATGAACAATGTAACACAGTGATATCCACTGTGTTACAGTGTGATAACTTTGACAAAAAGCACTATGATTGTAATAATCGAGTCTCAAAATTGAAGAAAACACAAGAAATGTGGGAGTAAAGTGTAACTTTGTAATTTGAGGGACCATAGTGTAAATTCGTTGGAAGGTATAAAAACCTCAATTTGGGCACAAAACCCTAGACATATTGCAAATTGAGAGCGGCTGAGCATTTTGGAAGCAAGAAGAAGAAATCAAGTTATCTCTGACGACTTTGAGAAGAAGCAAGGAGGGTGTTGTATCTGGGTCAACTCTATCCTCAAATTCTTGAAGGTAAACTTCAAATCTTAGGTTCTTATCGCATTGTGATTTAGTTTTCTTGTTAATAGAAGTTCCTAGTGTATTGAGGACTTAATCGAAAGTACCGTTGTTTGAGTTTTGATTTGGGTGAAACATTTGTGATCTATCTTTAGACCTTATCGGTAGCGAATTGAATATTTCTGTTTGGGTTGGGTTTTAGGTTGCCCAGTGTAATTTAATCAAGCAGTTCGTCTAGTCCGGAATTTGTAAGTCCCGAATCCAGGAAGGAATCCGGAGTGGCGGATTCCGGACTTGGAATCCGGAAGCGAGTGATCCGGTACATTTCGGAATAGAGTCCGGTATAGTGTATTCTGGAATAGGATCCGGTATGGTGCGGATTCCGGAATAGGAACCAGAACCGGATGCGGAATCCGGAAGAGATTCGGAATACTTGGAATCTGGAAGTGGATCTGAAAAAAGGGCAGAGTCCGGACTCTAGTATCGGACTTAGGTGCTCATTGTGACCCAGTTTACTTTAGGGTCGGTTCGGAACATTGTGAGAGCCAACCTAAGACTTATAACTCTTATCCTCTTTGAAATTTACAAGTGGAAGTTTGAAGCCTAAGTGAGAAGTTCGAAGCAAGAAGGACATGTGAGTTTTCTAACTAAACTATGTGTTTATTAATGTTTCTGAAGTAAGTAAGAGAATGCAAAAATGATATGTTATATTCATGAAAATGCAAGTGTGGAAATTTATTTGAGATGTTTGCAAACATTGTTGTTAGATGTAAACTGGCGAAGTCGGGGTGTGTGGCCTGCCAGTGCTCACACGGGGGGGGGGGGGGGGGGGGGGGAGGTGTCCCGTTTATGCCATGGGAGGTGTGACCCAGGACGGAAGTGTGAGGCTGACACGTTGTCACTTCCGAGTGACCTCAGTGTGCCATTTACATGCGTGGTGGATTCTTGATAGTTTGTTAAAGTTGTTATATATGAAGGTTTTGAAATGCTTTAAATATTTATTGAACTGTTGAATCTCGAGGGAGCTCACTATACCTCATGGTCTAATCCTCGCATTTCCATAACTAAACCTTTTTAGGGAAGACGGTAATAGGAGGCTCTGGTAAGGGCAAAGACAAGAGCTAAGGAGAGGATGTTGTTAGACAATAAGTAGTCCTATTTATCTTTTAGATTTCTATTTATTCTCAGTTGTGTATAGGTTGTTTCCGCCAACCTAGCTTTTGAGACATTTGTATCTGAGAAGTTTTGGGACCCTTTTTTTTGGGATATTTTATATTCAATGCCATGTTATGCTTTTACTTTTGTTTGGGTTGTTACAATGATACCAAAAAATACACACAAGATGCACATTGTAACACAATCATACCCATTGTGATATCCACTCTAATACCCATGTGATACGCCGTGATACCGACTGTGATACGCCGTGATACCGATTGTGACACCTTGTGATACCAATTGTGGGCTTCAAAACAAATCTCTGTTACAACCAACCTACGCAAACAATTCCTTTCAGTAGTCCCCTTTTCCCTCTTCTTTATTGGACATTTACCGAAAGTACGAAACCATGCCCAACTGCGAATCTCCAAACTGCTCCCCTTCCGAACACCTCCGCCACCAGAAATCAATCATGAAGAGCAAGTGTAACGCTTTAGTTATTGCGACTGCGCTCGTCTTTTATTGGATCTTGTACTCTGTTACGAAGCTCGTTGTTCGTGTTGACCAACTCAATTAGCACATTGAGAAGTTGAAGAACCAGGAGAAAGAAGGAAACAAGAGAAAAAGATATGATTTTGATCGGTTAGGGAGATGGAGAGGGAGGCGGCTGCATCTTGAGGATATATTAAAGAAGTTTTTTAGGGTAAACAAATTGAAGAGGATGAGATTGAGATTTTTTAGAAAACAATATACTGTAAGATTAGTAAGACATTAATGCCAAATGGAATTTTAAAATAATTTAAAATATCAATGTAAATTACTAAATTGCCCTTTAATTATCTACTAAAAATAAAATTAATTATCTTAAATGATTGGTCCATATTGGATCTCACGGTTATCACAGATTACCCAGTTCTCATTCGATTAGGCTCCTATATATATATATCGAAATCAAACTTTTCATCTTTTCGTCATTAATTGATTAAAATTTTCATATATATATTTTTGTTATTATCTTGAATCAATATATATATATATATATATATATATGTGTGTGTGTGTGTGTCAAAGACTGACGTCAATTAAAAAACTTATTATAATCAATATATATGTGTATGTGTGAGAGAGAGAGAAGTCTCTCTCTCTCTCTCTCTCTCTCTCTCTCTTGATTGGACTTTCTCGTACTATTTGTTTTGCAAATCAAGAGATTGATCAATGGTATATACTTTTAGGGGGGGCTAATTGCACCCTTTATCATGCTAAGTGCATCCTCATGATTACAAATCATGATTATTATTTTTTTGTTTTTTTTGTTTTTTATCTTTTTGTTGTCTTTTCTTTTTCTATTTTATTTATTTGTATTATATAGTTTAAAAAAGTTTTTTTTTCTTTTAGTTTTTGGTTTTATTTAAAAATAAATAAATATTTATAAATATAAATATTACTAATTTTTTATAATTATATAATTATATATAAAAATAAAACATAAACATTGCGATTTAACATATAAATAGAACATAAAATAATCTATATTACATTCGATTATTCTAAAATAACATTATTCGTAGTACAATTAACACGTAAAAGTCGCTTGTACTTCTGTATTCGATCTGAATACGGGATAGCCCATCCTACACACACGGATAACTGTAGTGGAAAAAATGTGTTACAATAGTAGGGAACGGGTATCCTTCTGCCATATCTAATTTTACATAATGGTTACCATTAACGTACCCAATTGTAAAAGCAACATGTTGATACCACGCTGGCGGAGTGGACCTAAGCGGAAAGTACGTCCCACAGCCTCCCATATTTATAACGTGTAATATCACATTATACTTTGAAACAATCAAGACACCTATTTCAGACATTGTCATCCAGTGTTCAACTGGTGCACCTTGATCTGATTGAAAGAAGTTTAAAGTGTTGTAAACAATATTCCAATATTGACCTCCAAAAGCGTTGATGTATTCTGTCTTGTGTGTATCTAACTCTTCCATCAAGTTAAACCGAATTGTGGGCCATGCATCTTCATGAAGACCGAGACAGACAGCTATTGCTCGGAATCCACAATTTCCATCACCTCTCACATCATGTACATGCGTAATGTAAGGGTGAAACATTTTTGGAAATTGATTAATGTATGGATGTGCATTATAGTTTTTGCCCATGAAAGAACTGTGTCTCGGTGGTTCCTGGTAACTCATTTTTTCCAAGTCAACAAATGTTGACACGTTCGAACTACTACGTCTAAGGGGTCTTTCACTTGTAAAAGACGGGTCAACATGAGTTGCAACAGACGGATCAACATGAGTTGCAAATGAGGGATCAACATGAGTTTTTCTGAAAAGCTTATCCTTCAACGAGGGCCGTCCACGAGTAGTCTTGTTAACAACAGGTTCACTAACCTATGTTTTTTATATGAGCCAAATATTGAATATTTTTTGATTTAATCATTTTTGGCTCATTTCGAAGGTATTAACGAGACGAATACAATGGTATAATTTATAAAAAGAAAAGAAATATATATATATATATATATATATATATATATATATATAAAACAAAAAAGAATAACTATATATATATATATATATTTCTATATTTCTAATATATATAACAAAAAAATAACAATATATATATATATATAAAAGAAACAAAAAGAATAACAATATATATATATATATATATCTATATTTCTAATATATATATATATATATATATATAACAAATAAATAACAATATATATATCAAATAATATATATATTATTTGATAGCTGATAAGCTAGCTGTTGACTCATAAGCTAGCTGGTAGCTGATAAGCTAGCTGATGAAAAAGTCACGTTTGACAAAAGTAGCTTATAAACATGTAAAATGACCAAAAATGGCATCTTTAAATAATTATCAATTACAAATTTAATTATGTAATTAAAACAAATTTATAACAATATAATATATTAATTAATACAACCAATGTAATAAGGAAAAATTAAATAATATAATATGTTAAATAAAAGAAATTTAAAATTTATTATACATATATACTATAAATTTTGAATTTGTTAAAACAAGTTTTGGAAAAAAATATATATTAACTTATGATTTTAAATAACCGTTACATACAATATGAATAAATAATCAAATAATAATTAAAAAATAATACTAATTGATAATTAAAATATATTCATTGATATTAAAAATAAATAAAAATAATTTATATGATTAACGATAATTAAAATAATTTATATGATTAACAATAATTTTAAATAATTAAAAATTAATTTATTAATTTTCAGTTAATATTAATTAATTAACACTTATTAATTAATTATAATTAAATTTAAAAAATTAATATTTATTAATAATAATAGTTATTAAATAATAATAAGGGGCAATAATGGAATATTCACAAAAAGCTACTGAAACGCTACTCCAAGTAGTGTTTTAAAAAACTAGCTTATGGTCGTCCAAACATGTACACAAAAAAAAGCTAGCTTAGAGCATCTCCAACAGCTTCCCCATTTTAGCAAAAATGGGGAATATGGGGATTTTAACCCTAAAACAAGCTCCAACAGCTTCCCCATCTCAATCCCCAAAATGGGGATTTTATGAGATTCCCTAAAATTTTCTCTATATTTGGAGAATACCCCAAAATCCCCATTTTACTGTAGCTGTGAGAGAGACCAAATATTTTATTAATTTTCTTTTAAAAATTTATTGGAGGTAATAATGTTTTGAATATTTTAATAATATATTTAATGTTGAATTCTCTAAAATGGGGAATCTGTTGGAGATGGATGTAATTTTTTTGAGGATTTTGACTTTTGCTTCCCCATTTTGGAAATTTTTTGGAGAAGCTGTTGGAGATGCTCTTATAAGCTAGATTTTTTTTGCCAAACAATGCCATAATCTAATAGTATAATGATTGCAATAATATATATAATCTAGGGAAATTAATTAAAATACCCTAAGTCAAACCAAGTGTTACCAAAATACCCAAAATCTCTTCCAGTTTGCAAAAATACCCCTTTTTTCCGCGATGGGAGCCCGCGATCGCGGGCCAGGGACCATTTCTGACACTTTTTTAAACTTGCAGGGACCATTTTTGAAAAATGGAATCCCGCGATCGCGGGCACATCCCGCGATGGGGTACTTTTTGTGACTTTTCAATTGCAAGGGACCATTTTTGAAAAATTCTAGGGACTATTTATGAAAAATTGAACCGCGATCGCGTAGAATCCCACTGTTCACCCCCGCTTTCTTTCAATTTGATGAATTTAAAATAAAATGTTACACTTTCAACCCCTATACTTATTTACTAAATTTACTTTATACCTTTTACTTTCATTATTTTAATTTTACATTTAACACATATAATCGTTTATTAACTAAAATACGTTAAAAAAATACGTTTTAATTTTAACAAATTACACCATTATAATCGTCTCTTCGATACGTTCGAAATGAGCCCAATCTTGAATTTTTTTTGGATTTATATATTTTAATATATATCATATACAGTTATACACTACATAAAAAAATATTTTTTATATTTAAAATTCATACTCTTATAGTTAATTATTTAATTTATGGTACATCTCTTATTTTTTTTTCAATTTTGTTTTACACTCCTATCGCATTAACATAATAATCATATATTAACTAATTCATTAAATCGTTTTAAATTATTATTATTTGAATGTGTTTATAGATATCGTGCATGGCAATAGGAGAAGGTAGAATTGTTTATAAATGGGGTTTTGACAAGTTGGTATCACTGGACTCATTTAAGAATTGTGAAAATGGGTATTTGGCGAATGATGATTCATGTGTGTTTGGAGCTGAAGTATTTGCAGTTACAGAGTATTGTAAATCATCTTCCCAACCGAAACGGATACAGTGCATGTAAACAAAGAAATCTATTACTGGAAGGCGTCCTGGAGTCCTGTGATCAAGTTAACCTTTTCCTTGATCACGTCCTCCATTCCCATGTAGTCCGATTCGAGTTCTTCTAGTTCCTCTTCAGCTTCCTTAATCTCTCGTTGCAGTTGCCGAACGTGAGCCCTAGTCATGGCCAGTTCTCGTTTCTTCTCCGCTAGACACTCCATTTTCCCCTGCTGAATCCCCCTGTTATGGTTCCACATACCCTTTACCTTTTCGATACCGGCGTTCGCCTCATCAATGGCTTTTTGCACTGCGGGAGTAATTCGTTGACTTTGTCGAAGACCCGTCGGCATAAAATCATACATTGGTGGGGTTCTCATGCCATTATCGAAGTAGTAATTGTCGGATGCCATCTCCCAGTCTGCTTCCTCCTCAGGCGTGAATGGAAAATCGGCTGCAGTTCGCCCACAGTTTGTCCACTCCTCGTCTGTTTCCGGTACCTTCCAGGTACTCCGGCGAGCTCCGTCGTTCAGTGGTTGGTAGGCTCCCGAACGTGAAGTTCCAGCCACATTCGCCGACCTGTTCCCCCTTGATCTTGAACCTCCATCCATTGTGTTAAAAAAAGCGAGAGTGTGTTTGTATAAAAGATAGATAGGAAGTTGTGAATTACTACTTCATCATGCCATCTACTTATAGCCGTGAAAATGTATGTTCTTCATCAGATATGGTCAAAGATTTCGTCTGAAAAAGTTGCCTGCATGATTCGTCTGAATAGTTCACTGCAAGATTCGTTTGAAAAGAGCCTGTAAGATTCCACTGAAAAAGTAACTGCAATATTCGTTTGCTCTTGAATAAAGGTCTTTCATTAGGCAGAAAATTAGTCTTTAAGTAGTCAAACATAGCTAATTAATGAGAATTTAGATCTGATTTATATGGTACTATCAAATGCAAGTTTCTATAATATAGATATTGTTCTACATTACATGATACCAATTTTTGCATCATATGAATCACTTCCAGACAACAAGAACCAATACCCCAATAATCAAGAAATAAATGTTTGTTCATCCAATAATCTATGTATTAGGATTATCGCAAGTTTCATAAACCTACTTACTAGGTGTTGGAAATATGGGTTTTACTAAACTTTGGACGCATTTAAATTTATATATATGTGTTATATATAACTAACTTTTAGTAGGTTTATGTTCTCCTATATGAGAGCTTCGAAATGATATATAATGCGTCCAAAATGGAGTATGTGTGAAAGAGATATCGATACTCAAAGTTGAGTAAATGGATGAAATTAGCAAAAACCAAATGAAGTAAACGGTAACTGTATCACAATACTTTAACAAAATAAGTTAATACTAAAAATAACAATTATTTAATGTTACATAAACAACCTAACTACTTAGACAATGCGCATAAATTGACTCCGCCATATGTCGGCGGAAATCCATTGCCTCATCGCCGGTTTCGTTAGGGGGTACCCATATCTCCTCGTTATTTATCAACTTTTGGACATTACGACATACCCATACACCGCAATCCGCATATAACCCGGTCTGCTGGGGTACTTGGCCGGCCATCTTTGTGCGAAAGATACTTGACATTTCGCGACGTCTATGATCCCCTATCAATGAAAAGAACGTATATAGTTTTGCTTTAAACGATTGCATCTGCTCTGTCAATTGTTGTTTGCAGAGACCGTCCTTTTCGCTGTCATATAGGGTCATGACCATAGTGTCAAGTTCAAACACTCCAAGCAGCCAATGTCTAGGATGCAAGTATATGGGGATGTACACCTGAAATATTACAATATATGTCATATATGTTATTAAATAAAGTAACAGTAAAACGATTTACATACCCTATCGAGGAGAGTCCAAGAGGTCCCTTCCGAGCCATTGCATATTTCGACCACGGAGGCGGGACCTTGATGGTCCATCAGTATACACTGAAAGAACATAGTGTGCATGATGGTCCACCTCGTGTCTACGCCACGATGTTTTTGCAACAGGCTAACCCAAGAATCGACGTGCTATGCATAAAAAATAGATGGTTAGACATGTAATATAAATATATTTGATTATATATGACTATAATTTAACTTCATACTAACCGTATCGTCTAAGTCAGAGTTCACAGGGTCATCCGCAAGCAATGTTTCAAAAAACGAGGGGTTGATTTCTAAGCCCGCGTAAGGGGTGAATGTCAAGTTGGGGAGGCGACCAGTCCGGCACATCCTCATTATTTCTGATGCCGGGTGAGGCTCCGGTGAAGGCACCTTTCCCTTTTTCTTTCCTCCCTTCTTTCCCCCCGCTTTCTTTGCTTGTTTTTTAGCGGCCGGTGGTGTCGTATATCCTTGTTGGCCAAACGGGTAACGAAACCATTGTGAAATTGATCGCGACCGCTTTAGAGGGAGCGGGGTCACCTGTGGTGGTGGATCTACAACATCCATCGAGTCATCGTCAGGCTCCGAGAAGTGCTCCGAGAAGTGATCCTGGATAATAGGAGACCCCGTCTGAAAATTACGTTACTCAATGTTTTAAGTACAATTTAGGAAATGTTCACAATTAAACCAAAACTACCAAAATAACTTACAGTATGCATTTCCGGCCTGTAATAGTCATCGGCCGAACCGCCAAAGATGTTTGTGATTGCTGTGGTGGCGAACGACGGCATGTGCTGTGCCCCCGACATCCCGGCCTGCGTGACATTGATCATTAAAATAGTTACAAAATTAGGATTATCGATATATAACTATAATGGTTACTCAGTGTCACTAACACTCTCCGGGATAGTCGAATATGATGTGGTGGCGAACGGCGGCGGCATCTGCGAGGTGTATGCCCCCGACATCCCGGCCTGCGTGACATTGATCATTAAAATAGTTACAAAATTAGGAACAAACATATAACTATAATGGTTACTCAGTGTCACTTACACTCTCCGGGATAGTAGAATAAGATGTGGTGGCGAACGGCGTTTCCGACATCCCGGCCTGCGTGACATTGATCATTATAAGAGTTACAAACTTAGGAACAAACATATAACTATAATGGTTACTCAATGTCACTTACATTTTCAGGGAATGACGGATGGGATGTGGTGGCAAACGTCGCCTGTGCCCCCTGTCCGAACGGAGCGGGGATCGGTGTCGTACTCGACAGCTAAAACAAATTTAGAACGTAATATTAATATACAAACTAAATAAACGTGGCCAACAAATTAAGTTAAACACTAACATTGACAGCGCTAAACTGTCTGTAGACTTCCTCCAGATAGTGTACACGTGTCTCTAGCGGCCCGTGGACGTAGTCCCACAGGACTTCATGTGAGCCACGCTGTGGCTCGTAGGAAGGGGCAGCCTGATATGGATTGTAGGAGGAGGAAGGGGGCGCCTGGTAGGAGGAGGAACGGGGCTCCTGGTAGGAGGAGGAACGGGGCGGCTGGTATCCACCGGAAGGGGGCCTGTCGTCGTCTTCCATTATCTGTTCCTCATAACAGAGGCGCACATCACACCACGAATTCCCCCAAAATTTCATCTAGTACCTCAAGATCGCGCACTATCTATTCAACTTTCATAACTCCGACGGATCCACAGACGTAGTCCACTTTACCTATCTCTCAATTCTCGAGGTTCCCCAGTCTTATGTTCTCAATTCAACCATTCAGTTCTACTTGGCTGACCCAAATCGTTCAGATGGAAAACATAACCGCACTTCATACATGAAACCGCCCTCGGCGAGTCATCACTTGCTAAAACGTGCCATCTTGCACTATTTACTTGTACCCCCTTCGATCACTATACTCGCTTAAAACTACCTGATAAAACCAAGGTCAACCGCGCCTCCGTCCCCGCATCGGGACTCACAGTTTTAAACACGTCTAATTAAGGTCTCTTATACAATTACACTCCCTTAAGAAAAAGGACTTGGCAGAAATTCCCGCCACGACAACGAGAATCTTCTACCAAGAAAACTCGCTCATTGACAACTCGGCACCAGGCCAACCTTGTACATCCCGACAAGCTCGCACCCATGAGCCTCTCCTTGGTATACCTGAAATTTCTAGATTACTTTTTCCAACCGACATACGTCTAAGCAGATCATAACCCCTTCCCGAATCACATTGGTTACAACACGTCAACTAATTCGTACGTTCTCACAACTTCATCATTTCACACTTAACGTGTCTAATAGTAGGAAACCTCTATACTTCCTCATTTGAGTACTCACCTATCCGAATTGAACTTATCCTGAAGGCTCATCAATTTCTCACTGCTTGCCACGTGCGTCCATCCATATAACATAACTTCGGTTACTCCTACTCATCTAGGAGGAGTAACCACGATCACACCCTACAGTTCTTAATAGCTTACACTGAACGATCAGTTCGCTCGAACGTCTCTCACAAAGCCACTAACTTAACTCATTCAGTCGTCTTACCCACTTCTTTCCTGCACAAAAACATACACAATTTCCTCCCTCAATACTCTTTCCAAAAGTTCGCACACTTACCAAGGACAGCCTACACAACACTACACCCATCGGCATTACTGTCAAGTTTACTACTTCCGATTTACTTACTTAATCCGACATACCGTCTTCACCTCCCCACCTTAGCGTGGAGCATTATCCACTATCATTTCTCGTCCCCCTCATCCGACAATTCCCAAGCTGCAAAAGCTTTCTCATCACTATACGTAACCAAACGGTTGCACTAACATTCTAACTTTAGGCTTCCGACCGAATCACCTCGAACTGACACCAGAGTTCGACGTCACTATACATTCTTTAAACTCCAACTTTTACTTTCTCAGACAATTCGTTCACACATAAGCAACAGCTCACATTCTTTAAGGTTTTCACATCTATTCCACCACATTTTGACTAATACATCCATCATCTTCTTTAAACTTCCAATGATTCCAAAATATACTTACTTAGCGACTCTTAAAACTAAAAACACTTGGTTTCTCCTTTGGGTAACTACCCACCACCACTACGTGATGCTATCCCGAACATAATCATATCACGACGTCAACTCACACCCTACGTGCTCCAACAACCTAGTTAACAACACGAACACCCCAACCGAAACCTCCAACAGGCTTCTATCTGAAGTTTCCTCTTTCTCTAATCTCTCATCGCTATGACGCTAGCTGGCACATTCGACTTGGCAATTATTGCCACTATATAACTGTACATTACTCACTCAAAACATCGCACTGCAGACCAAGACTCTCATGGCCAATCGTACACAACTCAAACTTATCTTCAAGACCTCATTCAAAACTAACCGAGTCTATCTCGCTACATTGCCTCTCTCCCAGCTCTAGTTGAACCACAACACACGAATTTCTGAATAACTCTAACATACTCGTTTCCTGCTAGCTCTTGCGATCCCAAACCAATATATAGACAGGGCGCACTCCCTCACAGATCGACATAATCTATACCCTCACTTCGTTTGTGCTAATTACTTCATTCTTTACGAACCATCCATCTCGTAGGTAAAACGCTTATCTAAAACAGCAGTCTTTCACTATCTTAACACCCCTACAAAGTGGTCCTTCAACTTTCAACCTTCTGATTCAAGTATTCGGTCTCATACACCTTACTCAACTGCCGACTTTAACGTCAATAGTTGACCTGTTGATACTTCCTTAACCTATTCTTCAACAAGGGTCCCTTACTGAACCTAATCCTCCCAACATATCATAATCAAATTCACACGTCGTCCTCATTTCAAACTCACTCGTGAAACGTTAGTATTACAAGATCACTTTAAAACTCTTATTCAACGTCGCGGATATTTCATCTCTACTTCACCACACTACTCATAACGAGTTGCTAATACCAATACCTTGCTGACTTCTAGTCCTTCCCCTGAACACAACCGTCCCTCGGCAACTGCATTTCCAGTCACCGCACGAGGGTACAGACCCTCATACAACCGACACTAAAGTCCACTTCTGACTCCTCCACTGCTCATCTCTCCTCTTGAACATAAGTACCAAAACTACGAACATTCTCCCCTGATCTGTCTAACACCTCTCCACTCTAAAAGTTCTTCCTTAGCTTAAAATGTAGTACTCTACGACCTAGTGAGTTTATAGCCTTCGTGCATGACAACGCGATAAATAAATCATCACACTTTTGATTATTTTAAAGAAACAACACTTGGAAACAACTTGGGTACACACGACCCCTTCAATACCCTGCACTACGATCTCGAGAATCGTTTGCATGCAACTTTCCGTAAAACTTAATCTTACTCAACCAAAATATATTGTTACGACAGAAATAAATATTGGATGAAAATCTTTTCATACGACAAAATTTTGAAAGGACATACCGACACGAAGTAAACCAGTCGGTTCTCACATTTACTTATATAACTTCAACATGTCAATACTTATCTTGGTCATAAAAGTTTTGCATTCAAACGTCTTCTTGACTTTTGCAACAATTTAACTTATAATGAAAAGAGTGGAATATTTTGTAAATCGTAGTCCTCAAGACTTCATTGTGCGAGGTAAATGGATTTGCATTTTTATTTAAACATACGCTTGCACACGCCGACTCATATCCGATCAAATTTGATATTTACACATTTACTTTACTTATGAAAAAATCTCATATGCACATATACGATCTTACTTCATGAAACTCTACTTGAAATTGAAGGCTACTCACTCAAACAAGGTCAATCGCTTTACTCACGCAACTTATCATTGACACTCCACTTTCGACCAGCGGTCGCCCCCTCGGTCTTGCAACAACTTGCTATACATACGTTCAACGGTCCACTTACTCAACTATTTCATATTACTTTCATCTTGACCAATTTACCTCATATTATACTTCTACACGCTTTCAGTATTCTACAGAAATCTCTCTTCAATGATCCTGCCACTGAACAACGCGACTAAAGAGTCAGGACTCTAATCCCCTGCTCGCTCTTGGATTGACACCTTCAAGATCTCGACATTGTCCCGCCTTACTATCCGAACAGATCTATCCCACGATTCCTAGAATCGAGACTCTCCTGATCCAGAAGACTTACTCAAAAGTAATCACTCATCCTCTTCGAACCACGAAGGTCTACCTCTAGACGGCTCATAACATTCCAAACGACAATCCGTCTCCACGATGTATACATACATCACATCATTCATGACTTCTCAAGAAACTTCCCCAACAAAGGTCTCAGTCTACCCCTCAGGGATCTTGCTGACATTCTAAAGTACTGGCACACGACATAAACACTAGTTTCTTACTACCACTTCGGAATAATAAGGCAGGTTAAGCACATACATGTACCTGTAAGTTCGCAATTACACTGGCCAGGTGAAATTTCAAACTTACCTTACATGACAGTCCTCAGTACCCTATCAGTCCTATCTCTATAATAGTGACCTCCTAACGCATTTTCCTGATTCTCAGTTGTGATTTCTACTCCCAAGTTTAAGTTTAGGCCCGTCCGGTCACCTAAATCCCTTAAACTATGGCTCTGATACCAACTGTAAAGACCCAACCAAAAATATCATGCCAAACGACAAATTCATAACATCCCAAAATCACGGTCACAAAATTTCATTACAAATACTTAATAGGTTTGCGGAACAACCTACACAACTGAGAAATACTAAATACTAGAGTGTCTCTATCCATCTTTACTCTTCTCGCTAAGCTCAGCCTATTTGCCCGAGCTCCTGGAAACCTGCTTACCTGAAAAGGTTTTAATTTTGAAAATGCGAGGGTTAGACCATGAGGTCTAGTGAGTCCCTCCTAACAGTTATCGAAGCATTTAAAAACAGTTATCTTTTCAGTATAAAACGTTTATACTCAACATGTCAAAATCATATACGAACTAAAGTCCGCCTCCTCGTAATCTGACACCCTGAAGCCACCCGAAGGTGACAACGAGTCAGCCTCGCACTGCCTTGCGGAGCCTCGCTCCTGGCATATAGGGACCTCCCTTCCCGCACGAGAGCTGGCGGAACTACTTTCCCGTCTTTGCCAGTTTACGTCTCCTCGATGTATGCATACATTCAACATAAAACTTACAAACAACATTTGTACATTCAAAGCATAAAATATAGCATGGCAATTCTCTTCATAAATACTCCTTTAGAAAACACATTAAAAGCCACACATTTTGGGTTTAGAAAACTCACCTGATTGCAACTCCCGTTTACTTCAAGACTCGCTCCAAACGCACACCTAAACAATAATTTATTGATTAAGTGGATGCATCTAACTTGGATCCTAAACTTTCTCAGCTCTAACTCGCAAGACACGAAAATCGCAGAACTCTAAAACTCGCAAGACTCTAAACTAGCAAGACTCTAAACTCGCAAGACTCTAAACTCGCAAGACTCTAAACTCGCAAGACTCTAAACTCGCAAGACTCTAAACTCGCAAGACTCTAAACTCGCAACCTTGGGTTGCGATAATTTCCAAACTCGCAGGCTTAGCTTGCGAACTTCCCAAACTCGCAGGCTTAGCTTGCGAACTTCTCAAACTCGCAGGCTTAGCTTGCGAACTTCTCAAACTCGCAGGCTTAGCTTGCGAATTTCAGACTTTACCACTTCATCTTCTTCCCCCAGATACGCAGACAGATCTGATACAGGGTTTTCTACTGTTCCAAATCGAAAACTTGCTAAGACTCCCCGAAAACCTTTAGGCTAAACTAGAATTTCGGTTCAAATAAAGACTCTAGGCTCACATTACCAATTAAACTCAAGAAAGACGATCTTCCCACCCTCTTATTAAGGAAACAGCGCTGGAAACAGATTGTGTGTGTGATTACACACACCCAAACCCTCCCAAACAGCTTCTAATCGGGAAAAAGGAGCTAAGGAGAAGGAGATTAGAATACTTACTGGAAGATGCCAAGGATTCTTCTCTAGCTTTCCCAAAGATCACCAACCACGTCCTTTCTTCGTTTCTTCTTTTCCTCACAGCCGCCGCACACCACAGAGCACACACAAAAAAATAATACTGATTTGAAGAATGATTCTCCTCCTAGGGTTTTGGGCCCCTTTTAAATATTCTTCCCAAACTTTACACTTTGACCCCTCAAACTTTCTTCTTGTTTCACTTTTTACACAAGCCTTAATTTATTTAATTGCAATAAAATCTCGGTTGTTACAACACTCCCCCCTCAAAAGAATTCTGTCCCCGGAATTCCATTCTTAAAGAGGTGAGGGTACCTGCTTCTCATCTCCGCTTCCGCCTCCCACGTTGCTTCTCGTCCTTGATGATATTTCCACTGAACCTTCACCAAACGTGTCTCCTTATTCCTCGTCTTTCGTACCTTAGTGTCTAAAATTTCGACTGGCTCTTCCTCGTACGCCAACTTCTCGTCAATGCTTACATCTTCTATCGGAATGGTCACATCGGCTTCGGCTAGACACTTCTTCAAATTTGACACAAGAAAAGTTTGATGCACTCCTCTTATTTCTTTTGGCAAGTCTAACTTATATGCCGCTGCTCTAACTTACTCACTAAAGACAGAAGTCAACTTCTTATCGCCCGTAATTCTCGCAAGGTCGACATTACTACAGCTTCCCTTATCTGTTCCTCATAACAGAGGCGCACATCACACCACGAATTCCCCCAAAATTTCATCTAGTACCTCAAGATCGCGCACTATCTATTCAACTTTCATAACTCCGACGGATCCACAGACGTAGTCCACTTTACCTATCTCTCAATTCTCGAGGTTCCCCAGTCTTATGTTCTCAATTCAACCATTCAGTTCTACTTGGCTGACCCAAATCGTTCAGATGGAAAACATAACCGCACTTCATACATGAAACCGCCCTCGGCGAGTCATCACTTGCTAAAACGTGCCATCTTGCACTATTTACTTGTACCCCCTTCGATCACTATACTCGCTTAAAACTACCTGATAAAACCAAGGTCAACCGCGCCTCCGTCCCCGCATCGGGACTCACAGTTTTAAACACGTCTAATTAAGGTCTCTTATACAATTACACTCCCTTAAGAAAAAGGACTTGGCAGAAATTCCCGCCACGACAACGAGAATCTTCTACCAAGAAAACTCGCTCATTGACAACTCGGCACCAGGCCAACCTTGTACATCCCGACAAGCTCGCACCCATGAGCCTCTCCTTGGTATACCTGAAATTTCTAGATTACTTTTTCCAACCGACATACGTCTAAGCAGATCATAACCCCTTCCCGAATCACATTGGTTACAACACGTCAACTAATTCGTACGTTCTCACAACTTCATCATTTCACACTTAACGTGTCTAATAGTAGGAAACCTCTATACTTCCTCATTTGAGTACTCACCTATCCGAATTGAACTTATCCTGAAGGCTCATCAATTTCTCACTGCTTGCCACGTGCGTCCATCCATATAACATAACTTCGGTTACTCCTACTCATCTAGGAGGAGTAACCACGATCACACCCTACCGTTCTTAATAGCTTACACTGAACGATCAGTTCGCTCGAACGTCTCTCACAAAGCCACTAACTTAACTCATTCAGTCGTCTTACCCACTTCTTTCCTGCACAAAAACATACACAATTTCCTCCCTCAATACTCTTTCCAAAAGTTCGCACACTTACCAAGGACAGCCTACACAACACTACACCCATCGGCATTACTGTCAAGTTTACTACTTCCGATTTACTTACTTAATCCGACATACCGTCTTCACCTCCCCACCTTAGCGTGGAGCATTATCCACTATCATTTCTCGTCCCCCTCATCCGACAATTCCCAAGCTGCAAAAGCTTTCTCATCACTATACGTAACCAAACGGTTGCACTAACATTCTAACTTTAGGCTTCCGACCGAATCACCTCGAACTGACACCAGAGTTCGACGTCACTATACATTCTTTAAACTCCAACTTTTACTTTCTCAGACAATTCGTTCACACATAAGCAACAGCTCACATTCTTTAAGGTTTTCACATCTATTCCACCACATTTTGACTAATACATCCATCATCTTCTTTAAACTTCCAATGATTCCAAAATATACTTACTTAGCGACTCTTAAAACTAAAAACACTTGGTTTCTCCTTTGGGTAACTACCCACCACCACTACGTGATGCTATCCCGAACATAATCATATCACGACGTCAACTCACACCCTACGTGCTCCAACAACCTAGTTAACAACACGAACACCCCAACCGAAACCTCCAACAGGCTTCTATCTGAAGTTTCCTCTTTCTCTAATCTCTCATCGCTATGACGCTAGCTGGCACATTCGACTTGGCAATTATTGCCACTATATAACTGTACATTACTCACTCAAAACATCGCACTGCAGACCAAGACTCTCATGGCCAATCGTACACAACTCAAACTTATCTTCAAGACCTCATTCAAAACTAACCGAGTCTATCTCGCTACATTGCCTCTCTCCCAGCTCTAGTTGAACCACAACACACGAATTTCTGAATAACTCTAACATACTCGTTTCCTGCTAGCTCTTGCGATCCCAAACCAATATATAGACAGGGCGCACTCCCTCACAGATCGACATAATCTATACCCTCACTTCGTTTGTGCTAATTACTTCATTCTTTACGAACCATCCATCTCGTAGGTAAAACGCTTATCTAAAACAGCAGTCTTTCACTATCTTAACACCCCTACAAAGTGGTCCTTCAACTTTCAACCTTCTGATTCAAGTATTCGGTCTCATACACCTTACTCAACTGCCGACTTTAACGTCAATAGTTGACCTGTTGATACTTCCTTAACCTATTCTTCAACAAGGGTCCCTTACTGAACCTAATCCTCCCAACATATCATAATCAAATTCACACGTCGTCCTCATTTCAAACTCACTCGTGAAACGTTAGTATTACAAGATCACTTTAAAACTCTTATTCAACGTCGCGGATATTTCATCTCTACTTCACCACACTACTCATAACGAGTTGCTAATACCAATACCTTGCTGACTTCTAGTCCTTCCCCTGAACACAACCGTCCCTCGGCAACTGCATTTCCAGTCACCGCACGAGGGTACAGACCCTCATACAACCGACACTAAAGTCCACTTCTGACTCCTCCACTGCTCATCTCTCCTCTTGAACATAAGTACCAAAACTACGAACATTCTCCCCTGATCTGTCTAACACCTCTCCACTCTAAAAGTTCTTCCTTAGCTTAAAATGTAGTACTCTACGACCTAGTGAGTTTATAGCCTTCGTGCATGACAACGCGATAAATAAATCATCACACTTTTGATTATTTTAAAGAAACAACACTTGGAAACAACTTGGGTACACACGACCCCTTCAATACCCTGCACTACGATCTCGAGAATCGTTTGCATGCAACTTTCCGTAAAACTTAATCTTACTCAACCAAAATATATTGTTACGACAGAAATAAATATTGGATGAAAATCTTTTCATACGACAAAATTTTGAAAGGACATACCGACACGAAGTAAACCAGCCGGTTCTCACATTTACTTATATAACTTCAACATGTCAATACTTATCTTGGTCATAAAAGTTTTGCATTCAAACGTCTTCTTGACTTTTGCAACAATTTAACTTATAATGAAAAGAGTGGAATATTTTGTAAATCGTAGTCCTCAAGACTTCATTGTGCGAGGTAAATGGATTTGCATTTTTATTTAAACATACGCTTGCACACGCCGACTCATATCCGATCAAATTTGATATTTACACATTTACTTTACTTATGAAAAAATCTCATATGCACATATACGATCTTACTTCATGAAACTCTACTTGAAATTGAAGGCTACTCACTCAAACAAGGTCAATCGCTTTACTCACGCAACTTATCATTGACACTCCACTTTCGACCAGCGGTCGCCCCCTCGGTCTTGCAACAACTTGCTATACATACGTTCAACGGTCCACTTACTCAACTATTTCATATTACTTTCATCTTGACCAATTTACCTCATATTATACTTCTACACGCTTTCAGTATTCTACAGAAATCTCTCTTCAATGATCCTGCCACTGAACAACGCGACTAAAGAGTCAGGACTCTAATCCCCTGCTCGCTCTTGGATTGACACCTTCAAGATCTCGACATTGTCCCGCCTTACTATCCGAACAGATCTATCCCACGATTCCTAGAATCGAGACTCTCCTGATCCAGAAGACTTACTCAAAAGTAATCACTCATCCTCTTCGAACCACGAAGGTCTACCTCTAGACGGCTCATAACATTCCAAACGACAATCCGTCTCCACGATGTATACATACATCACATCATTCATGACTTCTCAAGAAACTTCCCCAACAAAGGTCTCAGTCTACCCCTCAGGGATCTTGCTGACATTCTAAAGTACTGGCACACGACATAAACACTAGTTTCTTACTACCACTTCGGAATAATAAGGCAGGTTAAGCACATACATGTACCTGTAAGTTCGCAATTACACTGGCCAGGTGAAATTTCAAACTTACCTTACATGACAGTCCTCAGTACCCTATCAGTCCTATCTCTATAATAGTGACCTCCTAACGCATTTTCCTGATTCTCAGTTGTGATTTCTACTCCCAAGTTTAAGTTTAGGCCCGTCCGGTCACCTAAATCCCTTAAACTATGGCTCTGATACCAACTGTAAAGACCCAACCAAAAATATCATGCCAAACGACAAATTCATAACATCCCAAAATCACGGTCACAAAATTTCATTACAAATACTTAATAGGTTTGCGGAACAACCTACACAACTGAGAAATACTAAATACTAGAGTGTCTCTATCCATCTTTACTCTTCTCGCTAAGCTCAGCCTATTTGCCCGAGCTCCTGGAAACCTGCTTACCTGAAAAGGTTTTAATTTTGAAAATGCGAGGGTTAGACCATGAGGTCTAGTGAGTCCCTCCTAACAGTTATCGAAGCATTTAAAAACAGTTATCTTTTCAGCATAAAACGTTTATACTCAACATGTCAAAATCATATACGAACTAAAGTCCGCCTCCTCGTAATCTGACACCCTGAAGCCACCCGAAGGTGACAACGAGTCAGCCTCGCACTGCCTTGCGGAGCCTCGCTCCTGGCATATAGGGACCTCCCTTCCCGCACGAGAGCTGGCGGAACTACTTTCCCGTCTTTGCCAGTTTACGTCTCCTCGATGTATGCATACATTCAACATAAAACTTACAAACAACATTTGTACATTCAAAGCATAAAATATAGCATGGCAATTCTCTTCATAAATACTCCATTAGAAAACACATTAAAAGCCACACATTTTGGGTTTAGAAAACTCACCTGATTGCAACTCCCGTTTACTTCAAGGCACACCTAAACAATAATTTATTGATTAAGTGGATGCATCTAACTTGGATCCTAAACTTTCTCAGCTCTAACTCGCAAGACACGAAAATCGCAGAACTCTAAAACTCGCAAGACTCTAAACTCGCAAGACTCTAAACTCGCAACCTTGGGTTGCGATAATTTCCAAACTCGAAGGCTTAGCTTGCGAACTTCCCAAACTCGCAGGCTTAGCTTGCGAACTTCTCAAACTCGCAGGCTTAGCTTGCGAACTTCTCAAACTCGCAGGCTTAGCTTGCGAATTTCAGACTTTACCACTTCATCTTCTTCCCCCAGATACGCAGACAGATCTGGTACAGGGTTTTCTACTGTTCCAAATCGAAAACTTGCTAAGACTCCCCGAAAACCTTTAGGCTAAACTAGAATTTCGGTTCAAATAAAGACTCTAGGCTCACATTACCAATTAAACTCAAGAAAGACGATCTTCCCACTCTCTTATTAAGGAAACAGCGCTGGAAACAGATTGTGTGTGTGATTACACACACCCAAACCCTCCCAAACAGCTTCTAATCGGGAAAAAGGAGCTAAGGAGAAGGAGATTAGAATACTTACTGGAAGATGCCAAGGATTCTTCTCTAGCTTTCCCAAAGATCACCAACCACGTCCTTTCTTCGTTTCTTCTTTTCCTCACAGCCGCCGCACACCACAGAGCACACACAAAAAAATAATACTGATTTGAAGAATGATTCTCCTCCTAGGGTTTTGGGCCCCTTTTAAATATTCTTCCCAAACTTTACACTTTGACCCCTCAAACTTTCTTCTTGTTTCACTTTTTACACAAGCCTTGATTTATTTAATTGCAATAAAATCTCAGTTGTTACACGGTGCATATTAGAGTAGCAATGTGTCCAGATATGGCTACCCCACGGGTAGCTGTTAAACAGCTCAAGGTCCTCGACGGCCCTAAGGACCGTCGATGAAGCATGCTGGCTATACTCACGGCCCAGGAAGCCCATATCCACGATCACCACCAAGCATACACGGACAGCATCGTCGTCGGTTAGGGCACTAAGGCCCTCTTTCATCTTTTCCCGGGCTGCCTTCAGCTTCAAACGAGATGCTGAAATGCCGAAAACCCTAGGAACGAAGGAGCAGTCTTCTAAGGGAGGAAGGGGGGAGCCTCTCCAAAACGTAGTCATGTAATTAGACAGAACTCTCGACGCCCAAAATGCAATTGAGAGCCGAAGAAATCAAAATGCATCTCCTTCGGCTCAGCGTTGGCGTCCTCGACCTCCAACTGTAGAAACATGTGTACTAGCGTAGGGTCGCCACCAGAGTAAGACACATCCATCCATGGCCTGAACGGTGTCCCTCTATAGATGGTCTCAAGGGAATCTGCGCGATCACCTAATCCCCTAAACAGCGCTCCTAATTCCTCGATGTATGAAACTTTGCACCTTACCGTCAAGTCGATGTTAAAGAAATCCTTCTACATAGTCATTCACAGATGTTATAGTTAGTGTTATATATAGATGCTGCAGTTTATTTTATTTCAACGTATAATAGTGTTATATATAGATAAAGTGCGGTTGTATTTTATTTCAACGTATAATAGTGTTATATATAGATAAAGTGCGGTTTATTTTATTTCAACGTATAATAGTGTTATACATAGATAAAGTGCGGTTTATTTTATTTCAACGTATAATAGTGTTATATATAGATAAAGTGCGGTTTATTTTATTTCAACGTATAATAGTGTTATATAAAGATAAAGTGCGGTTGTATTTTATTTCAACGTATAATAGTGTTATACATAGATAAAGTGTGGTTTATTTTATTTCAACGTATAATAGTGTTATATATAGATAAAGTGCGGTTGTATTTTATTTCAACGTATAATAGTGTTATACATAGATAAAGTGCGGTTTATTTTATTTCAACGTATAATAGTGTTATATATAGATAAAGTGCGGTTGTATTTTATTTCAACGTATAATAGTGTTATATATAGATAAAGTGCGGTTTATTTTATTTCAACGTATAATAGTGTTATATATAGATAAAGTACGGTTTATTTTATTTCAACGTATAATAGTGTTATATAAAGATAAATTGCGGTTGTATTTTATTTCAACGTATAATAGTGTTATACATAGATAAAGTGCGGTTTATTTTATTTCAACGTATAATAGTGTTATATATAGATAAAGTGCGGTTGTATTTTATTTCAACGTATAATAGTGTTATATATAGATAAAGTGCGGTTTATTTTATTTCAACGTATAATAGTGTTATACATAGATAAAGTGCGGTTTATTTTATTTCAACGTATAATAGTGTTATATATAGATAAAGTGCGGTTTATTTTATTTCAACGTATCATATTGTTATATATAGATAAAGTGCGGTTGTATTTTATTTCAACGTATAATAGTGTTATATAAAGATAAAGTGTGGTTTATTTTATTTCAACGTATAATAGTGTTATATATAGATAAAGTGCGGTTTATTTTATTTCAACGTATAATGGTGTTATATATAGATAAAATGCGGTTTATTTTATTTCAACGTATCATATTGTTATATAGAGATAAAGTGCGGTTTAGGGACCCTAGTTGTCATTCTTAAAAGTTTAGGACCTAATTGGCATTCTTAAAAGTTTAGGGACCTAAGTTGTCATTCTTAAAACCGTAGGGACCTAAGTTGTCATTCTTAACATTTTTTTATAAAAAACACATATTTCAACGTATCATATTGTTATATATAGATAAAGTGCGGTTGTATTTTATTTCAACGTATAATAGTGTTATATAAAGATAAAGTGCGGTTTATTTTATTTCAACGTATAATAGTGTTATATATAGATAAAGTGCGGTTTATTTTATTTCAACGTATAATAGTGTTATACATAGATAAAATGCGGTTTATTTTATTTCAACGTATAATAGTGTTATATATAGATAAAGTGCGGTTTATTTTATTTCAACGTATAATAGTGTTATATATAGATAAAGTGCGGTTTATTTTATTTCAACGTATCATATTGTTATATATAGATAAAGTGCGGTTGTATTTTATTTCAACGTATAATAGTGTTATATAAAGATAAAGTGCGGTTTATTTTATTTCAACGTATAATAGTGTTATATATAGATAAAGTGCGGTTTATTTTATTTCAACGTATAATAGTGTTATATATAGATAAAGTGCGGTTTATTTTATTTCAACGTATCATATTGTTATATAGAGATAAAGTGCGGTTTAGGGACCCTAGTTGTCATTCTTAAAAGTTTAGGACCTAATTGGCATTCTTAAAAGTTTAGGGACCTAAGTTGTCATTCTTAAAATCGTAGGGACCTAAGTTGTCATTCTTAACATTTTTTTATAAAAAACACATATTTAACAATTTTTTTATAAAATGTGTTTTTTTTTATAAAAAAATTGTTAAGAGTGTGTTTTTATAAAAAAATTGTTATAGTTTTATGGTTTTATGTTTGAATGTGATATTTGTATGTTATAATGTGTATGTTGTTATAGTGTGTTTTTTCATATAAAAATTGTTAAAAATGTGTTTTTTTTATAAAAACACACCCTTAACAATTTTTTATAAAAACACACTCTTAATAATTTTTTTATAAAAAAACCTGTTTTTATAAAAAAATTTGTTAAGGGTGTGTTTTTATAAAAAAATTGTTAAGAGTGTGTTTTTATAAAAAAAACATTGTTAACAATTTTTTTTATAAAAACACACTCTTAACAATTTTTTATAAAAAAAACACATTTTTAACAATTTTTATATGAAAAAACACACTATAACAACATACACATTATAACATACAAATATCACATTCAAACATAAAACCATAAAACTATAACAATTTTTTTATAAAAACACACTCTTAACAATTTTCTATAAAAAAAAACACATTTTTAACATTTTTTTTATAAAAACTGTTTTAATAAAAAAAATTAACAATTTTTTTATAAAAAAACATATTATAAAAACCATAAAACTATAACAATTTTTTATAAAAACACACTATTAAACATTTTTTATAAAAAAACTGTTTTTATAAAAAATTGTTAAGGGTGTGTTTTTAAAAAAAATTGTTAAGAGTGTGTTTATATAAAAAAAACACATTGTTAACAATTTTTTTTATAAAAACACACTCTTAACAATTTTTTTATAAAAAAACACTCTTAACAATTTTTTTATAAAAAAACACTCTTAACAATTTTTATATGAAAAAACACACTATAACAACATACACATTATAACATACAAATATCACATTCAAACATAAAACCATACATATCATGTTAAACATAGAACATATTCAAACATAAGTTATAAACACTATAACAACCTACAAATCATATATCTTAACTTAAAATAACATACAAAAAATAACAAATAACATAAGGAAAACATACCAAAGAGGTAATACGAGACATCTTCACAAAACCCGAACGCGTATTCCACACGAGAAAATTGAGAGAGTGGGAGAAAATTGAGAGAGTTTGATTAAAAATTGAGAGAGTGATTAAAAAAATTGAGAGTGGAGAGTAGCCGTGTTTTGGTCCCCCCCCCCCCTATATAGTGCGGCCGAAGAAACAATGGGATTAGGGTTTAGGTTCTCAAAGGGATTTTAGGGTTAACCCTGTGCCGACACGTGGCACAGGAGCCCGCGATCGCGGGAGGTCAACGAAAGTCAATCGCGGGCAGGGACCAAAAATGCACACGCGGGTATTCTTGAGGGGGGAAAGCTGTACCGCGGGAATTCTTGAGGGACCAACGCGGGCAAAGTGGGCAAACTTTGGTGACATGTGTAGCCCGCGATCGCGGGGGTCAATGAGTCAATCGCGGGCAGGGACCAAAACTGCACACGCGGGCATTCTTGAGGGGGGAAAGCTGGACCGCGGGCATTCTTGAGGGACCAACGCGGGCATTCTTGGTGACACGTGGCCTGGAGCCCGCGATCGCGGGCTCCATCGCGGATTTTTTGGGTACTTTCGTAAACTGTGAGAGATTTTGGGTATTTTGGTAAGAGATGGTCAAACTTAGGGTATTTTAATTAATTTCCCTATAATCTAATATATATATATATATATATATATTTAAAACAACAATGATTGAATCGGAAAACATTGCATTCAACACCCCCTTTTTAGGGTGCCATTAGGCCTTCCGTACTCGAGCGGGTAAGGGCTCGGGTTGGGCTGAGGTGGCACCAGCGGGTTGGCGGCTATGGGGTACGGGGGCAGCGGGTTCAGCATGCGGGCTCGGCATGCGGGTTCCCCACCCCGCTCATACCCGCACCATTTAATTTTTTTTTTAAAATTTTATAATAGATCCGTTTTTAACGGCTATTTTTTTCCAATTTAAACACTATAAATCAACCTCAATCTCATATATTTTTCACACCAAAATTTAAACACTCACCTCAATCCTTAAATATTTTCTTTCATTTCTTTCAATCCGATATAAACTTTATGGATTCGCCACCCGGTTCATCGTCCGCTTCTTCATCATCCATTGACACCGACGAGGAATTCGGTCAACTATTTGATCGTTATGCAGATTTGTTGCGAGAAGTAAAAAACCGAGAGACTCATAATAACCTTCGGTCGGATTTGGTCGAACATATTTGGCGTATCCGACTTCCCAACAACGATGACGAGTAGATTTTTAATATTTTGTAATTTTGAATTTTATTTTGTAATTTTGAATTTTATTTTTATTTTGTAATTTTTAATTTTATTTTGTAATTTGTAATTTTATTTTGTAATTTTATTTTTATTTTGTAATTTTATTTTTATTTTTATGAATGTTATGATTTTTTATTAAAAAATTAGATGAGGTGACATGTGGGTTCAAGAGGTTCAAAAGGTTGGGGTACGGGATTTGTGGGTTCAAAAAGGTTCAAGAGGGTTCAAAGTGGAAAGCTGATGTGGCGCTGAGGGTTCAAAAGGTTTGAACCTAGGGGTACGGATGGCCTTAGCACCGGCCTACTTTTATTTATCGTCTATACTAATTATATATTGCTTTTTTCCATAGAATGTAACACAATTAAAAAAAACAAAGAATGTAATATCTAAATATAATATAAAGATCGTTAAACATGTTGAATAATATGAAAACTCATCACCAAGATACATGTGTACTATTACATGCAAGTCATTCTATATAGTTCTTTCATTATTATTAAGGTAAAACTTATTGTAATCTCACCCATTTGGTTCATCAATATACAAACTCCATTTTTCCTCGGTGGGTGTACACTATTTCACGATAGTAGAACCACGTTAAATCTTGGTATTCTTTGCATTTACATTGTTGAGTACGGATTGCGATTGCATTCCGACTTGTTGGTATATTTGAACACATTTAGGATCCTCATATTCCGTTTTGGTTGTTGGGTTGCAAGTTTGCACATTGTTGATTTTTGGTTTGGGACTTTTATGCATTGTATTGTGGAAATCATCCCCTAACGTTGAGCGCCCGTATCATCAACCAGTTTCAATCTTTCATGCTCAGTTGCTCACACCCATGTTTTTAAACAAAATTTAAGACAACAACACTTTATAAACAATTAATTAAAATATGAATTAAAAATTAATTCTTATTAAATATTACATATATATTTATTTTGGTTAAAAATATATGTTGTTGAATTCGAATTTCTAAAGCTGCTTCAACCATTCAGATGTTCGATGACTCGCCACTGCATGTTTCCTCGTTCCAACGTTACTTTCTTGTTTCAAAGCTGTTGGTTTGACCATCGGAATCCGCCATGAAACCCCACTTTCAACCTCAATTGCAGAGCATTTACACCCTCCAAACAACAATAAATGATTCGTCGTCGTTTTCTTCTGGTTTCCATCCTTCATCATCATCCTTCCATGGCTTCTCTGACTCCGGTTCTTCAGATCCGCCAACCCGATTTCTTGTGGTTTCAAAAGACCCAACTGTAAAAAGCTCCATTTCGGCGATGGTCTCGGGTCGGGTTGACGGTACCTCCTGGTTCGGATCTGGGGGGTCGGACTCGGGTATGAATGAAACTGGTTTAGGTTTCGGGTCATGGGTTTGTGCCCGGTGAATTCGGATCCTGACGGACTGTTACTCCCACTGCTTCCTGAATTATGACTGCCAGTGCTGCTGCTTCTGCTCACGGGTTCGGATCTTGAAAACGATATGGAGTTTCGGGTTTGGGTTCGGGTCATGAACCCGGATGGCAAACTAACCGAGTGTCGAAACGGCAGGATTTGTCCTCGGAAAAAGACCTCGTCGGCGCTACACATTTGCTTTTCCGGCAAATTGAAATCAAAGTCTTGTTCTTGGTGTTGGTCGGAAAATTGTTTTCCGGGAAGATTAGTTGCTGGTTTTCCAGCGGCCATATTGCACAGAGATAAAGCTTCTTCTTCTTCTTCGCCGTCGTCGTTGTGATTTTGGGATTCTGATTGTGGGTTTTGATATGAATCAAATGAAACCCAATTGTGAATTGAGAAATTTGATGGTTCCATTAACGGGTGATGTTTGAATGGATGAATGGAACATAAAGATGGTGGGTTTGAATTCTTTATAGAGAGGGGGGCAAAATATATTTGAAATGATAGATGACAAATGGAAGTGGGGAATAAAAGAATAAGGAATAATATTTTAATTAGGGCTCTAAACGAACCGAACTTTCAGCGAACCGTTCGATGGAAAGTTTGTTTATGTTTGTTTATTTAATAAAGAGTAAACTACAATTTTCGTCCCTGGGGTATACCAAAAACCATGAAAGTGGGACCTAAACTTCAAAAAGTGCAAGAATAGTCCCTGGTGTCCTTATTTTGCTATGAAAGTAGTCCATGCTCACTAACTCCGTTAAAAATCTCAGTTAAGCCAGGGGTGAAACTCGTTTTTCCGGTGAAACTCGTTTTTCCGGCGAGTGCTCCGGCGACGACTTTCAGATCGTGAAACTCGCTGATTGGATGCTGGAAATCAATTCTAACTGCTGCAAACTATTGCAAATTGAAAATTATATGGATCTGAAAAAAATCGATCAAATCATAACCAAAACTGAGATCGATAATCTTTTTCTTATGCATATCGATGAACATGAAATATATCAATGATGAACATGAAATAGCCACTGTTGATTTCAATAAATTTCAAAAAACCATTAAATTGCTTCACAACCAAAAAACGCCAACGTGGATCACAAATATGATCAAGATGATCACAATTCAGAAATTGATGACCAAAATAAGAATTGCAATTGTTAATTGAAAGTCAAATCCACTTACTTTTGGTTTTCCTTGATACTTCACGAAAAGCTCATTTGATGATTTTTCTGCAAATTCAAAAACTCCCAAAAACAATATTAAGTCATCAATTATGGATAAAAAGAGTCTCAAACACATATTGATAACATTTGAATAACAAAAACGAATTAAAACTCATATTTGAACAAGAACACTAAAAAATTCAAAGATTGAAACTCGAAATCATTGATGAATTCATGTCTAAAAACACATTTTGGAAATGATTTTGAACAAAAACGGATCAAAACATGAACAAATTGCAAAATCACTCACCAAAAAAATTTCACGGATCACTTTTTGTCAAGAACACAAAAATGATTTTAGGGTTTTGATTTCAAAATTTTGATTACGAGTTATGGTGGTGATGGTGGTGGAGAAGACACAGTGTATATATATATATATATAAAATATAAATATATAAAATATAAAATATATTATTATTTTATTTTAATAGAAAAAGCTAAAAAAATGTGAAAATACCAAAATACCCCTGACTTAACTGAGATTTTTAACGGAGTTAGTGAACATGGACTACTTTCATAGCAAAATAAGGACACCAGAGACTATTCTTGCACTTTTTGAAGTTTAGGTCCCACTTTCATGGTTTTTGGTATACCCAAGGGACGAAAATTGTAGTTTACTCTTTAATAAATGAACGAACATGAACACGTTTTTTTGTTCGTTTACTTAAATGAACGAACATGAACAATGGTCTCGTTCGTTCATTTGTGTTCGTGAGCGTTCGTTTATTTATGTTCGTTAATGTTCATTCGTTTATGTTCGTTTACGTTCGTTTACATACGTTTATGTTTGTTTATGTTCGTTTATGCTTGTTTATATATATAAACATATTTATATAATATGAAATTAATATGTATAATCATAAAGTAAATTGATCTCTTACAAATTATTTTTGGAAATTAATTAAAATACCCAAAATTTGACTTTGACTTATCAAAATACCCATTTTTTTCAACTTTTGCAAAAATACCCAAAAATCCCGCGATATGACCTGCGATCGCAGGATAGGGTTTTTTTTGAAAATTTAATCATCCGCGATCGCGGAGAGTGTCCCGGGATGCATTCAATTTGGTGACTTTTGAATTGAATTTTACACTTTCAACCCCTATATTTATTTACTTATTTTACTTTATACATTTTACTTTCCTAATTTTAATTTTACACATTCATCATATTAACACATATAATCGTTTATTAACTAAAATACGTTAAAAAAATAAGTTTTAATTTTAATAAGTTACACCATTATAATCGTCTCTTCGATACGTTCGAAATGAGCCCAATATTGAATGTTTTTTGATTTAATAATTTTATTATATATCATATATACTACATAAAAATATTTTTAATATTTACAATTGATTTCGAAGGTATCGACGAGACGATATTAATGGTGTAACTTGTTAAAATTAAAAAACATTTTTTTAACGTATTTTAGTTAATAATTGATTAAATCGTCAAATTATTTGGATTATACGTCTCGCTGCATTGCAGCGGGTAAATAACTAGTGTATATATATATATATATATATCAAACTCCTTAACATATTTTAACGTAATTATGTATGTTAATGTGATATGTTAAAACGTACTTTTTTAACATATTTCGGTTAATATATGATTATTATGTTAATGCGATAAGAGTGTAAAACGAAGAGACGATTATAATGATGTAATTTGTTAAAATTAAAACGTATTTTAACTATAAGAGTACCATAAATTAAATAATTAACTATAAGAAAATGAATTTTAAATATAAAAAATATTTTTATGTAGTATATATGATATATATTAAAATAATTAAATCAAAAAATATTCAATATTGGGCTCATTTCGAACGTATCGAAGAGACGATTATAATGGTGTAACTTGTTAAAATTAAAACGTATTTTTTAACGTATTTTAGTTAATAAACGATTATATGTGTTAATATGATGAAGATGTAAAATTAAAATTAGGAAAGTAAAAGGTATAAAGCAAAGTAAGTAAATAACTATAGGGGTTGAAAGTGTAAATATCAATTACAAATCACAAATTTGAGTTGGTAGCGGGACTATTCGGGGGAGAGATTTTCAAAAATGGTCCCTAGTATAGGGTTGAAAGTGTAAATTCAATAAAAATCACAAATTTGAGTTGTGGCGCGGGGACTCCTCCTGCGATAGCGGGATCACAATTTTCATAAAACACCCTATCCCGCGATCGCGGGATATATCGTGGGATTTTTGGGTATTTTTGCAAAAGTTGAAAAAATGGGTATTTTGTTAAGTCAAAGTCAAACTTTGGGTATTTTAATTAAATTCCCTTTATTTTTTATACCTCCTAAATTAACCCGGTTTTTCATTTTGTTAAGGTATTTTTTACGAACGAAATGATGAGTATGGTGGTTGTTTTTTGTTCATTTGGGTTCGTTAGTTTATGTTCATTTAAGCTCGTTCATTTAAAGTCGTTCGATTATGTTCGTTTACGTTCATTTAAGTTCGTTCGTTTACGTTTGTTTAACTCTTAATGAACGAACATAAACGAACACGAACAAACAAAAATTCTTAACGAACGAACATGAACACAAAAAATCTCGTTCGTTTACCGTTCGTGTTCGTTCGTTTGTTCGGTTAAGTTAAACGAACGAACATGAACAAGCCTCCGTTTGTGTTCGTTCGGTTCGTTTACAACCCTATATTTAATTGGTTTTGTGTTATTTAGTTATTATTATTATAACTAGAAAAATGTAATAAATATATTAAGGCTATATTTGGCAAACTAGATGGTAGCTGAGAAGCTGTTGACTGATAAGCTAGCTGGTGGTAACTGATAAGCTAGCTGACGAAGAAGTCACGTTTGACAAAACTAGCCTATAAACATGTAAAATGACCAAATGACATCTTTAATAAATTATCAATTACAATATTTAATTATATAATTAAAACAAATTATAGCAATACAATACGTTAATTAATACAACCAATGTAGTAAAAAAATAGCATAAAATGTTAATTAAATGAATTAAAAGTCTATTGCTACATATATACTCTAAATTTTGAACTTGTTAAAACAAGTTTTAGAAAAAATATATATTAATTTATGATTTTAAATAACCGCTACATACAATATGAAAAGAATAATCAAATAATAATTGAAAAGATAACTAGTAATTGATAATTAAAATATATTGATTGATATTAAAAAATAAATAAAAATAATTTATATGATTAACAATAACCCTAAATAAATAAAAATTAATATTAATGTATAATTAAAATTTAGTTTAATAATTTTCAGTTAATATTAATTAATTAATAATAATTAAATTTTAAAAAATAATATTTATTTAATAATAGTTAACAAATAATAATTGATATTAATAAGGGTAATATTGGAATATTCACAAAAAGCTACTCCAAGTAGTGTTTCAAAAAGCTAGCTTATAAGTTAGCTTATGGTCATTCAAACATGTACCCAGAAAAAAAAACTAGCTTATAAGCTAGATTTTTTTTGCCAAACAATGCCTAAATGGTTTTACTAGGATTGACTGTTTTTATTTAATTAATAAATAATATATAATTATCTAAAAAAGAAAAATTGACTCAAATAGCATTGCTCTCTTATTAGTTTTTCATCTCTTGGATTGACTTATATGTCAATACATTCGCAATATTCAAGACTATAACTTGCGGATCTGATTAAATGACAAAAAAACGAATCTGGAATTTTTACTTTAAAAAATATTACGTACCTAGATCCGCAATTGCGGACCCAGGTAATTTAACTTGTCGTTTAGTCAGGTCCGTAAGTTACGTTCCTGAATATTATGAAAGTAGTGATATTTGTATAAAACCTGAAGATAATTAACTAGAAAATACAATTTATTGGTAGAATGACTATTTGAAACAATTTTCGTTTTAAAAAATACAAACACTAAATAGGGATGGACTTATAATCATAGGGTTGTGTATTTAATCCAAAAATCATATAGAATAAAGTGTAGGGATTATTGGTTTTCCTATTAATCAAATTGAACCCAATTGTAATAAACATTTTTGGTTTTCATTTAGAATCATAGGGTTATGCATCCTGAGCCGTAAAACATATGGTTGCAACCCATTGTAAACATTTTTCTTTTTTCTAAAAAAGAATCTAGAAAGGCAACAAATTTATTAAAATCCTAGCCATACAAAGAGATCTGTGAGAGACAAATAACGAAGATGAGAACAAATCAAAACCTTGCAAGAAACAAACGACCATAAAAAAAAAGACCAACAATGAAACAACAACGAAACCTCAAGAAATAGCATACCATGAACTTATAAGCGAAACCGCTTTAAAGATAAACTGATCTTTAAACTTAGGAGCAATCACATTGAAGGATTTAAACTGGATGTCGCCAAAAAGATCACAACAATTAGTATGACCCTTAATAATATAAACCTTCCTGAGATTACAAAGAGAATGAGCCGCGATCCAAATGATCGATTGGCACAACCTTCAACGACACCATAATTTTATCTAAACTAATACAGTGTTTCAACCAGGCTTTTGAAAACCCAAACCTTTTCTAAAAACAAGGTTCAAAGATTGTGCCCGGGGATGAAAGTGTGGTGGGTATTGGGTGGATAATGTATCCCCCATCCCTAACCCTGCCCCCCGTTTAAGCCCCCCCCCCCTCGGCCCTGCCCCGACTAATCCCCGACGGGTTTAAAGAACCTGTTGGGTACCCGTTTGGTAAAAAAAATGTAACACCTCGGATTTTCATTATATTATATTTAATATGAAGGGGTCGAAAGAGTAGTTAGTCAAAGTTTTGGACTAATTGTAAATTTTAAATCTTAAAGGTGGATTTGGTCTTTTGGTAAAAGTGGTTTGGGTATAAGAAGTTTGGGTCGGTAAAAATTGAGAAATATCTCAATTTTGTTCTGTGAAGTCGGTTTCAAGAAAGAAAGAAAGTCCGAGTTCTCTCGTTCGGTAAGGATTTCGATATTTTCTTCAATTCAGTTTCTTAAGAATTGATAATCAGGTTAAGATTGGTTTCAATTAGGTTATTGAATTTGTTTGAGGAGAAGATTTGAGTAGAAGTGCAGATCCTGAGATTGGGTTTTAATCCGGGCGAGTTCATCTCTTCTTCCAAATAATTGCAGTTGAATCAAATGAAATAAGTGATTATAAATTGTCTATACGCTTTGGTAATTATGTATTGGTATGAAAACGATACCGGATTCCGGATGGTACCGGATTGGTACTGGATTCCGGATGGTACCGGATTGGGCACCGGATTCCGGATGGTACCAGATTGGGTACCAGATTCCGGACTGGTACCGGATACCGGATTGGATACCGGATTCCGGATATGTTCCGGGTAACATACCGAATTTGATCCGAAATGTTCCGGACTTGAGAGTCCGGATACTTTTTCCGGATAGTTTCGGATTTGGGTTCCGAAACTGTAACCCCCTAAAAATCAGGGTAACTTTAAACCTGAATTAAACGAGTTTACATAACTAATATCCATAACATAACATTCATAAATAGTGAAAATAAATAACAAGAGTTGATTTTACATCAACTGGTCGTCACCATAAACTCTTCACTCATCCCATTACTTCTCTGAGCTCATACCTGGTAATAAAATATAATTTGAAACGATTAGGCTAACGCCTAGTGAGAACATTCAGTTTCAAAATAATATTTTTAAATTAATGTAAACAAGTTTAATCATCTTGACTTACACTCGCTCTTACCATACTTGTACTCATCTCATAATAATAGAATCATACTCAATCCCATGAGTATAACTACCATTCATAAAATCATATCACCCTATTCAATGTCCGACTACGAATCAACACGATTTCTATTTTATCGATCAATCCTTCAGACTTACATTCAAACATCATACCTTCTTCTTGAAATGGATACAGAAATAGCACTTATATATTGCCTATATTTACTCCGCCGAAACACATGAAAACAACCCTCAATCTTCGTCTAATTCATATTTCCACATCTTAAATACGAATAACAACTCTGCTTTGTCTATTCAATCAATCAACCTGAATAGCAGTTATGCTTTTGCCTATTCAACCGTTCCTATATGAATAGTTATTCTATATTACCTATTCTATCATCCCATATAAATAGTAGTTCTACTTTGCCTATCCAATCATTCAACATGAATAGTAATTCTACTTTTGTCTATTCATTTCGTTCCTAGTTAACATGAATATGACTAACACTAAGTCAGTTATGATATCATGTTCCAGAGCCGCACTACGAATCTCTATACGGATTCTAGATTAATGCTCATATCATATTCCAGAGCCGCACTACGAATCTCTATACAGATTCTAGATTAATGCTCATATCATATTTCAGAGCCACACTACGAATCTCTATACGGATTCTAGATTAATGCTCATATCCAAGAAATCGCAATTACACATGCCCATTTCTTGGATAGGAAGTAGAGATTTCAATTACACATGCCAATCTCTCCTCTTCCTTAGAAATCGGGAATAACGATTAGTACCACACGCATATTCCACGATTTCCCACACACACTGGAATAACGATTAGTACCACACGCCTATTCCATGTGATTACAAAACACTAGTGCCTATTCCATCATCTCAAGGATACACGGGAATAACATTTATCTATTCCTCCCTTTTCAAGGATACACGGGAATAACATTTGGTCTATTCCTCCCTTTCAACAAACACGGGAATAATATTTATACTTTGTCTATTCCTTACGTTTCACTATAAACAGGAATAGGAATTATACTTTGCGTATCCTACACTATCCAATAAATCTAGTGTATATGGATTCATTACCCTTAACCGTATTCGTGCAGGTTATTATTTATTATAAATTCCTCATAGCATTCAGTATGAGCAAATCATATTTATACCACATAGATTCCTCATATCATTTAGTATGAGCAAATCTCTTTTATAAATCTCCCATACCATTCAGTATAAGCAAATCACATTTAATATGTCAATTTCTTATAATATAAATCTAACCATCCATATCATCACACACGGTCCCTAATATAAATATTATTGTGACCCACTTGCCCATTAAATCCAATAGTTAAAACTTATAAAATCGCTCATCCGAAATTCATTCAAAACAGTTCATTATAAAAATGCACCTTACCATAATTTAAAACATTATAAAAAGGGTAAGGTAAGAATGAAATCACCTGATAGTAGTCGCGTCACTCTTACTTTATTTTCTTAAAGTCGTAAGAATTTATGTCACCAACTTCACCAAGATTTGAAATACCCAAATACACATTGTACTGGTATTAAACTACTGTACAGAACCCTTAAAGACTAAGAATCCTAAATATCCAAAATTCTCGACTCTTATCGCAACTCACTAGCTGCGATAACCCTTGTCGCAACACAGTACTTGTCGCAACCCACTGTTGCGATATCCTCTTCTTATCGCAACCAACTGTTGCGACAAGCATCTTATCGCAACCATCTTGTTGCGATACACATCTTATCGCAACCAACTGTTGCGATACAACCTACTTGTCGCAACCCAAGGTTGCGACATTCATACTTATCGCAATCTATCATAACTATCGCAACTTACTACTGCGACATTCATAACTATCTCAACTAACTGAAATCATATTCAGCCCAGAAATTTATAGTTTTAAGCCATGAATAATTCTGTAAATATGCAGATATGCTTAAGACTATTAACGGAACATAATCATTTACTCATATTTCTCATATCCTTCCAAAATCATCAAGACCCATTTCTAAACCATTTAGAAAAACTTTTAACTATAATAGAGGAAAGATTTATATGAGATATACTTGTGTTTTCCTTGAATTGCACCTAAGTTATAGCTGATAAATCTGCTTATCTTCTTATTCTTCCTTCCTTTCTTGGTTCTCTCTTTTTCTCTCTCTCTCTCTCTTTCACCGTACACAACACACACACACATACTTAATACATAAAAGCGGAAATATCTTTTATCTAATTGATATACATGAGGCGGTGGTGGTTGATTTAACTTTAATCAACTTAACCAAACAGTCCCTCATACTTTCCTTACTTAACAAAATCCACCCTCCAACTTATAAATTAAAATTAAAGTTTACCCCTTAACTTATAACTCCACAAAACAATTAACGTAACTTATTCGGGGTTAAACTCTAAAATTAATCTATCAAATAATCAATCATAACTTACTAAATAATTATGCTCTAATTATTTAATAATCAAATGTAATCCTTTATAGAAAATCGAGATGTTACAATACTCCCCAACTTGAAAATGATTTCGTCCTCGAAATCAAAGCTAGGTAAACAATTGAGGATATCTAATCTTCATATCCTTTTCCAACTCTAAAATCACATTAACACCTCAATGATATAATACCACATCCTTATGTCGCAACTTCTTAACTGATCTTTCTTTAATCCTTACAGTTCCTCCAAGCAACTACTCTTACCATCCACTCTCACTTCAGTAAGTGGAATCACATCATACCAACATGAAATATATCGTATATTCCTTTACTTCAAGTCTTACATACTTAATCATAGTTAAAAGTCTATGAAGAACAAGGACTCGATTTTCCACAATTTCTGGATCTCATATCCTTCAACATTACCCACTCCCCAACTTGAAAACGACCTAAAATTCTATCGGTCTCCTTTGGTTATTAATCCAAATCCCACTACCGGACAAGGTTATCCATAAATGTGTCATTGAAGCTCTAACACCACTACAAAAGTTCAACTTTGACGTGACACTAAGAGGTTTTCCTAGGTCCTCCATATTATTTCGGATCATACTTCGCACTTCATCAATCCCACTTATCTAATTTCTGTTTTCCATTTGTAATTGAATTAAGACGCGGTTACTAGGAGACAACTAGTCTAGAATCGGGTTGGGTTATAATTATTATCGAAATTAATCTTATGAATTAAATTAGTAATGGGATTCGACTACTTACATTATCTTCCACTTATTACTGGTTCATTGCCATGAACACATCACAACACTAGAAAATTCCGTCTGATGAATTCAACTTACTAATCGAGTGACACGAATTCGTCGTGCAATAAATAAAACTCTATTATGTGCATAACATCGTCATCTCCCGATTTATATCCTATCCGCTTACAGTTCCGTTCTTCCCTTTTTCCATAAAATTTGTTCATTGCCACTTTTCCTTTCCTCTTTACGTCTTTGCATCAATATCTCCCTTTCCGTCACCTTTTCTCATTTCGACCATTCTTTTATACTTTTAAATCATTTATTGTCCTTTGGATCTTAGATTCCAGAAACCAATATTGTCAAAATAGTCTTACCAATCGTACATGTTTAACTAACTAAACGAAAAAGTGGATAATGGTTAAGTTATCCCACTTTCACTCAGAAATCTCAAAGGTTGTAAACTTTCATTTGTTAGATCGACTTACAAAGTATCTTCCAAAAATATTAACTAGTATAGCTAACTTTTAACAAAAGATTGAAGTACAAAAGACAAGTTAGTACTACCATTACATAACATATCCACTTATATATTTATTAACCAGAAATGTATCATAAACTACACCCACTCGTTCCTTAACATTCTCAACCGTTCTACAAAACGTTTATCCTATTGATCTTGAAATGTTGGATTTCTTCTTTTGATTTCCGCTATTTTTCAACTTTGGACAATCCCTCCGATAATGACCAGGTTTCTTGCATTCATAGCAAGTTGACCCTTGAATATGGTAATTTTTAATCGTGTGGCCAGCTTCTCCGCACTTAAAGCATTTCACATACAATTTGGTTTCTTGACGGGGTTCAATACAATGATTCTTAGTAAAAGTTTCCGACTTCTGGCAAGGTTCTGATCTATCCTCCCACTTTCTTTTCTTTCCCACTTGAGTTATTTCAACCCTATTTCCAGCATAAACTTCTTCCATTCTATCATTAGTATTCAATACTGGATTAACAGGTGGAATCCCAGTACCAGTACTCACCTTTGGTCTTTGTGACTCGTCGATATGATCATTCAACATTTTTGTAAACATTTCCTGTTGTTGAGTCAATGCAGCATTCATGACCCTCATCATATTTTCCATTATACGAGACTCCATATTAGATTCTGTTGTCACTGAATCAGAAATACCGACATTAAGTCGATGAGTTTGACTTCCTCCTTCTCCCAAAATAAGAAACCTTGATAGATTTTCACTAACTTCACCTCTTTCAGGTTGACCTTCCACAATTTCATTTGCCACACGACCCTCCAAAGAAGTAGAAGGCTTAATTGGTGTATTAACCATCGTATTCTGATATAACACAAAGAAATAACCATAAGAAATGGTTACACATAACCAGATATACGAAACGTACTTTACTGTTCATTAGTCATTGTAACAATTTAGAAACAAGTATGCTTGTGTAGTAATATATTCATAATAACAGTAGCTAATTGAAATTGTGAATATATCATAAATGAGAATCCTCGTTATCATCGTTACAGTACCAATTTCACCTATTTCAGTCAACTCTGAGACTATCCCGTCTTAGTACTTCTACCCATATCTCATGAATCCTAACTTAATTCATTTCAGCTTAAGTCTAGGTATGTCACTAGCATACCTAGTTCACTTAAACTAATGCTCTGATACCATATTGTAACACCCTAAAAATCAGAGTAACTTTAAACCTGAATTAAACGGGTTTACATAACTAATATCCATAACATAACATTCGTAACTAGTGAAAATAAATAACAAGAGTTGATTTTACATCAACCGGTCGTCACCATAAACTCTTCACTCATCCCATTACTTCTCTGAGCTCATACCTGGTAAGAAAATATAATTTGAAACGATTAGGCTAACGCCTAGTGAGAACATTCAGTTTCAAAATAATACTTTTAAATTAATGTAAACAAGTTTTATCATCTTGACTTACACTCGCTCTTACCATACTTGTACTCATCTCATAATAACAGAATCATACTCAATCCCATGAGTATAACTACCATTCATAAAATCATATCACCCTATTCAATGTCCTACTACGAATCATCACGATTTCTATTTTATCGATCAATCCTTCAGACTTACATTCAACCATCATACCTTCTTCTTGAAATGGATACAGAAATAACACTTATATATTGCCTATTTTTAATCCGCCGAAACACATGAAAAAAACCCTCAATCTTCGTCTAATTCATATTTCCACATCTCAAATACGAATAACAACTCTGCTTTGTCTATTCAATCAATCAACCTGAATAGCAGTTATGCTTTTGCCTATTCAACCGTTCCTATATGAATAGTAATTCTATATTACCTATTCAATCATCCCATATAAATAGTAGTTCTACTTTGCCTATCCAATCATTCAACATGAATAGTAATTCTACTTTTGTCTATTCATTTCATTCGTAGTTAACATGAATATGACTAACACTAAGTCAGTTATGATATCATGTTCCAGAGCCGCACTACGAATCTCTATACGGATTCTAGATTAATGCTCATATCATATTCCAGAGCCGCACTACGAATCTCTATACGGATTCTAGATTAATGCTCATATCATATTCCAGAGCCGCACTACGAATCTCTATACGGATTCTAGATTAATGCTCATATCATATTCCAGATCCGCACTACGAATCTCTATACGGATTCTAGATTAATGCTCATATCCAAGAAATCGCAATTACACATGCCCATTTCTTGGATAGGAAGTAGAGATTTCAATTACACATGCCAATCTCTCCTCTTCCTTAGAAATCGGGAATAACGATTAGTACCACACGCATATTCCACGATTTCCCACACACACTGGAATAACGATTAGTACCACACGCCTATTCCATGTGATTACAAAACACTAGTGCCTATTCCATCATCTCAAGGATACACGGGAATAACATTTATCTATTCCTCCCTTTTCAAGGATACACGGGAATAACATTTGGTCTATTCCTCCCTTTCAACAAACACGGGAATAATATTTATACTTTGTCTATTCCTTACGTTTCACTATAAACAGGAATAGCAATTATACTTTGCCTATCCTACACTATCCAATAAATCTAGTGTATATGGATTCATTACCCTTAACCGTATTCGTGTAGGTTATTATTTATTATAAATTCCTCATAGCATTCAGTATGAGCAAATCATATTTATACCACATAGATTCCTCATATCATTTAGTATGAGCAAATCTCTTTTATAAATCTCCCATATCATTCAGTATAAGCAAATCACATTTAATATGTCAATTTCTTATAATATAAATCTAACCATCCATATCATCACACACGGTCCCTGACATAAATATTATTGTGACCCACTTGCCCATTAAATCCAATAGTTAAAACTTATAAAATCGCTCATCCGAAATTCATTCAAAACAGTTCATTATAAAAATGCACCTTACCATAATTTAAAACATTATAAAAAGGGTAAGGTAAGAATGAACTCACCTGATAGTAGTCGCGTCACTCTTACTTTATTTTCTTAAAGTCGTAAGAATTTCTGTCACCAACTTCACCAAGATCTGAAATACCCAAATACACATTGTACTGGTATTAAACTACTGTACAGAACCCTTAAAGACTAAGAATCCTAAATATCCAAAATTCTCGACTCTTATCGCAACTCACTAGCTGCGATAACCCTTGTCGCAGCACACAGTACTTGTCGCAACCCACTGTTGCGACATCCTCTTCTTATCGCAACCAATTGTTGCGACAAGCATCTTATCGCAACCATCTTGTTGCGATACACATCTTATCGCAACCAACTGTTGCGATACAACCTACTTGTCGCAACCCAAGGTTGCGACATTCATACTTATCGCAATCTATCATAACAATCGCAACTTACTACTGCGACATTCATAACTATCTCAACTAACTGAAATCATATTCAGCCCAGAAATTTATAGTTTTAAGCCATGAATAATTCTGTAAATATGCAGATATGCTTAAGACTATTAACAGAACATAATCATTTACTCAGATTTCTCATATCCTTCCAAAATCATCAAGACCCATTTCTAAACCATTTAGAAAAACTATTAACTATAATAGAGGAAATATTTATGTGAGATATACCTGTGTTTTCCTTGAATTGCACCTAAGTTCCAGCTGATAAATCTGCTTATCTTCTTCTTCTTCCTTCCTTTCTTGGTTCTCTCTTTTTCTCTCTCTCTTTCACCGTACACAACACACACACATACTTAATACATAAAAGAGGAAATATCTTTTATCTAATTGATATACATGAGGAGGTGGTGGTTGATTTAACTTTAATCAACTTAACCAAACAGCCCCTCATACTTTCCTTACTTAACAAAATCCACCCTCCAACTTATAAATTAAAATTAAAGTTTACCCCTTAACTTATAACTCCACAAAACAATTAACGTAACTTATTCGGGGTTAAACTCTAAAATTAATCTATCAAATAATCGATCATAACTTACTAAATAATTATGCTCTAATTATTTAATAATCAAACGTAATCCTTTATAGAAAATCGAGATGTTACAGAAACCTCCGTGCTAAGTCGCCGAAGAGGGACATTTGAGAATAAGGGTATGATAGATTATTTGGATTTCTTAGCTTTGAGAAAATGATATGAAATGTTTTGTGCGTTCGAGTAACTATGCACGTATGCTAGTAAGTGTAATGAATCCATAAACACTAGTATTATGTGATCACGTGGAATAGGCGTGACGCTAATCGTAATTCCCGTTGATTTGATAAATGCGGAATAGGGCGGGCACTAATGGTAATTCCTATTTAGTGTTATTATGTGATGAACGTGGAATAGGTCGGGCTCTTAATGGTAATTCCCGTTGATTTGATAAATGCGAAATAGGTCGGGCTCTAATGGTAATTCCCATTTAGTGTTATGATGTGATGAACGTGGAATAGGACGGACTCTTAATGGTAATTCCCGTTGATTTGAAATGAGGAATAGGCCGGAGCTTAATGGTAATTCTCATTTCGTATTGTGATGTGAAATCGTGGAATAGGCGTGGCGCTAATCGTAATTTCCGATTTCTATTGGAAGATAAGGGATAGGCTGGGCGCTTAATGGTAATTCATACTTCCACTCCAAGAAATAGACATAAAGTAAATTGTAATTTCTTGGATATGAGCAATGATCTAGAATCCGTGGTGATTCGTAGTAGGCTCTCGAACGTGATGCTATGACTTACTTAGTGTTAGTCATATTCATGGAATCGGGTTCCCGTCATTGCAAGATGTTTATATGTACGGTAAGAATGGTGGAAAACCAGGTTTGTTTATACGCTTTGTTTACATTTGGTTTTCAAAGCTTATAAAGTATTAATTTGAAAATGGATGTTCTCACTAGGCGTAAGCCTAATCCTTTCAAATTAACTTTTCTTACCAGGTAATAGCTCAGGAAAGGATAAGCAGGGATGAGTGTCGAGAAGTTCCAGAGTGGTGCTTTTGAATTTATGTATTGATCAGGGATTAGACTAGCTGGTGATTATGATAAACTTGTATAGGTTTGAAACTCGTCGTGAATTCTTCGATGTAAATGAAAGTTTGAATTATAGTGGTGAACTCTGATAATTTAAGGTTTAAATTTACTGTGAATTTCAGGGTGTTTCAAAAACAATGTCCTATAAAAATAAAATTATAATGAATCGTCACTACGTTATTATAACAATATTTTAATCGGGGTCAGATTAGGGGCGGGTAATGTCATCCCGACCTCGCCCTGAACCCGCTTCGAATATTGAAATAAATCTCTGTCCCTAATTTGTTACTCGTTAACCATGGGAATCCCCGTCCCGTTAGGATGTTGTAACAACCCGCCTTAAAGATAAGCCAAACACAGAAATAATGTATGCAAAAATAACCAATGCCAAACGGCTCCAATATTTAAGTCTTACAAAAATGCTAAGTTCAACGGTTGACGGAACAACCGGGCTTACAACTAAGAATATTTATAAGATAACTACTCAGACATCTAACAAAAATCTTTAAATCCACACTTTTCAAGCCGACCCCGAGCTCACAGCTTGCCTTTACACTTATCTATCTGCTTACCTGAAAGGTTTTTAGTTTTGAAAGCGAGGGTTAGCCCACGAGGTCTAGTGAGTTCCCTCAAAAGAGGTCCACACCATGAATATCACAATATAAAAGGCAAGATATAAGGGATTATTAACATTTCACCTTCATTTCTAGATTATGTACACAAATGGCATGCATTGATGGCCCACGCTAGAGTCACACACACCCGTGACAGCGTGTTAGGGCACACACCTGCCCTTGATACATTATATGAAACAAATTCATATATATATATATATATATTTATATAAGCACATTCTTTATGGGACACACCCCCCATTTACACACCTAAGCCATCGCATGCCCACACACAAATAATCACACCTTTAAGTCACACTACATGCATGTCTAATAGCGTTAAGTAAAATAAGCAGTTTAATAGTATTTGCATATATATATATACCTATATATATATACCTATATATATATATATATATATATATAGGCACATTTGGTAAAGATGTTGGGTTAGGGAGACTCACCTGCATCCACGCTAAACTTCCTTTCCACCGTACCGATTACCTTCCTTAACTAGCACACCTACAATTTAACCGAGCATACGAGAATGTTAAGTCACTCGTACGTCCTACAAAAATTCACTCTCGAGTCCCCTAAGACGTTCCATCCCACACTCGATGAGAGCACGCCCAAAAGTTCCCTGACTAAACACCTCCGGACAGAAGTTGGATTTCATAGTCAGTTACCGGACACCACTATCGGGTTCCAGTTTCCAGGTACCTCTTTCCGGATACTTGAAGTATCCAGATCCCAAGACTTCCCGGACGAATCCCGGTTTCCGGGTAATAAGCTACGTCCGGATACTTGCGAGTTTCCGGTAACTCTTCCTTGTCCGGATAAGTGATGCATCCGGTTACTACTTCCCGCACGATACTCACATCAGGTTTTCTCGCCCTGTCTGGGCACCCTTCTTATCCGGTAACCTCACTCCACTGAGTGGGCGATTTCCGGTTATCGAAAAGTACTAAAAACATATAAAATTCAACATAGTCTCGACAATGGATCAACACAACCTGATTTGGTCCCTGATCTTACGGTCCACTATCGCCAAAGGTTCTTCCATATAATTTAACTTTTCATCCACTCGTATATCTTCCAATGGCACAAAACTTTACACTTATTCTCACTTCCGCCACGAAACTTTAAATTTATTCCAGTTAAGGCTCGGTTATTACAGCATCCTCCCCTCAAAAGAATTTTGTCCCCGGAATTCCATTTTCAAACAATTGAAGATATTGGGCCTTCATGTCCGATTCTAACTCCCAAGTTGCCTCTTGGCCCTTGTGGTAACGCCACTAGATCTTCACTAAGATTGTCTCCTTATTCCTTAGTTTCCTGATCTTACGGTCCACTATCGCCAAAGGTTCTTCCATATAATTTAACTTTTCATCCACTCGTATATCTTCCAATGGCACAACCATACTTGCTTCTGCTAAGCATTTCCTTAGATTGGACACAGGAAAGGTTGGGTGAATTCCTCGAAGGTACTTCACCCACACGCTCAGTAATGGCAAATGGCCCGACATACCTAGGCCTCAACTTCCTTTTCTTTCCAAACCGAATCATGCCTTTCCAATGTGAGACCTTAAGCATGACGTTGTCCCTACTTGGAATTCAATTGGTTTCCTTCTCTTGTTGGTGTACATCTTCTGACGGTCCTGGGCTACCTTCAATATCTCTCAAATCTGGATGATTTTATCAGCAATTATCTGTACGATTTCTGGGCCTGTCAATTGCTTCTCCCCTACCTCGTTCCCGCACACGGGTGTTCTGCACTTGCGTCTATATAATGCCTCAAAAGGTGCCGCTTGCAGACTGGCGTGATAACTATTATTATACGAAAATTCTATTAAAGGCAGATGTGTTTCCAACGAACTCTTGAAATCAATCACACATGCCCTAAGCATGTCTTCCAGTGTTTGGATGGTCCTCTCGCTCTGCCCATCCGTTTGAGGGTGATATGTAGTACTCATCTTGAGTTGTGTACCGAGTTCATTTTGAAAGCTCCGCCAAAAAGATGACGTGAACCGACTATCCCGGTCGGACACTATAGATCGCGACACTCCATGCCTTAGAAACAATTTCATCGATATACAACCTCGCCAACTTTTCCAACGGGTCAGCTTCTCGGATGGGTAGAAAATGAGTTGACTTTGTCAGGCGATCCACTATTACCCAAATGGTATCATGACCTTTAGGGGTCCTTGGCAGCTTCGTGACGAAGTCCGTTGAGATATCGTCCCACTTCGACAATGGTATTTCTAACGGCTGCAACTCTCCGAAAGGTCTCTGGTGCTCTGCCTTAACCTTCAAACACGTCAGGCATCTTTCCACAAAGTGTGCGACGTCCTTCTTGATCCCCGGCCACCAGTAAAGCTTCTTCAGATCTCGATACATTTTATTTGTCCCCGGGTGGACCAAATAGCAGGATCTATGGGCTTCATCTAACACACGCTTCCGCAGATCTACCCACTTAGGGACCCATACTCGGTCCCCTAAACATCTCACTCCACTGCCGTTAACTCCCAAGGATGACATCAGTCCAACGATACGCTCCTTCTTCATGTTTTCTTCAACTAACGTTTCCTCTTGGCATTTCTTAACTTATTCTAAGAGGTTGGGAATGACTTCGATTCTAAAAGCGACCACTTTGGTTGGTTCCTTTCTTTCCTTCCGACTCAGAGCGTCGGCCACCACATTAGCCTTACATGGGTGATAAAATATCTTGTAATCGTAATCACTTAACAGTTCTACCCACCGCCTTTGCCGCATATTCAGCTCCTTCTGATCAAACAGATGTCTAAGGCTCTTGTTATCTGAATAAATCTGGCACTTAGCTCCATAAAGGTAGTTCCTCCAAATTTTCAATGCGAACACCACTGCAGCCAACTCCATGTCATGAGTGAGGTAGTTCCTCTCATGGTCTTTCAACTGATGGGGCGTGTAAGCGATCACCTTCCCATTCTGCATTAGCACACACCCTAAACCTAGCTTAGAAGTGTCACTATAAATCACAAACCCTTCTGAACCGCTAGGTAAGGTTAGAATTGGCGCACTACTCAGCCTTATTTTCAACTCATTAAAAGCCACGTCCTGAGCTCTGCCCACTGAAATACAACAATCTTCTTGGTCAATGCAGTTAATGGCTTAGCTATCCGAGAAAAATCCTGAATGAACTTCCGGTAGTAGCCTGCCAGACCGAGGAAGCTCCTTACTTCATATGGCGACCTTGGTGTTTCCCACCCTTTTATTGCTTCAATCTTGGTTGGATCCACCTTGATACCCTCTCCTGACACTACATGTCCCAGAAATTGCACCTCCCGCAACTAGAAGTCACACTTGGAGAACTTAGCATACAACTTCTCGCGTCGCAATAAGTTTAACACCGAACGAAGATGCTCTTCACGCTCACCCCGAGATTTGAAATAGACTAGAATGTCATCTATGAACACTATCACGCACTTGTCCAGGAACGGTCCACACACTCTGTTCATTAAATCCATGAATACCGCTGGAGCATTAGCCAAACCAAATAGCATGACTAAAAACTCATAGTGTCCATACCTCGTGCGAAAAGCTGTCTTCGGCACATCTTCCTCCTTCACCTTCAACTGATAATAACCAGACCTCAAGTTAATTTTCGAGAAGTAGCTTGCCTCTTGCAGTTAATCGAATAAGTCGTCAATTCTTGGAAGTGGGTACTTGTTCTTGATGGTTACCTTGTTCAACTCCCGATAGTCTTTGCAAATCCGCATAGACCCATCTTTCTTCTTGATGAACAGTATTGGTGCTCCCCACGACGATGATCTAGGGCGTATAAAGCCCTTATCTAGCAGCTCCTGTAATTGCGTCATCAACTCTTTCATCTTCGCTGGCGCTAAACGATAAAGTGCTCGCGCTATTGGTGCCGCCCCAGGCACCAAATCGATCCTAAACTCGACCTGACGATCAGGGGGTAAACCCGTCAAATCCTCCGAAAATACTTCCAGGTACTCACACACTACAGGTACGTCCTATACTCCCTTCTTTTCCTTCTTAGCATCTAACACGTATGCTAGAAACTCGCGACATCCTTTCCTTAAACAACGCTTAGCCTTCATTATTAAGATAAGGCAGGATTTACGCTCACGTCTATCTCCATAAATAACCGCCTCAGAGGCATCGGGCAAGGTAATTCGTATCATTTTCTTGCTACACACTATGTTGGCATTATTACTAGCCAACCAATCCATCCCCACCACCACGTCGAACTCTCCCATAAACATCGGGTATAACCGCAAAGGAAAAGGGTGACCTTCTACGTCCATACTACACCCTTCATATACCTCCCTCACCCAAACTCGACTATCGTCGGCGAATTCTACCTCAAACCCATCCTCTAACTTCTTAGGCTCAATATTCAATCCTCGCACAAAGATCGGCGATTCAAACGAACAATTTGCACCCGAGTCAAATAATACTTTAGCAAAAACGAAGTTAACAAGAAAGGTACCTGATACCACATCAGGTATTTCCACATCTTCTTAGGTTGTCATGAGAAATTCCCTCGCCCTTGCCCGTACAGGTTCCACCTTCCTCTCTCCACCCTTTCCTCTTGGTCCACCACCAAAGCTACCCGAATACCCCTTTTTCAACTGCGGGCAGTCTGGCTTAAAATGATCTGGAGAGCCACACTGGTAACACGCCCTTGGATTTCGACAGTCACGTGCCATGTGTCCCAACTTTCCACACTTGAAGCATCCATCAGGCTCAAAGGCACACTCCCCATGATGCACTCGGTTCCACTTTCCACAAGGTTTCTCTCCAAATCTTGGCCCCCCTCGGAACTCGAGCTTGAATACCTTAGCCCGTCTCATATCACGCACAAGTCCTTCCTAGTTCCTCTTCTCCTTACCTTTCTCTTCATCATGACGGTTCTTTTCTTTTCCGACTAGCTCAGCCGCATTGATAGCAGGCAAAATGATGCCTTAAACCTCGAGACAAAAGTCTCCCATGTCATACTTTTTGCAGCTTTCGACCCTTCCCCAGCGGTCTCCGCATCCCACCAAAACACAACATCTGACTTCAGCATAGATAGAGCAAACATCACCCTGTCACATCAACACATTTACAGGTGTCGAACACCAACTTCATCTCCCTTATCCATTTTATGGCCAACACAGGGTCACATTCTCCCTTGAAAGTGGGCGGCTTACAAGAGGCGAACGCCTTGTAACTGCACCCCCCATTCAGCACCAAGTCGCTTACCACTAACGGAGTCGATTGGGAAGGACTTCCCGTCGCAGATCCATGTGAGATAGACATCCATGTGCCTTCCTTGCTACTCGATACTGACTTTTCCTGGTTACCTAACAGGGCTTTCAACGTGTCCTGAATTTCACCCATAGCATTGGCGATGTTCTCTTGGGTCACGAAGGTCTGGGCACGGACTCGCCCATGGCCTCTACCTCGAACCCCTCCTCGCCTGGACGCCGAGCTCTCCTGATGAGATGCCTCCAGTTCCAGTGGAATCTCTACACTCCTCGCTCCACGGGGAACACATGCCCTCACTCTAGCCCCTTCGACCATTTCATTCACTTGAGTAGCCGTTCACTGAGGCATTCTTCCCTGTCCCCTTCCACGGCCTCTACCCCTACCGCAGGTGGCCGCCTGCTCAGGTGGATTCACCGGTATTTCCATATCGATTTCCTCGTCGAGCGGTATTGATCCACTCCTCAAAGATCTCCTTGACATGATTACTAACTGCTAAAAACACACCAATAGAATTAAGCCGATGGTTCTAATATAATATAGGCAAAATAAGCACATACACGTACCTGTAAGTTCATAATACAATGGCCAGGTGTAATTGCCAACTTACCTTACATGAAAGTTCTCACTACCCTATTATTCGTCCCGTCAATTCTCCCTAAAGTCTTCCTAGTTCACAGATGTACTACCTAACTCCTGCAGTTTAAGTTTAGGCCGGTCTGGTCACCTAAATCTCTTAAACTATGGGTCTGATACCAACTGTAACAACCCAGGCCAACCATACCAGATATTGTCCTTTTTGTTCACACACCTGGACTCACGGTTTATAAACACGTCTGATAGAGGAGGTATCAAGTCCCTTATAAGGCAACCTTTGTTCCCCTCCACAACCAATGTGGGATCTTACATCCAGCGTCCTCGCTGGCACACCAGTCTAGAACCTGGCTCTGATACCAACTGTACCAACTGTAACAACCCTTATCCCATATACACGACATATCACCCACATTAACACAAATAGATATAACAACAAACTTCACTTTACATGTACGGTCCAGTAGTCTTTTACAAATAGAAAGAACAACATTTGAAATACAATCCTTGTGCTATTTGCATCTATAACATTTAACATTCCATTACAACTACTAAATAAGTCAAAAGCTTCATCTTATAGTCTTCCTTACTAGCCATCCATCTCATACTCTACTTACTTGCCCTTACTTGATCCGCCACTTGGAATACATATTTTTAAAACAAAATGAGGGTTAGACCTGTTGGTCTAAGTGAGAAACCCCTGTTAGTTTAAAAACCATTTATACAAACTTCAATCATATAAATCACGCCACATAGTTACATATATCCAATTTAAACTCACACATCATATACCTTTCCTTCTCATTTCTTCCTGGCCATATTAGTGGTAGCAAGCCAACTAATAAAATACAACGCTGTACAACATCTACAGCCAAACAACGCTATACAGATTCTATAGCCAAACACACCGGTCCTAAGCCCGGCCAACGTATTATAACACATTATAATACTCATGTAAACATAATACCTCAATATATTATAATTCACATATAAACACATCATCACCAATGATCACATTCCCAAACTATACGTATGTATTCCAGTTGAAAATACTTTTAAAGTAAAACTCACCTTATTGCTTATCAACACGTTTCCAAGCCTTCTAAACAGGTTCAGTCCTTTACCCAGAATTCACCGGATCTGTAACACATAGATACAGATATCTCTTTACCACATAAAACACATAAGTCTTACTAAGGCTAAGAACTCTAAAGAACTCAAATCCTCAAATGTTCCCCTACTTTTCCGGACAACATGACTTTTCCGGACAACATGACTTTTCCGGACAACCTATATAATCCGGACGTCATCCGGACACCAAGGTAATCCGGATACCATCCGGTATCCAATTCTATCCGAAAATCATAGGAAAAAGGAACTTACCCGGATAAAAGATTCGTCCGGACTCCAACAAAGAACTACCCGGATACCATCAAAGGACTACCCGGACACCTTCAACAAAGCTACCCGGACACATTCAACTTGTCCGGATACCTCTGCTGTTCATCCTAATTTCTACCCAGAATTCGGCTGAGGTTTACACCAGATCGATTTTGCTGATTCTAAACCGACAGAAACAATCTAATAGCAGTTATAAACATAATTTGTAAAGACACATACCTTAATTTCACTTCCAAATACCCAATTGATGTCTTAACCTAGCCTTCTTCTTTTTCTTCTCCTTTTTGCTCCCAAAACACATACACACCCTTTGATATTTTTGCTGAGTAATTCAGATTATCTGAATATTCTAAGGATAATATCTATCCACATTTACCCTTTTAGCCCTTACACTAATCAATAATAGCCTAAACACACTTAACTTACAATTTAACCAATTTTTTTCCCTAAATATTTTATTATAAACTTATTCAATTTAACGATAAGAGGGTTTAAATAACGAACTTACCCGGGGTATTACACCAACCCACCTTAAAGATAACCCAAACACAGAAATAATGTATGCAAAAATAACCAATGCCAAACGGCTCCAATATTTTAGTCTTACAAAAATACTAAGTTCAACGGTTGACGGAACAACCGGGCTTACAACTGAGAATACTTATAAGATAACTACTCAGACATCTAACAAAAATCTTCAAATCCACACTCTTCAAGCCGGCCCTGGGCTCATAGCTTGCCCTTACCCTTATCTATCTTCTTACGTGTAAGGTTTTTAGTTTTGAAAGCGAGGGTTAGACCACAAGGTCTAGTGAGTTCCCTCAAAAGAGGTCCACACCATGAATATCACAATATTAAAGGCAAGATATAAGGGATTATTAACATTTCACCTTCATTTCAGGATTATGTACACAAATGGCATGCATTGATGGCCCATGCTAAAGTCACACACACTAGTGAGAGCATGTTAGGGCACACACCATCCCTTGATCCATTATATTAAACAAATTCATATATATATATATAAGCACATTCGTTATGGGACACCCCCCCCCCATTTACACACCTAAGCCATCACATGCCCACACACAAATAATCACACCTTTAAGTCACACTATCATGAATGTCTAACAGCGTTAAGTAAAATAAGCAGTTTAACAGTATTTGCATATATATAAACACATTTGGTAAAGATGTTGGGTTAGGGAGAGTCACCTGCGTCCACGCTAAACTTCCTTTCCGCCTTACCGGTTACCTTCCTCAACTAGCACACCTACAATTTAACCGAGCATACGAGAATGTTAAGTCACTCGTACGTCCTACAAAAATTCACTCTGGAGTCCCCTAAGACGTTCCATCTACACTCAATGAGAGCACCCCCCAAAAGTTCCCTGACTAAACACCTCCGGATAAAAGTTGGATTTCACAGTCAGTTACCGGACACCACTATCGGGTTCTAGTTTCCGGGTACCTTTTTCCGAATAAACGTCCGGATACTTGAAGTATCCGGATCCCAAGACTTCCCGGACGAATCCCGGTTTCCGGGTAATAAGCTACGTCCGGATACTTGCGAGTTTCCGGTAACTCTTCCTTGTCCGGATAAGTGATGCATCCGTTACTACTTCCCGCACGATACTCACGTCAGGTTTTCTCGCCCTGTCTGGGCACCCTTCTTATCCGGTAACCTCACTCCACTGAGTGGGCGATTTCCGGTTATCGAAAAGTACTAAAAACATATTAAATTCAACATAGTCTCGACAATGGATCAACACAACCTGATTTGGTCCCTAAAGATATCAGGCCAACCTCTTTTAATCTCACTTCTCCCCAGTTTAGCTAGATAAATGCTAACCCAGATACAACCCAACAAGTGGAGTTGTTTAAGGATTAGAACTCCATTCCAACCTCTTAAATCCTTCTTTAAGCTTAAAAGATTATGGAAAAGGAAAGTTACCTTGTCAATGGAAAAGATTCACACCTCAATCTTTGATTTCCAAGCTCTCCTTTCTAGGATTGAAATCGCCTCTCTCAACCACACACACGCACACAGCCGCTTTCTTGAATAAGGGTGAATGCATAAATTTTAGGGTTTCAACCCAATTTATACTTTACACACATGACCACAAACTTTACACTTATTCTTACTTCCGCCATGAAACTTTAAATTTATTCCAGTTAAGGCTCGGTTATTACAGCATCCTCCCCTCAAAAGAATTATGTCCCCGGAATTCCATTTTCAAACAATTGAGGATATTGATCCTTCATGTACGGTTCTAACTCCCAAGTTGCCTCCTGGCCCTTGTGGTAACGCCACTGGATCTTCACTAAGACTGTCTCCTTATTCCTCAGTTTCCTGATCTTACGGTCCACTATCGCCAAAGGTTCTTCCACATAATTTAACTTTTTATCCACTCGTATATCTTCCAATGGCACAACCATACTTGCTTATGCTAAGCATTTCCTTAGATTGGACACGGGAAAGGTAGGGTGAATTCCTCGAAGATTCTCAAGCAATTCTAATTTGTACGCTACTTCACCCACACTCTCAATGATGGCAAATACCCCGACATACCTGGGCATCAACTTCCCTTTATTTCCAAACCAAATCACGCCTTTCCAAGGTAATACCTTAAGCATGACGTTGTCTCCTACTTGGAATTCAATTGGTTTCTTCTCTTGTTGGCGTACATCTTCTGATGGTCCTGGGCTACCTTCAATCTCTCTCGAATCTGGATGATTTTATCAACAGTTATATGTACGATTTCTGGGCCCGCCAATTGTTTCTCCCCTACCTCGTTCCAGCACACGGGTGTTCTGCACTTGCGTCCATATAATGCCTCAAAAGGTGCCGCTTACAGACTGGCGTGATAACTATTATTATACGAAAATTCTATTAAAGGCAGATGTGTTTCCCACGAACCCTTGAAATCAATCACACATGCCCTAAGCATGTCTTCCAGTGTTTGGACGGTCCTCTCGCTCTGCCCATTCGTTTGAGGATGATACGCAATACTCATCTTGAGGTGTGTACCGAGTTCCCTTTGAAAGCTCTGCCAAAAAGATGACGTGAACCGACTATCCCGATCGGACACTATCCCGCGGAATTTTATAAAACTAGCAAGAAGCTAGAAAAGAAATAATTACATAGAAATAATGCCAATGGAAGAATTTGTAAGCCAACCAACGTAATTAATAATCAAATTGCTACTTCTACGATTCACCCAAAAGTAAGCACGAGTTATAATGTTCTCTAAAATCGCCATCTTCTTTGGCTTTAGGGCGCTAAAGAGAATACCATTCCAAAAAACCCATAGAGACCACAAAGTGGTAAGCATAACGGCCTCAAAGCACCAAAACACCTCATTCTTCAACCGAATTGAATCAATCTAAGAGACCCAATCTGAATAAGAATGGAGATTTGGAATATCCATTTGCCACCATCGACCAATAAGGACCAATACTTCTTTAGCGGCGGGACACGAAAAGAAAAAAGATGATTGCAATCCTTCACCCTCGTGTAATAACCCGGGTAAGTTAGTTATTTGTTTATCTTTATTTTAGAGTGAGTTGGATCGATTTATAAGTTCAAGGGTGCAATTGTCATTTTAGTAAAGTTTAAACCCTCATTCGCAATTTTTGGTTTACTATATAAACCATCACCTCTTCATTTTATTTCATTAAGGCGGTTTCATTCATTGAGTGTGTGTGTGTGTGTGTGTGTGTGTGTGTGTTTGTGAGTCAAGAGAAAGCAGAACATGAGATCTATCGTTTAGGGCTCAAAGGGGTTTCAATTTGAGTCGTTTTTAGGTAAATTCCTTTCTATTTTGTGTTTATAATCGATAGTAGTAGAGTTCTATCGGTTTAGATTTATCAATTTCATGATTCTAGTAGTTTCAATCGAATATGGGTTGCGAATAGTTATCCGGATGTTGCACGAAGTCCGGATGTAGGTATTCGGATTCCTCGTGTTTTTCGAATAGGTTGATATCGAATTTCAAAGGTTTTCCGAATTGATTTCCGGATATGTTTTCCGGAATGGATTCCGGATACCGAATTTCGGGTAACTGTTTCTGGGAAAGTTTCCCGGATAGTTCCGGATTTGGGGTTTCCGGATATAGATTGTCCGGATCGGTTTTCCGGATTGGTTTTCCCGGATAGATTGTCCGGACCATGTTTCCGGATAAAGTTTCCGAATTAGTTTCTGGGTGAGTTATTCGGATTAGTCGCCGAAGAGTGACATTTGTGGATAAGGTTATGATGGGTTTATCTAGAATTCTTAACCTGCTAGAGAGTCTTATGTGTTTGAATGGTGAATGGATACTTGTATTCAAACTATTTCAGATTCTGTGACTTTTGGTGAGAGATCGAATCATCGGTTTATTTGAGGAAAGCTTGAAAGTATTTTGATAAGCAATCAGGTGAGTTTTTTCTTTAAACATTTTCAAACTGGAATACATATATATGGTATAAATATGTGGTAGGTAGTGTGATGATGTTTTATGTTTGAAGTATGATATATTGAGATATACGTTATATTTATATGAGCATTATACTACACGAGTGCACCTTGGCCGGACTTAGGGTCGGCGGAGTATTGGTTGTACGGAGGGGCAGCGGAGTTGGCTGTATGTTAGTGCAGCGAAGTAAATTGATTAGTTGGTTTAGCGCAACCAACTAATATGGCCATGTGAAGGAGTTGTACACAGTGCACACGAGTCATGCTTAGTATTTAAATACTTGTTGTATATCTGTGTTTTACAAAAGGATTACTAAACTGACATGGATTATCTCACTAGACCATTTGGTCTAACCCTCATTTTGTTTTCAAAAATATGTATTCCAGGTTCAGGAACTTATAAAGTCAAAGGAAAAGATAAAGTGTAATATGGTTTTGAAGGCTGGTTATGATTAAGAAGTTTTTACTGAATAGTTTTGTATGGATAGTATGTCGAATGTAATGTAAATTATTAGCAAAACGTTTGTACTGAAAACATATACTGTATAGTTTTGAGACTAAGGGACCGTATGTGTTATAATATGTATCTTTTGTTGTATATGTTTGGCATGAAATTTGTAATATTTGGTGTATGTTTGGGACGGGTTGTTACACCTCGTATCACAACTAGGACATAAAATAGACGAAACGTCGATACCTCTTTTATCTAATCTGATTAAAATGCAACCTCCACGCGGACACATACTTTGATAGGAACAAGTCAATTCCATCTAGTAGGATGAGAATCCACCCCAGATAAACTACCCACCTCGCAGTGTCCGCCCCCTAACCTATCTTCTATAGGAACTGGGGTTGAATGCTTCTTGTAAAGATCTTAAGTTTGGTTTTGATTGCCAGTGGCCTACGACCTTCTGTGTGATAGCATGGAATATTTCATTCCCCTAGCTTTCCATTTCCAATAAGTCTGGGATAAAGTAGAAGACTGCCATTCTAACCCTTCTCAGGGGATTACATCCACAAACCCAAAGTTTATGGCTGACAATGACAGAGCGGCCTATGATTGAGGATTGATCGACGCCCCCTACCTAATTACATGGTAGTGGTCTAGGGAGCGCAATTGCTAGAGCAGTTTTTCCTGTTAGATAATGAGTTGTTAGCCTTATTGAATGCACTCCTCCAGATGACGAGAATCAATAAAACTCCTAATAGAAGTTACCGAATAATCACCCGACCCATCTAACAACCACACCCATCTATCCTTTTGACCCGAGGGCACAAAGGAAGACATAATTTGTTGTAGTTCGCAGAACTGGACAACCTCTACCCCACCTCTCGGCACCTTCGAAGACACGCATCCCAACATCCTAACTCCAAGCGAGACTTGATATTCCATTCTCTTTCACCCCCTTTGTTGGTGGGGGTGAAAACCATTCACTATTAGCCTATTTATCCAAATCTAATACGTAAACTCTAGGAAATTGATTTTTAAGAGGAGAATCCCCAAGCCAAACATCATCCCGCAACGTGGTCAACACACCATCAATCATATTTTTCTTACAGAAAGAAAAAGATCAATGCCATTATCCTTTAGAGAGTTGGCCAATTTTATAATTGAGACCCATGTGGAGTTCGAAAGTTGCCTATGCATGTTCGAACCAATTAGACCCTTCTCACCATAGATGGATTTAATAATTTTAACCCAAAGTGCCTCGTTCTCCAACCCAAACCGCCAAATCAACTTGAAAAGCAAAGCATGGTTAAACGCCATAATGCTACCAATACCAAGTGCCCCGAATTTGAGACTAACCATAGCTTTTTTCCACTTGACCCAAGATATTTTCCTTTCTTCCACATCACCACCAATAAAGAATCTATTTTGCAAAGATTCCAAGCTTTTATCAACCAACCTTGGATTTTTGTAAATAAACATGAAGTAACTAGGAAGGCTCCCAAAAACTAACTTTAAAAGGGTAACCCAACCACCAACCGAAAGAATTTTAGCTTTTCAGTTGGAAGTTTGGCCAAGAATTTATCGAATACCATCTTCCAACCCTCCATTTTAGACATATTACCCCCAACAGTTAAACCTAAATATGAAAAAGGATGCTTCGATCCACCACACCCAACAGAAGAGTCCATACACTCCATGTTTTTAGATTCCACCCCACACCAAAAAGATTGCTTTTATGAAGATTGATTTTGAGACCTGAGATAAAGAAGAAACATCTAAGAATACGAATAATATTCCTAGCAGTCGATAAAAAGCATTCACCCAAAAAAATTGCATCATCCGCATAAAAAAGGTGTGAAAGAAGGTACCGAGCTTTACCAATACAAGCACCCCGTAATAGATTTTTCGAAACCGCATCTTGAATAATGACGTGTAATCCTTCCATGACTAAGATGAAAAGGAAAGGATAAAGGAGATCTCCTTGCACTCGATAAGTATAAATTGACCCAATATTCATGATTATCCAAATATATATATATATATATATATATATATATATATATATAGAGAGAGAGAGAGAGAGACGAAAGCATGTGAGAAGTAGAGTTAAAGTGAGAAGGTAAGAAATGATTTGGACCATTAATCACTTTTAATTTCAAACTCACCCATGAATTACGCTTGATACGGGGATTGATCTGATGTATCTCATCCTAATGTTCATCCAAATGGTTCAGATCCACTTCTCACGTTTCTCATATTAACTCAACTTCTCACCTGTATATATAGGGGCCTAATCAAATGAGAACTACATAGTTTGTGATAACTGTGAGATCCAATGTGAACCACATATTTAGAATAATTAATACAAATTTTATATAAATAGAAAATGATATTTTAATAAATTTGTTTTTATCCTAATTAAATTAAGAATTCCTAAAAAAATTCTTTTTTTTTCTCATACGTATCCTCTAACTTTCTCTCTCAACCATAAACCTAATTCCCAAATTTAAGAGTTTGGATGTATCACATGAAAGTATCACGGATATCACAATGGGTATCGCAGTGGTTATATGGGTATCACATGAAAGTATCACGAATATCACAGTGAGTATCACCCTGGCATCACAATGGGTATCACAGTGTAACACAATTTATTTTGGGTATCACAATCATGATCATTTGTATATATCTTTTGTTAACAATGTCGTTTTTTTGTAGGTATCACATTGTGTATCCAGCGCGGAATAAGGTTTATCGGAGGCTAGAGAGATGAGAGAGGAGAGAAAAGAGGGAGGAGAGAGAAAAAAACTAAATACCTAAAATGTTCTTTAGTTAAATTCCAATCAAAATTACCAAAAGTAACAATTTCCTAATTTATTCTTTAATATGTTGCTAAAATTAGATCTCACGGTTATCACAAATAACCGAGTTCTCCCTTGAATGACTCCATATATAAAAGATCATATGAAAAGTTGAGGTTACCGTGAGAAGCGTGAGAAGTGGATTTGAATCGTTGATCACTTCAATCAAATGTCCTCCGATGAATTGCGACTAAGAAGAAAATTGACCTGGCGCATCTTGGTGCAACTCACATTCATTTCTCATCCAACGGTTGATAACTACTTATCACGCTTTTCATGTTAAACTCAAATTCTCACAATAACTCAACCATATATATATATATATATATAGAGAGAGAGAGAGAGAGAGAGAGGCGGGTTCAAACGAGGAGCGTACCAATTTAAGAGAACGTGAGAAGCAATTGACAGTTATGAATCACATGTGATTGGCAGTTGTGGATCACATGTGATTCACAACTGATCTGGAGGAGCAATTGACAGTTATGAATCACATGTGATTGGCAGTTATGAATCATTAATGATCCGCGACTTGCACGCCTCGCGAACCACCTCGCGCCACTTTTGCGCGAATTTTCGAGTTAAATCCGATTTTTTAGGGTTGTAATCATATGTGATCAGAAGCATGGGAGTGCTCCTCACGTTCTCTTAAATTGATGCGCTCCTCGTTTGAACCTTCCTCTATATATATATATATACATATATATATACACACATATATATATATATATACATAGGGTTGAGTTCAAATGAAAACTCATTTTTCATTGTGTACATGAGGACGAATCACAACCATTGATCAAAATTTAGAAAACTAATCAATGGCTAAAACATAATAAGATTAACTGATAAGTGATTAGGGACAAAATTGGAAATTTAAATCAGCGTCTACCTTATTTGACTTTTTATTTTCTTTTTTAATTAAAAAACTTTTACCTCTTTAGAGTTTAAAATAAATTATCTAAAAAGTTACTAATATTTAAATTAAACAAATTACACCTAAAAAACGAGAATTTCGTGCTCTTCGATATGACATTCATCTCGATATAGTTTTTTTTTCATTTTAACCGTTTTTTTACGTGAAATCCTATATATATATATATATGTTATATTTATTATGAATATGTATGCACGTCCCCAGGTATCTACATTCAATATGAAAAACAATATTCAGGATGAATAATACAATATTCAGGATGAATAATACAACATTTAGGATGAATAAAACATAAATTCATGATTCATGTGTTATTTAACATGAATCGTGTATTATTCACCTTGAATGTTGTATTATTCATCCTGAATGATACATTATTCATGATTACATGAATGGCCCGTGAAAGTGTGGACACATGGCGCACTCTCTTTTGTTCCCTGTTTCACAACCGAAACTTTGTTTATTCAGTTTTGAATATGTATACACATCCCTAGGTGTCCACATTCAGTATGAATAACAAAGGTGAACGTTCAGGATGAATAATACAATATTCAGAATTAATAATACAACATTCGGGATGAATAATATACGAATTCATAAATCATGTATTATTCACCTTGAATGTTGTATTATTCATCATGAATGATACATTATTCATGAAGAATAATACATGAATGACCCTTGAAGGTATGCAGACGTGGCGCACTCTCTTTTGTTCCCGATTCACAATCGAAACTCGATGGGTTCTCGATTCGTATCGATGGGTGTTGGGTTACGGTGATGAAGAACGCGATGTCTTACGACGTTGAAGAGAGTGTTGAAAAAGATGATGTCGAGTTACGGACTTACGGTGTCGAGGTTTTGTATACATTTGAACGTACATAAATATCCATAGTGAATATAACACATATATAACATTTCACGTAAAAACGGTTAAAACAAAAAAAAACTATATCGACATGGATGTCATATCGAATAGTACGAAATTCTCGTTTTTTTGATGTAGTTTATTTGATTAAAATATTAGTAATTTTTAAGATAATTTATTTTAAACTATAAGGGGGGTAAAACTTTTTAATTAAAAAAGAAAATTAAAAGTCAAATATGGTAGGCGTGAGATTGAAATTTTCTTCCCCTTTTACACCTAATCACCTTAATTAATAATTTTAATTAAAATTTTTATTTAATATGAGTTGTTGGATCATAAAAGATTGGAAGGGTTGTGATCTGTCCTCACGTGCACATTGAAAGATGAGTTTTCATTTGAACTCCCCCCCCCTCTCTCTCTCTCTCTCTCTCTATATATATATATATATATATATATAGGGAATGGTTCAAAAGAGAAGTACAAATATTTTGAGAAATAGAGAAGTGATCTTGGCCATGCATTCGGTAAAAATCGGCGGCTTTGACCGAGAAGCAGATGATAATTCCTCGCATGGTCTGCACAAGATAGAGGGCTAGTTTCGTAAAAAATACGCGGGACAGGTTCATATATGAATTTGTGTGATTCATATATGAACCTTTGTGTTCATATATGAACCTTTGTGTTCATATATGAACCTTTGTAATTCACATATAAAATATTTTTAACTAATTCATATATGAACCTTTGTGATTCATATATGAACTTTGTGATTCATATATGAATCAGTTCGTTTGTTCATATGAGAATTAGTTAAAAAAAATCATATATAAATCATAAAGGTTCATATATGAATTAGTTAAAAAAGTTTATATGTAAATTACAAAGGTTCATATATGAACACAAAGATTCATATATGAATCAGTTAATTGTTTCAACTGATTCATATATGAATCTACAGTTAATTAGTTTCATATATGAAACACAAAAGTTCATATATGAATTAGTTATAAAGTGTTCTTATGTGAATTACAAAGGTTCATATATGAACGTATAGTTTATATGTGAATCACACAGATTCATATATGAACTCAGCTCGTGTTTTTTGTAAAAGTTACGAAATTGCTCTTCTATTTTTGGAACAGCCGCAACTTTTGACCGGTCAAAGCCGCAACTTTTGACCAAAGACACACACCAAAAGGAAAAGATCATGTTTAAATATTTTTATTAAACAATTATTCTATTTTAAAATGAGTAAGGTACGTTTTTTATTTTTTTGGTTGCTATTTATTGTTATGTTTTAAATTAATTATAGAGTAAACTCTAATTTTGGTCCTTGAGGTTTAGTAGTTTCTTTGAAAGTGGGACCTAAACTTTAATAAGTCTAAAAAGTATCTTTATGGTTCTCATTTTGCTTTGAAAGTGGTCCCTAGTCACTAACACCGTTAAAAACGTCCGTTAAATAAAGGGCAACTTTGTCTTTTTACTATTTTTTTTTATTATTATATTAAACTATTATATATCTATCTATACTTAGGCCGTGCGTACCGCCATCGGGTACCACGGCCGAGTTTACATCGGGTTGGGGCGGGTAGCCCGGGTACACGGTACGGGTACCGCGGGTTCGGTGGGTGCGGGTAAGAGTGGGTTCGGGAACCCGGTCCTAATTTTATTTTTTATTTTTTTTATTTTTTTTAAATATAATCGGTGGATGTGGGTAAGAGTGGGTTCAGAGGGTATGATAGGAAGCGATACTCCACTTTAGGGTAAAGAAGGTAGGAAAGAGAAAAACTGATGTGATGCTGAGGTGGCATCAGGGTTCAAAGGGTAAGATAGGAAGCTGTAGACATGGCCTTATAACTTCTGTGTACCCGTCCATCGAAACCCTCCCCAAACTCTAGTGAATTCGACCAGATCTTCCCCAAGACCTGCAGTCCTGCACCTTTGCTAACAACTCCGACCAAAATTGACGCCTTGACGGGAACTTCTCTCCCTTCTCCGACAACCTGCTTCAGACCAGAACATACCACCTTCCTCTTTCATTTGAGAAACATCACTCGTTTGGAACTGGAGCCAAAAGATACTATGGATGCGCCAGCCACCGGGTACAATCCTTACCCTCTCTGGACGGCTGGACCGAGTTCTTTTGTGTGTTTGGCTGAAGACTTTGAAACACCATGGATACACCAGGAACAATAAATCTCCAAGAAGAAGAGGTTCCATCTTTTGATCGCCAAACTATCAGTAAGCTTGCCCCACACACCAAGCGGCAATCAACGATAATTCTCCGGTTGATGCATAGCTGGGTAGAATTCCTTGATCTCTTCGGGTTTTTGCGGTTTTCACAGCCGGGTTTTCACATGGGTTGCAATGGTGGCATTTTGTTTCCTTATATAGGGGGGGTTTTGAAGAAGAGAAAGGAGGGTTGCAGGTTTTTTCTCTATAGAATCCCTTTGATTTCATGACTTTCTCTCTCAAAAATCTATTTGATTTCGTAGCAAGATGGATCGACTTGAAACTATTGTGTGTCAAAAATGTTCTCCATGCAGATGGTGAAGGGCTGCCCTAAACGGCGGCTAAACCCACAACTCAGATCGATAAACTCACCTAGGGGCACGTCTCTGTTTTGTGTATTTACAGATGTAGGACACATTTTGTGGTTGTTTCCTATAAACATATAATCATATACCAGATCTAGGCTATTTGTTTGAACTTTTGGGTAGTGGTTTTAAATCTAGGCGAAGGCCAAAGGGAAGAGTGGTGGTGCATCAAACCAAGGGCAGTAAGGTAGTCGGAGATCGTTCCTCTTCTTCGTCCCCATTAGTGGTGGTTTTTCCAGTAGGTTTTAGGTTTGATTAATGAGAGAATGATGGTTCCCATCTGGTAAGGGTGAATAAGAGGGAAGGGTGAAGGGGAGGAGGTGACAGGAGAAGAGGGGAAAGGTTGCCGGAGGGGAAGGTGTGGCAGCCGGAAAATCGGGAAAGGAGGCGACGACGCGACGTCAAGTAATAATACCACACCATATAAATCTATATATAAAGTTTATATATAAATATTAAAAAAAGGGAAATTAATTAAAATACCCTAAGTCAAACCAGCTTTTACTGAAATACCCAAAATCTCTTCCACTTTGCAAAAATACCCCAAAAATCCGCGATGGGAGCCCGCGATCGCGGGCCAGGGACCTTTTCTGACACTTTTTTAAACTTGCAGGGACCATTTTTGAAAAATGGAATCCCGCGATCGCGGGCTCATCCTGCGATGGGGTACTTTTTGTGACTTTTCAATTGCAAGGGACCATTTTTGAAAAATTCCAAGAACCATTTATGAAAAGAATTTAAAATGAAATGTTACACTTTCAACCCCTATACTTATTTACTAAATTTACTTTATACCTTTTAATTTCATTATTTTAATTTTACATTTAACACATATAATCGTTTATTAACTAAAATACGTTAAAAAAATACGTTTTAATTTTAACAAATTACACCATTATAATCGTCTCTTCGATATGTTCGAAATGAGCCCAATCTTGAATTTTTTTGGATTTATATATTTTAATATATATCATATACAGTTATACACTACATAAAAAAATATTTTTTATATTTAAAATTCATACCCTTATAATTAATTATTTAATTTATGGTACATCTCTTATTTTTTTTTCAATTTTGTTTTACACTCCTATCGCATTAACATAATAATCATATATTAACTAATTCATTAAATCGTTTTAAATTATTATTATTTGAATGTGTTTATAGATTTCGTCTGAAAAAGTTGCCTGCATGATTCCACTGAAAAAGTAACTGCAATATTCGTCTGCTCTTGAATAAAGGTCTTTCATTAGGCAGAAAATTAGTCTTTAAGTAGTCAAACATAGCTAATTAATGGGAATTTAGATCAGATTTATATGGTACTATCAAATGCAAGTTTCTATAATATAGATATTGTTCTACATTACATGATACCAATTTTTGCATCATATGAATCACTTCCAGACAACAAGAACCAATACCCCAATAATCAAGAAATAAATGCTTGTTCATCCAATAATCTCTGTATTAGGATTATCGCAAGTTTCATAAACCTACTTACTAGGTGTTGGAAATATGGGTTTTACTAAACTTTGGACGCATTTAAATTTATATATATGTGTTATATATAACTAACTTTTAGTAGGTTTATGTTCTCCTATATGAGATCTTCGAAATGATATATAATGCGTCCAAAATAGAGTATGTGTGAAAGAGATATCGATACTCAAAGTTGAGTAAATGGATGAAATTAGCAAAAACCAAATGAAGTAAACAGTAAGTCAATCACAATACTTTAACAAAATAAGTTAATACTAAAAATAACAATTATTTAATGTTATATAAACAACCTAACGTGGCCCTATTAGACAATGCGCATAAATTGACTCCGCCATATGTCGGCGGAAATCCATTGCCTCATCGTCGGTTTCGTTAGGGGGTACCCATATCTCCTCGTTATTTATCAACTTTTGGACATTACGGCATACCCATACACCGTAATCCGCATATAACCCGGTCTGCTGGGGTACTTGGCCGGCCATCTTTGTGCGAAAGATACTTGACACTTCGCGACGTCTATGATCCCCGATCAATGAAAAGAACGTATATAGTTTTGTTTTAAACGATTGCATCTGCTCTGTCAATTGTTGTTTGCAGAGACCGTCATTTTCGCTGTCATATAGGGTCATGACCATAGTGTCTAGTTCAAACACTCCAAGCAGCCAATGTCTGGGATGCAAGCATATGGGGATGTACACCTGAAATATTACAATATATGTCATATATGTTATTAAATAAAATAATAGTAAAACGATTTGCATACCCTATCGAGGAGAGTCCAAGAGGTCCCTTCCGAGCCATTGCATATTTCGATCAGGAGGCGGGACCTTGATGCTCCATCAGTATACACTGAAAGAACATAGTGTGCATGATGGTCCACCTCGTGTCTACGCCACGATGTTTTTGCAACAGGCTAACCCAAGAATCGACGTGCTATGCATAAAAAATAGATGGTTAGACATGTAATATAAATATATTTGATTATATATGACTATAATTTAACTTCATACTAACCGTATCGTCTAAGTCAGAGTTCACAGGGTCATCCGCAAGCAATTTTTCAAAAAACGAGGGGTTGATTTCTAAGCCCCCGTAAGGGGTGAATGTCAAGTTGGGGAGGCAACCAGTCCGGCACATCCTCAATATTTCTGATGCCGGTTGAGGCTCCGGTGAAGGCACCTTTCCCTTTTTCTTTCCTCCCTTCTTTCCCCCCGCTTTCTTTGCTTGTTTTTTAGCGGGCGGTGGTGTCGTAGATCCTTGTTGGCCAAACGGGTGACGAAACCATTGTGAAATTTTATGCGACCGCTTTAGAGGGAGCGGGGTCACCTGTGGTGGTGGATCTACAACATCCATCGAGTCATCGTCAGGCTCCGAGAATTGCTCCGAGAAGTGATCCTGGATAATAGGAGACCCCGTCTGAAAATTACGTTACTCAATGTTTTAAGTACAATTTAGGAAATGTTCACAATTAAACCAAAACTACCAAAATAACTTACAGTATGCATTTCCGGCCTGTAATAGTCATCGGCCGAACCGCCAAAGATGTTTGTGATTGATGTGGTGGCGAACGGCGGCGGCATCTGCGAGGTGTATGCCCCCGACATCCCGGCCTGCGTGACATTGATCATTAAAATAGTTACAAAATTAGGATTATCGATATATAACTATAATGGTTACTCAGTGTCACTAACACTCTCCGGGATAGTCGAATATGATGTGGTGGCGAACGGCGACGACATCTGCGAGGTGTATGCCCCCGACATCCCGGCCTGCGTGACATTGATCATTAAAATAGTTACAAAATTAGGAACAAACATATAACTATAATGGTTACTCAGTGTCACTTACACTCTCCGGGATAGTAGAATAGGATGTGGTGGCGAACGGCGTTTGGGACATCCCGGCCCCCGACATCCCGGCCTGCGTGACATTGATCATTATAAGAGTTACAAACTTAGGAACAAACATATAACTATAATGGTTACTCAATGTCACTTACATTTTCAGGGAATGACGGATGGGATGTGGTGGCAAACGTCGCATGTGCCCCCTGTCCGAACGGAGCGGGGATCGGTGTCGTACTCGACAGCTAAAACAAATTTAGAACGTAATATTAATATACAAACTAAATAAATGTGGCCAACAAATTAAGTTAAACACTAACATTGACAGCGTTAAACTGTCTGTAGACTTCCTCCAGATAGTGTACACGTGTCTCTAGCGGCCCGTGGACGTAGTCCCACAGGACTTCATGTGAGCCACGTTGTGGCTCGTAGGAAGGGGCCGCCTGATATGGATTGTAGGAGGAGGAAGGGGGCGCCTGGTAGGAGGAGGAAGGGGGCGCCTGGTAGGAGGAGGAACGGGGCGCCTGGTAGGAGGAGGAACGGGCCGGCTGGTAGGAGGAGGAAGGGGGCGGCTGGTATCCACTGGAAGGGGGCCTGTCGTCGTCTTCCTCATCTTCGGAAGTAGGGGGACGTCGAGCCCTTTCCGCCTCTGCGTAAATAAAGGACACGCTGTCTCTGTACCAATCTGTGCCCATCTCGTCGACAGTAGGCACAAGGCGATCGGCGGGCAAGAGTGGCTGCTAAATATATGATAAAACATAAAAGAAATTAATAAGCGGGACTAACGTATGCAAATTGTAAACATAGTAAAAGAACTTACATTTCTAGACGCTTTGAAGAACTCAATCCAAAGCGACCTACTTAGGGTAACACGCTTGTCCCAACGGGTTCCCCTAAGTACTCGATCGTCGCGCTTGACGAAATATCGGATTGATGCGGGAAACATCTCCAAGATCCATATCTGGAATTAGACAAGAAGAGCAAGTATGTAAAAAGAAAAGCCAAACAGTTTGTATGTATTATTAACAATTGTTATACTACGTATCTAACCTTGAAGGCGTATGTAAAACCACAAAGATTCATCTTTGCATGTCGATCGGCGCGTCTGCCTATGGCTCGGTGCAGATTAGAGTAGCAATGTGTCCAGATATGGCTACCCCACGGGTAGCTGTTAAATAGCTCAAGGTCCTCGACGGCCCTAAGGACCGTCGATGAAGCATGCTGGCTATACTCACGGCCCAGGAAGTCCATATCCACGATCACCACCAAGCATACACGGACAGCATCGTCGTCGGTTAGGGCACTAAGGCCCTCTTTCATCTTTTCCCGGGCTGCCTTCAGCTTCAAACGAGATGCTGAAATGCCGAAAACCCTAGGAACGAAGGAGCAGTCTTCTAAGGGAGGAAGGGGGGAGCCTCTCCAAAACGTAGTCCTGTAATTAGACAGAACTCCCGACGCCCAAAATGCAATTGAGAGCCGAAGAAATCAAAATGCATCTCCTCCGGCTCAGCGTTGGCGTCCTCGACCTCCAACTGTAGAAACATGTGTACTAGCGTAAGGTCGCCACCAGAGTAAGACACATCCATCCATGGCCCGAACGGTGTCCCTCTATAGATGGTCTCAAGGGTATCTGCGCGATCACCTAATCCCCTAAACAACGCTCCTAATTCCTCGATGTATGAAACTTTGCACCTTACCGTTAAGTCGATGTTAAAGAAATCCTTCTACATAGTCATTCACAGATGTTATAGTTAGTGTTATATATAGATGCTGCAGTTTATTTTATTTTATATAGATGTTGCGGTTTATTTTATTTCAACGTATAATAGTGTTATATATAGATAAAGTGCGGTTGTATTTTATTTCAACGTATAATAGTGTTATATATAGATAAAGTGCGGTTTATTTTATTTCAACGTATAATAGTGTTATATATAGATAAATTGCGGTTTATTTTATTTCAACGTATAATAGTGTTATACATAGATAAAGTGCGGTTTATTTTATTTCAACGTATAATAGTGTTATACATAGATAAAGTGCGGTTTATTTTATTTCAACGTATAATAGTGTTATACATAGATAAAGTGCGGTTTATTTTATTTCAACGTATAATAGTGTTATACATAGATAAAGTGCGGTTTATTTTATTTCAACGTATAATAGTGTTATACATAGATAAAGTGCGGTTTATTTTATTTCAACGTATAATAGTGTTATACATAGATAAAGTGCGGTTTATTTTATTTCAACGTATAATAGTGTTATATATAGATAAAGTGCGGTTTATTTTATTTCAACGTATCATATTGTTATATATAGATAAAGTGCGGTTGTATTTTATTTTAACGTATAATAGTGTTCTACATAGATAAAGTACGGTTTATTTTATTTCAACGTATAATAGTGTTATATATAGATAAAGTGCGGTTTATTTTATTTCAACGTATAATAGTGTTATATATAGATAAAGTGCGGTTTATTTTATTTCAACGTATCATATTGTTATATATAGATAAAGTGCGGTTGTATTTTATTTCAACGTATAATAGTGTTAAGAGTGTGTTTTTATAAAAAAATTGTTAAGAGTGTGTTTTTATAAAAAAATTGTTAAGAGTGTGTTTTTATAAAAAAAAACATTGTTAACAATTTTTTTTTATAAAAACACTCTTAACAATTTTTTTATAAAAAAACTCTTAACAATTTTTATATGAAAAAACACACTATAACAACATACACATTATAACATACAAATATCACATTCAAACATAAAACCATAAAACTATAACAATTTTTTTATAAAAACACACTCTTAACAATTTTTTATAAAAAAACACATTTTAAACATTTTTTTTATAAAAACTGTTTTTATAAAAAAAATTAACAATTTTTTTATAAAAAAACACATTATAAAAACCATAAAACTATAACAATTTTTTATAAAAACACACTATTAAACATTTTTTATAAAAAAACTGTTTTTATAAAAAAATGTTAAGGGTGTGTTTTTATAAAAAAATTGTTAAGAGTGTGTTTTTATAAAAAAAAACATTGTTAACAATTTTTTTATAAAAACACACTCTTAACAATTTTTTTTAAAAAAACACTCTTAACAATTTTTATATGAAAAACACACTATAACAGCATACACATTATAACATACAAATATCACATTCAAACATAAAACCATACATATCATGTTAAACATAGAACATATTTAAACATAAGTTATAAACACTATAACAACCTACAAATCATATATCTGAACTTAAAATAACATACAAAAAATAACAAATAACATAAGGAAAACATACCAAAGAGGTAATACGAGACATCTTCACAAAACCCGAACGCGTATTCCACACGACAAAATTGAGAGAGTGGGAGAAAATTGAGAGAGTTTGATTAAAAATTGAGAGAGTGATTAAAAAAATTGAGAGTGGCCGTGTCTTGGTCCCCCCCCCCCTTATATAGTGCGGCCGAAGGAACAAGGGAATTAGGGTTTAGGGTTCGTCAAAGGGATTTTAGGGTTAACCCTGTGCCGACACGTGGCACAGGAGCCCGCGATCGCGGGAGGTCAAAGAAAGTCAATCGCGGGCAGGGACCAAAAATGTACACGCGGGCATTCTTGAGGGGGAAAGTTGTACCGCGGGTATTCTTGAGGGACCAACGCGGGCAAAGTGGGCAAACTTTGGTGACACGTGTAGCCCGCGATCGCGGGGGTCAATGAGTCAAACGCGGGCAGGGACCAAAACTGCACACGCGGGCATTCTTGAGCGGGGAAAGCTGTACCGCGGGCATTCTTGAGGGACCAACGCGGGAAAAGTGGGTAAACATTGGTGACACGTGGCCTGGAGCCCGCGATCGCGGGCTCCATCGCGGATATTTAGGGCATTTTTGCAAAATGGGAGAGATTTTGGGTATTTCAGTAAAAGATGGTCAAACTTAGGGTATTTTAATTAATTTCCCTTAAAAAAATTGGTTTAAGTATATTATTTTAGTTTTTAAAAAGAAAATTAAGAAAATAGATTAAATGACCAAAATACCCTTAATTTAATAGCCAATCTTTAACCGAGTTGGTGTCAAAGGACCATTTTCAGAGCAAAATAAAAACCATAAAGATTACTTTTAGACTTATTAAAGTTCAGGTCCCATTTTCAAACTTTTCTATAAACCTCAAGGACCAAAATTGGAGTTTACTCTTAATTATAATTTTAATCGTTATGGCTATTATTTTGTTTTGCTTTTGGTTCCTTTAGGCTGCGATTGGTACATGGGATAGGACAGTACAGTACGAGACAAAACTCACTGTCCTACGTTTGGCGTGACATGGGACAGAACAAAAATTCACTGTCCCACGTTTGGCGCGACATGGGACAGGGACAAGGACTGGACAGAGTGGGACAGGGTGAGACAAAAAAACATTTTCTTGTTCCACCAAAATAGGTGGAACAACATGGAACAAAAGTGAGACATCAACAAAAAAATCACTAACCTACCCTCATTTGATATATAACCGTAATATATATGATATTAGTCTTAAAGGTCACCACCACCAATCACCGCCGCCACCACCATCAGCCACCACTACCTATTTGTCCACTATAACAGCCTTCTCCACCATATCCACAACCATTTGTCCATCACCACCACCACTACCATCGTCGACCACCTCGACCTACAACGAAACCAATCACCACCAGTCCACCACCCATGGCCGCCACCACCATCGGCGCCCACCAGTAGCCACCACCGACTACGGTCGACCACTTTCATCTCTTCCACTACAACAACTTCCTCCACCACCCATCGCCACCTCCATTGATCACCGCCACCCATTGCACCACCGCCATCGATGATCACCTTCAGCCACCACCACCTTTCCTCCACTACTACAACCTCCTTTACCATTGTCTACGACATCCACTATTACCATCGTCAACCACCTCCACCGATCACCACCACCCATTTCCACCACCACCACCGGCGATCACCGCCAACCACTGGCGGCCACCTCCACCACTACCATCGTCGACCAGCTTTATTTGTGTCATTTATAACTATTATATGATATATAAAATCATTAAACAAGTTTTACGGAAAATTGTCTAGTTCTGTCCTATCTAGTCCTAGTGTTATACACGTCCGTTGGTCGGGTACACGACATTACTTTAATTTATGCATCAATAAATTCAATTGTTACAGGTTTACCATCTCTTGCTGGAATGATATGTCAACTCAAATAAAAAATTGGACATATATGAATAATGATGCATATTAGTCCCCCACCTTGAAATTTAGTTTGATTTTTATCTTGCATCGTTGGTCGAATACACGATATGACTTTAATCTAGATCCATGTGTAAATCCTTAAGTGTCATTCTATTTTCTATTAATCTTTATTTTCAAACTTATGTGATCAATGGATCCAAATTAATCTAGAAAACTCACATGCTATGAAAAAATTCTCCTCCGGGAACTACCTTATGTGAAACGGTATCGTGATTGATTAATGTCTCGATACAATTATAGCTTGTTTTGGAAAGTAGAGTAAGGGAATGTTTGTTTTTGGCTTAATGAGCTTAATGGCATGTATGGCTTATTCGGTCAGCCATACAGATGTGTTTGGTAGTGGCTTAATGAAAAAATGAAGAGCTTAGAGATTAAGATGAGAAAGGGTCCCTTTATGTGGTCAGACATCAATATTCCCATTTTACCCCCATATTAAACCCAAAAACCTTTCTTTCCATCAAAACCCTACCACATCAATCCTTGTTATTGAGGCATGTTCGAGATTTGTGATTTTACATATATGTAGGTTAAGAAGATAAACTCGATCAACAGTTGATGAAATAATTTTCAAGCGAAGAACAAAGCAATCCGTCTAAAAACAATAGTTCAACAGATTTAACTTTTATGTTCATGAGAGATGGAGCGGTAATGGCTGTAAAATTTCCAAAAAAAATTGCACAGTTTTTGTATAATTTCATCGACTCTGAATCCTGCACACTATCATTCCCAAATTTCCAACTCCAAAGAAGGCGCTATGAAACAACATCAACCATTCATGAATGAACGTGATAAACTTTTCAGCTTTCTGGAAACAAAACTCATTGAAATTGATTGACAGATGCAACGATGAATCTCAGATGGAGGAGAAAAAGGGAATTGAAGCAATTGAATTAGAGGAGAATGAGTAGAAGCAATAGTACGTAGGAAGTGAATGTGTAGGGATGAAGGTCGGAGAGAGTGTGGAGGGGATTTGATGATGAGGTAATGAAATTAGGAAATGGGGGAATTGAAGATCGAGAAACGATAGGGTAAGGTAATAGACGCATATACCCCTTCTTACAGATTTTGTAAGCAATTTAATGTTTGATGAAGTTTTTTTATTTTAAAAATTGTTTAATTGATAATATTTATTGTTAAGAATAAACCATTCACCATATTTACCAAACAGTTATGTTAATCAATGCTTAATACACAATGAGGGTAAAATAGTCATTTTTGACGTTCAGCTCGTTTGTTCAGCACGAAAAACAAACAACAAGATATCAGAATCCAGACAGACAGACAAATCCAGACATACATCTATATCCACACATGACTTAATGAAAAACCAACCAAACAGCCCCTAAGGGCCGTTTACCCAACACGTACCCGGTAAGTGCTTACGGTAATGATCAACACTTTTATCGGATAAGATTTTAGTCCATTAAAATGAATCGTATGCAACATTTTTATCCGGTATGCGCTTACCGGCTAAAGGTCGTCACTCTCACTTACTGGGTAAGACTCTCGGTCCTTGGCATCACTCTTACCGGGTAAGATTCTAAATCATTGTCATGTTCATCGGACAAGGTAAAGTGAGCGGACAAACACTTACCGGATAAACGTTTAGTCAATAGCACCTAAGTAAATAGAAAAAAATGTCAATTCTTGAAACTAACCAATACAAGACATACTTGCAAGTTCAACAAATACAAAAATACACTTAAATTACACACCAACCATTTGCACCATTTACTTTATGTTGAATTTTAGATGCATATCAATAGAAGAACAAAGTCATCATCACAACTATTCTAAGCACACGATCAGGAAAAATAAAAATGTGCCTCTAGACACCAAAAAGAAGGCAATATTTGACTTGGCATGTAGGTTAATGAGTCTTTGACTATCAGACAAATGGGTATCCAAGAATGATTCACTTACAAACATGAAGCCTTTTCACCTAATATTAAAGATTTCTAAAACTAAACTTGTCAAAATCATTTCAAGATTCTAATGCCGGATCGATTAAAAAGTTGTGTAATAACGATCCGCCAAAACAATCGAATTTCACGTATTTACAAAGTAAGATTTTCCTACTCACACAGTCGGCCTTAAATTATAATAATTAAAACACTTACACCTAGACAGGGAAAGAAACTTCCGTCAACAACCTTGGATTAAACCATCAATATGCAATATTGCAGCAAATTAAAGTCAGAAAAGTTGAAGTGATTGTTATTATGGTATTCTGAATGCTTACATGTGAAAACTGAAATACAATAACTTTCCCCATTGTAGCATCAAATATCGAAAAGTC